>CANSGD010001116.1:0-600000 GCA_947645195.1 Patellifolia procumbens
GGCATCTGGGAAGATAGGATCCTCAGATCCACCATCCTTACTGCTGTCGGCAATGTTTGCAGGCTGTGAAAAAGGCCAGGCCTCTTAACCATGCACATAATTTTTTTCAAACGATTGTCTAGGGTGGCATTTGGTCCGGGAGTTATAACATCTGTTCAAGCATAATATTGTGGTCATTCACATGTCTGTTATCTTCACCTTATTTCATGAATCTATTACTTATTCTTGTTAGAGTCACATCAGGCTAAACAGACCGGAATTTCTTAGTTTGTTTGATCGCATACGCTTGTCTCAAAATAAATCACTCATTTTTCCATCTTGAGATATTTCAAAATACTTGCCCATTTCCCTTTTTAGGTGGGGACTACATCTCAACTACAATATATAATTACTCACTTTCCCCGTCCCACTACGTTTTCGCTCTTTTCTCTATTACCATTATCTTTAATCATTCCTACTTTTTTCCACTTTTCTCGATAAATATACTTTAATCACATCACCTTTTTGCTCTTTTCTCTATTACCCACTATATTATCTCATTCCTAAAAGTGTGTCTAAAGCAAATGGTTAATGTATTTTGAGGAGGAGTGGTGTACCAAATATGTTCGATGTTGTATTAGTAAAAGAATACTTTTCCTTTACAATAAATGCAACATGGGGAATGCACATAGTTTAAGGGGCCCAAATGATAAGGAGAGAGATAGAGATAAATAAGCGGGGTCTTTGTGATGAGATAGAGAAACCTTTGACCAAAAGTAGAAGTGTAGTATTTATTTTGAAACTTCCCATGAAGGAAAGTGTTGCACTTAGAACTGAGGAAGAAAAAAAATTAACTTATGGAAAGTACAACAACAACAACAACAACTAAGCCTTATTCCCAAAGTGATTTGGGGTCGGCTAACATGAATCGTCAACTGAAACCTTTGCCAAAGGAGATGGCATCGACAAGAGTGATAAAAGTTTTTAAAAGGGTTTGAGTTCACTTTTGGAGAAATCTAACAAGAGGTCCATAACCCTTTTTCCCTCATACATAGCATAAAAAATATGTTCAAAGTTCAATCGGACAAGAAGATCGAAGCAGATCAGATCAGAAAGATTCAGATCAGACTTCAAAGCCCTTTATTTCATTTCATCAGAAGAGAACAAAGCCTAAGATTAAACTCCAATATAAGTATGACCTTATTACCTTCCTGCAATATGGAGGGAGTTCTCAATAGACCCTTCTGTTATTACCACCGAGCCTTGACCTGAAGAAAACAATAACCAACAAGAACCGAAATCAGGTAGCAAATTGTATTCCTGTTCTATTGTTGTACCGTAGTAGGTAACACGTGGAAGAACAGTAGTAATAAGAAGAAAGAAAACAAGGCTTACTTGTGGACGTCGTAGAAGAAGATGTTTCTTCATATGTGAAGGTAGAAGTGAAATTTGGCGGAGTGTTTTTTCACATTTTCCAGCCAATCTTTATCACCTTTTATTATAAGGTTCTCTTTCCTCCCTTGACGGTCTGAGGAAGCTTGCCGATTCCACAACTCGAAACATCAACCCTTTGCAAAGATGGGGCATTCAGCACTTGATAATCACATATCCTGTCCAGCATCGGCAAGTCATAGAGCACTATTGTTGTTAAGTCTGGAATGATAACTTCCAGTATATTTGGCCCTGACATCTGACTTTATTATGGACCCAGTTTTATGACATTGTTTGATATGTATCTCCTTCAGTTTTTCAAGGTTCATAAGCATCTCCCACGTGAGCACATACTCAAGCTCTTTAAACTCGGAGACATCCAGAATGGTTAAGTAGTTGAAGCATCCATCAATCTGCAGTGATGGTAGTTTTTTAGCACACCTTATCCAGTGCAGCTCAGTAGTTTCTCCTGGGAGAGTAATTTGCTGATTGTCAGAAACTATTAAGCTGTTGTCCGCAAGTACATGATCACCATTGTAGGGATCACCAACACAAAATTTGAAACTGTGTCTTGCACCTTCTGGACGGTTGACAGCATTTTTTTCTCAAATTCTGCAGTTTCCAAAAATTTTCTAAAAACTGCAGAGTCCAAGAAGTTAAGCTGAAGAACAACCAACCTTCTCAAGGCCACAAGCTCCTCTATACAAGGACTTCTCAAACTGGAGAAATCTGATTTGAAACCCATGTAAGATTCGCCCCATGATTGGCTATCAACAGCAGTTCCTCTATTCGTGTCAGTTTACCGATTTCTTCAGCTCGAAAGATTGTAACTTAGTCATCTGTGAAAGATCTAGACGTCTTAAGTTTGTCAAGTCGTTCAACCCTCTAGGCAACTCTTTTAATGGTGTCCTTGAGAGATCAAGAACAAGTAAATTTTGAAGTTTTGATAAGGATGGGGAGAAGTCAACTTTTGACAGTTATTAAGAAGAAGTGCACGTAGATTTTCCAAGGCAGAGAGTGATTTTGGTAACAATGATATCCTAGTATGGGATAGGTCTAGGACTCGAAGATTAACTAAATTTGAAAAGAATTTATTATGGGATTTGAAGTTGTCTAGGGGATTGTGTTGCAGTAGCAAAGTAGACAGATTCTTGTAATAAGGACCAAATTGTAAAGCATGCACCTCATTTTGGATAAATGAGGCTCTCTCTGTATCTGCAGGCCATTCCGTAGCTGCTGGAAGCTTTTTGAGTGAGTTTGCACAGTCAATGAAGAAGGATCTATGACGTGATTTTAAAGCATCCATTGCCACGAGTCGAAGTACATTTAGCATTTTGACTGATACTTCATCTCTACCACCTTCTCCCTTGTTAGTTATGATCTCGAGAAGGTGAGCATCGCTGAGGTTATCCAATACTTCCTTTCCATCTCCTTGGTTTCTTCCAAGGATGAAACTTCACCTAGAAGCCCTTCCCACATCCAATGCTCTATCAGTTCCTTTTCCTCGAGGACATAATTACCCTTCGGAAATAACAGACAGTAAAGAAAACATGATACCGCAACCTCTCCTAACTTAATGAAGGTATCTCTATAACCGTCAAAAAACTTTTGGCTTTTGTTACCAAGCAAGGACCCTGAGCTACTCAGTGCAAACAATTCTTTATTCCAAGCATCACATATTCTGGTAGGATTGTTGTCAGGTATTTCTTTCAAGTCTTGCGCTAACATTCTGATCGCTGAAGGAAGTCCATCAGCGTTTTTTACTGCCATCTCAGTGTCCTTGCGGATTTTATCTTTTATATGTCCAATGTTAGGACCTGCATCCTGTACAAATAATTTCCAACCTTCATCCTCAGAAAGAGGTTCTATTTTACGACCCTGCTTCTGTTTCCAAATCTTCCCTTGAGTTTCCTGCAGGCAGCATAACTTGATGATGCAACTATCAGCTTCCAATTATCACCAGACTCGGATTCCAATCTTACCAAGTTCGAAATCTTGGAAAAATGGTATATAATCTAGAACTAGGAAAACCTTCTTGCTGGTTAGAGCACCATGCAATTTTAAAGCTCTGCTGCTAACATCGGTAAGAGCTGAGATATCTAAACATAACTGTCTTGCAATACCTTCTTGAATGTCCTTGGTATCTGATTCATGCTTAATGCTAACCCATATAACATTCTCAAGTTCATTCATCTCTTTCAATGCTTTATCATGGATTGCTGATGCCATAACTGTCTTCCCCACACCAACTAGTCCAGTGATGCAAACTACCTGAATGTTTTCCTCTGATAGCTCTTTCCATATCTGTTCTTTTGTAGCTTCAAAATCAGATCCAACAATCGTCATTGTACTAGACTGCCTAACTCCTATGAGCTTGAGCTTTTCACCCTCTTTTTGCAGCTTGCTGACTTCTCTAATCTTCGTCTCGATAGACTTCCAAGTCCCACATTGATTGCAAATATTGGGTACCACCCCACTTATACAACTTTCATGCAGACGGCTTCCAAGGTCCACTATATTGTCTTCATTAATGCTTTTTTCAGCATCAATAATCCATTGTGATGGGTCAGGCCTAAGCACACCATTCTCACTCAATTTCCGCCGGGTTTCTTCGAGCAAATCTTTCAAATCCTTCACCTTCTGTTCTAGTATCAAGAAACTGTTTTTGCCAGTTGTGTATAAACTATGACAGCAAGCAGATGAGCTAACAATTGATGCTAATAGTCCTACAACCCCACTTACAATAGCCACAATTTTAATTGCTGCAAGAATCATATGAAAATTTTGCTTGTTAAGTTGTATAGTGAGACAGACTAGTTTGTTAGGTTGAATAGGATAGTAATAATCTTTTGTTCAGCTCTAACCATCTTCTACCGGGCATTGTCCACTTCACCTTTTTTCAACTGAAATGAAATTGTTTCTAGTGATTTAACTTGCTCATTACTGATTAAGCCTTATTTCTTGTTGATTAAAACTGATTCTTACTAAATCATATTGATTTTGTCATTCTCTAGTGTTTTTCTCTTATGCAATATGTTGGTTGTGATTTATTTTTACTGATTTTTGCTGAATAATACTTCTCCTGTTCCAAAATATTTACAATACAACGACTTTCGCGCTAGTTAAAGCACAACTTTTCCATTTACATCTTGCAGTATTTATCAGTAAAAATTATAATACATTGATAATTTACAGATTTCAATTAAGAGTAATCCAGCCCCTTATTTTCTCGTATATAAAAAGTACAGTCAACGATAGTATATGAATAGTGCAAAAGTCAAATTGTTGCAATTAACTTGAAACAAAAGAATTGTGAGTTGAGTGAACAAGGCCTAACTAAATATTGTAGCCTAGGGCCTATATTAGGTCTGAAAGACCGATACTCGAACAGAGGAGTGGTATCCATCACTCCAGGACACGTGGTGAGTCTCGATCCATTTTATGAAGAAATTACAAAGTGAAGGCAAAGAGAAACAATGGAGAAAGTGGAACTAGTAGGAAAGTCAGAGGGCTTTTACACGGCCTTGTACTCTCGTGCTGCAAAAGTGTTTGCAAAGAACTGGATAGACCCCCTATTACTGCTACATACATAAGGAGAAGGAAGAGCAACCGATGCTCAACTGATTAGTGTCTTAACAGAATCAGTTAAGAGAGTTAAGGGCTTTCTAGTCTTTTAATGTTTAGTTGTTTGTTCTTAATCTTTTCTTTGATAGTTAGTTGTAACTAACTACTTCTCTCCCTCTTTGGAGGGAATCCTTAGAACTATAAATAGAGTTGTAAGCTCTGGAGCGCGGATGCAATAACTGAGAAGTGAATATACAATGTGGAGAGCCCTCTTTCTCTCGAATTATAGAGGAGAGTTTGGCTGAATAATTCATTTTTCATCCAAATTACTTACTATCTGTTACTTAGTTCCTAGTTCATAGCAAAGTGGTATCAGAGCGAGTACGAGACTGGCAAAATGGTGAATGGTTCAACAAACACCCAGCGGATCGAACAAATTGAGCAGCAGCTCTTGACTCTCAGGGAGGAAAATGCTCATGCAATTGCAGTAGAAGTGGCGCGTGCCAATCAACCTCTACAGGACGCTTGGCTCAGATGGCAAATGCAATCACCAAGCTTACCGGTGAGTTTGAACAACATTCAGTAAGGATGGAGGGAAGAATCGACAGATCTAGGGTTAATCAAGAAGGGTTGATTACCCAAATCAGAGGAGATAATGAAAGAATTCAAAGAGAGCTGCGAGCAGAGCTCGAAATACTACGAAGAGGTCGAGAACCACCAAGAATGGCTGGAAACGACCAAGAACAAGAAGGAGAACGAAGGATCGTGGAAGGCGAAGGTGAGTTAAGAGTTTTAACTCCAAAAAATGCACGAAACTCCGGCGTGTTTGAAACACCACCGGAGAACAGCGGAGGAGGGTGGCGATTCAAGAAAATAGACTTACCTCTTTTTGATGGCAACAATCCGGATGGCTGGATTATAAGAGCAGAAAGATTCTTTCACTTTTACCGCTTAAGCGAAATCGACAAGGTGGAGGCGTTGGTGGTCGCCTTGGAGGGCGATGCCCTTTTCTGGTACCAATGGGAGAATAGGAGGAGGCCGATCCGTCGTTGGGAAGAATTGGGGGATGTTGTTGAGGAAGTTTAGAGCCACAGCCACCGGAAATTTGCACGAACAGTGGTTGGGACACCACCAAACTGGTGGCGTTGATGAGTACTCCAAGAAATTTGTGGGCTTCTGGTCCCTCTGGAAAATATCCCCGATGAGTTGGCACAAGAGTCAATTTATCAATGGACTTTGTGAGCAAATAAGAGATGAGGTTAGAGTTTTGGGCCCATTAGATTTGGATCATGCTATGGACTTAGCTCACAAGTTGGAGGTGAAGTTTAAAAATGCTGAACCAAAAAAATGGCCAACTAAAAGTGGGGCCATTTTTGGATTGGGCCGTTCTCATTCTAACTCAACCTATTCTAATCCAACTTATTCTAACCCAAATTTCCAATCCAGAAATTCCCATTATACCAATACCCCTCAGTTTTCTCATCCCAATAGCTTCAACAGCAGAACATCTACTCACCCTATTCAATCCACTCCAAGCTCCCTTCAATCCACAGCCTCAAATACATTCAAAACCCAGCCCAACCCATCTTTTAGACCCAAAGGAGTTGATAAGGAGGCTCCCTGAGGCTGAAATACAGCTATAAAAGAGAGAGAGAGGCTTATGCTTCAAATGTGATGAGTAATGGAACTTTAACCATAAGTGTGGAAGTAAGGAGTTGAGTGTTCTTCTTACTATTGAAGAAGAAGAAGGAGATGAAGAGTATTGTGAGCAAGAAGAAGAAAACCAAGAAATCCTACAACAACCAGAAATCTCCTGGAATTCTGTGATGGGTATTAGTAGTCCAAAGACACTTAAGCTCAGAGGTACCATTGAAGGGGAATCTGTAGTGATCATGGTTGATCCAGGAGCAACTCATAACTTCATTTCTACTACATTAGTAGAAAAAATACATCTCCCTGTTTTTCCTTCAAACAGGTTTGAGGTATCTTTAAGTACTGGTGAAACTGTACAAGGCACTGGAGAATGCAAAGCAGTAAGAGTGGAGTTACAGGAGGCAGTGGTAATTGAGGATTTCCCTACCCTTACCCCTAGGTAACTCTGATGTTATACTAGGTATTCAGTGGCTGGAGAAATTGGGTACCATGAGCACAAACTGGAAAACACAGACTTTGAAGTTTCAGTTGAATGGTGAGAGCATAACCTTAAAAGGAGATCCTACTTTAAGTAGAACTGAAATTTCTTTGAAAGCTATGATGAAAACTATCAAGAAGGAGAAGGGAGGCATACTGGTGGAACTTAATTTGCTACATGAAGAGCCAGCACAAAAGCAAGAAGGGCCTCCTGAGTTACTGCAACTATTAAGCCAATATGAGCAGGTATTTCATATGCCCTCTGGTTTACCTCCATCTAGGAATCATGAGCATGCTATAAACTTGAAACATGGTGAAAATCCAATTAGTGTCAGGCCATATAGATATCCCCAATTTCAAAAAGATGAAATAGAGAAGCTGATAAAAGAAATGTTGCTTGCTGGCATCATTCAAACTTCATCTAGTGCCTATTCTAGCCCAGTTTTATTAGTGAAAAAAAGGATGGTTCATGGAGATTTTGTGTTGATTATAGAGCTTTGAACAAAGCTACTGTACCGGACAAGTTTCCCATTCCCATTATTGAAGAGTTGTTGGATGAATTACATGGTGCAACCATGTTTTCCAAACTGGATCTCAAGTCTGGATATCATCAAATTAGGATGAAGAAAGAAGACATCCCAAAAACAGCTTTCAGAACTCATGAAGGCCACTATGAGTTTCTAGTGATGCCTTTTGGGCTTACTAATGCCCCAGCAACCTTCCAAGCTCTTATGAATGAAGTATTCAAGCCCTATTTGAGGAAATTTGTTTGTCTTTTTTGATGATATTTTGGTGTTTAGCACAACAGCTGCTGAGCACCTCAAACACTTGGATATAGTGTTTCAGTTACTGCAGCAGCATCAGTTGTATGCAAACAAGAAGAAGTGTGATCTATGGAAGCAAGAGGTGGCCTATTTAGGGCATGTTATTTCTGCAAGAAGGGGTGGCAGTGGACCAAGAAAAGATACAAGCTATCAAGCAATGGCCTATTCCTTCTAATCTAAGAGAACTGAGAGGTTTCTTAGGGTTGACTGGTTATTATAGAAAATTCATCAAAAATTATGCACTGATAGCCCAACCCTTGACTGAACAGCTTAAAAAGGATAATTTTGGGTGGAATGAAGCTGCTACTCAAGCTTTTGAACAACTCAAGGCAGCCTTGGCCTCTGCTCCTGTGTTAGAGATGCCTAATTTCTCTTTACCTTTTGTGTTAGAAACTGATGCCAGCGGGTATGGTTTGGGTGCAGGGCATCCTATAGCCTATTTCAGCAAAACCTTGGGGCAGAGAGCTCAAGCTAAATCAATTTATGAAAAAGAATTGATGGCAGTAGTATTAGCAGTTCAGAAGTGGAAGCCTTATCTTCTAGGAAGACATTTTACCATACTTTCAGATCAACAGAGTCTGAGGTATTTGATGGAGCAGAGGGAAGTTGGAACTGAATATCAAAGATGGACGAGTAAACTCTTGGGGTTTGATTTTGAAATACAATATAAACCTGGGCCTTCTAATAAGGTGGCTGATGCTTTATCTAGGGTTAACAGTTCTTGTGTGGAATGCAATCAACTATCTTCTTCTCATCTTGTTCCTTGGGAGCAAATTCAGCAGGCCATTCTTTCAGATTCAGCCTTACAGCAGCTTACTAAGGCCATTGAAGAAGGCACTCTTTCTCCTAAAGGATTTGAAGTATTTCAGGGGGTTTTGAAGTACAAAGGGAGGTTGGTTATTCCAAGTCAATCATCTCTCACTCAAAGTATTCTTCAAATGTATCACAGTTCACCCATGGGGGGGCATTCTGGTGATTTCAAACCTACCAGAGAATAGCTGCTGAATGGTTTTGGCATGGGATGAGAAAAGATGTGACCAAGTATGTACAAGCTTGCGAGGTGTGCCTGCAGCAGAAACATCACCCTGAAGCCAGCTGGACTCTTACAGCCTCTTCCCATTCCCCTCTTTAGTGTGGGAGGAAGTAACTATGGACTTCATGGAGGGTTTACCAAGATCCTCTGGTTATGACACTGTGTTAGTGGTGGTGGACAAATTGTCTAAATACAGTCACTTCCTATTATTGAAGCATCCTTTCACAGCAAGTAGTGTGGCTGCTCTGTTTATCAAGGAAATCATCAGACTCCATGGTTTTCCTAGCAGCATAGTCTCTGATAGAGACAGGGTGTTTATGAGCAAATTCTGGGCTGAGTTATTCAAGCTACAAGGCACTCAGTTACAAAGGAGCACTGCTTACCATCCCCAATCAAATGGGCAAAGTGAAGTGGTCAATAAATGTGTAGAAAG
Organism: Patellifolia procumbens; assembly: GCA_947645195.1. Classification (NCBI taxonomy): domain Eukaryota; kingdom Viridiplantae; phylum Streptophyta; class Magnoliopsida; order Caryophyllales; family Amaranthaceae; genus Patellifolia; species Patellifolia procumbens. The sequence goes on from CANSGD010001116.1 coordinate 9,395, forward strand.
CTACTTAAGGTGTTTCATTAATGGGCAACCCAAGACTTGGGCTCAATGGATACCTTGGGCTGAGTATTGGTACAATACCACCTATCATTCCTCCACTAAGTGTACACCTTTCAAAGCCTTATATGGGAGGGACCCACCCCATTTATTAAGGTATGAACCTGGATCTACTTCAGTTGCTGCTATAGAGGATCAACTCATTGAAAGAGATGCTGTGTTAGATGAACTTAAGTTTTCTTTATTGAAAACTCAAAACTCTATGAAGAAAGAAGAAGATGAACATAGAAGGGACGTGCAATTTGCAGTAGGTGATAATGTGTATCTAAAACTCAGGCCTTATAGACAGAAATCATTAGCCAAAAGACCTTTTGAGAAATTGGCTGCTAGATTTTATGGCCCTTATCAGATCCTGCAAAAATAGGCAAGGTGGCCTACAAGTTAGCACTTCCTGCTACTGCTCAAATACATCCTGTATTCCATGTCTCACAACTCAAAAGAGCTCCAGGCATCACTTCAGTATCTCCTACTTTGCCTCCTGATCTGTCAGCAGAATTGGTGTTGCAAGTTTCTCCAGCTGAGGCTATTGGTGTTAGACAGGTTCCTAATGGAGCTTCCTCTACTACTGAGGTACTGATTCAGTGGCAGCATTTGCCTGTGCAAGAGGCCACTTGGGAGGAGTTTACTACCCTCAATTCTAATTTCCTCTTTCCACCTTGAGGACAAGGTGAAAGTTTGGGTGGGGGGTAATGCAAAGAACTGGGATAGACCCCTATTACTGCTACATACATAAGGAGAAGGAAGAGCAACTGATGCTCAACTGATTAGTGTCTTAACAGAATCAGTTAAGAGAGTTAAGGGCTTTCTAGTCTTTTAATGTTTAGTTGTTTGTTCTTAATCTTTTCTTTGATAGTTAGTTGTAACTAACTACTTCTCTCCCTCTTTGGAGGGAATCCTTAGAACTATAAATAGAGTTGTAAGCTCTTGGAGCAAGGGATGCAATAACTGAGAAGTGAATATACAAAGTGGAGAGCCCTCTTTCTCTCGAATTATAGAGGAGAGTTTGGTTGAATAATTCATTTTTCATCCAAATTACTTACTATCTGTTACTTAGTTCCTAGTTCATAGCAGTGTTTAGCATCCGTCTTAGTTATAGTTTCCGTATTAGCTTTAGTTCCGGACTCTTGGGTATTTTATTTCCTAACTAATTTCAATTGCTTTACAAGCGATCCAATTTTAGTTCACTAATACTCATAAAATGCAAGATCTATGAAGAGCCTAGTATATATTTTTCTTTGTGATGTGGTAGGATTCCATACTCTGCAGTCTGCATAGAGATGGCATAGGCCATTATTTTAAGAACATTGGTAAGGAATCACAAACACTCTTACGGGAGATTATTACATGTTATTGATCTGAACAATTTGTATGACACAATCAGAATCGAGTAGTCACTAATAATTGTTAATTGATTAGTAACCAAGGTTGGTTTTTCCCCTACTTGCTCCTGGATGGGTTTTCAACGCATGTTTACAATCTCATTTAACTATTTTTATTGGACTGTAAAGAAACGTTTACAATCTAATGTCCTAAAGCTAAGGAGGATTTGATATAGATTGGAAAGCAAAGGGGAAAGGAATTGTGGTTGATGGTGAGAAAAATTGCCTTCTCATTATTGCTCCTCCATTAATAAACAAAAGAGTCTTGGTTCGAGAGAAGGCATTGTTAATGTTACCCCCTACAACAATGAAAGATCTTGGTCATCGATATGAGAGTTCAGGTTTAGGGGAGGATGGCTAAGTTTGCAAGTCAAATAGTGCAACACAAGAGTGACCGGGTTATGAAGAAACTACAAAGTGAAGGTGATGAAGAAAGTGAAACCGAGAAAACGTTGTGAGTGAGAGTGCAAGATTTCCACACGGCATGTACCACAAGTTATATTCAAGAAAGTGTTTAACTTATTGAAGCCTATCTATTATAGTTGCTTTAAGATTCTTGTATATTCTATTTCCTAATTAATTGTGAATTAATGTTCTTCGAAAGATAGAATACTAGATTCCCAATATTTGTTAAATTCTAGACCTATCAACATAAATATGTTTAGTAGACAACGGGTAGGATTTCATTCTCTACATATTGAAGGCAGGGGTCATTGTTTGATGAATATCTGTGGGGGATTAGAAACACTCTTATTGAGCTTGTTAAGTATTCTTTAGGGAATAGATTTGCATTATACAACCTAGGAAGATTGTGTGAGCATTGATTAATTACTAGTAGTTGTTAATTGATTAGTATTAATTGCAAGATTATTTTTTTCTCCTACCTGCTAAGGGAGGGGATTTATCCATGTATACTTAGAAGTTTGTCATAATTTCTTATTTTTCGCACCTACTATTAGTTGTGTGTTGATTATTTCCTTTTGCTATCCTTCTCACATCTGATTCTAAGCACGGCAAAGTCAACCTTCCCAAGTGGGTTGATGTCAACAAGTTTAGAGGGTAAAGTCTTGTGACCTTGGGGAAAACGCCGTTTACACCATTGTACCGTTCTCTTTACAACAAAATATATTCCAAAAGAAAAGTTAAACTTCCCAATATCATCATGGGATCACGAGTCTTTGTGATTATTTTTCTCCCGCTCCACGTTGTCCTCTTACCCTCTCATTTCTCTTCAGCGGATCTTTCACCATAAGGCATGTCAATAACTCTAAATTAGAACATGGAAAATCCTCCCTCTCACTTTTCAAATCTTTTTGATTGTATAGCCCTACAATCAAATGAACGATATGGAAAGATTAAACCTTAGCTTATAGCCACTTTGTAGCTCGACTAAGAAGTCGATCAAGTCACCATTAACCTCAAACCATGGCAAAGTCCTTCTCTCCAATCCCACAAGGGAAGACCTTAAACACTAAAACGCCTCTATCACCATCATGATGAAGAACAAATCAAAAGCATAAGGATAAAGCCTAAGCTGTTAAGTTTTAGACTAAGGCCAACTTAGTCTTCAATGTCACACTATACTTTGGATGGAATAGGATTGAATTTTAGCTCAATTGTATATATCTTTCTAACTATTAGTTATCTCCTTGTTTCTTAGTAGTTGTAGCCTATGACTCTAATATTATGCATGCAAGTTTCTACTCTTATACTTTCCAAAGTTTACCATGAACACCCACCAATCTTAAAAATATTTTAGAGTAAATAGTAAGAAACATCAACAGACCACCATGATTATTTTTTACTTAAACTTCCAAGAAACCTTACACCCAAGTGTAGGATGAGCTACACCCAAGACTATTTTTTGCTTGTTTGCTCTTCAGAACTCTCCTATAAGATGAATTTTGCTCGTTTGGAGTTTTGAGATGAGCAATGAGCAAGAAAGTAGCCTTAGGACATCACACAACCGCCACCCGGTGTAGGATAAAAGTATACTCTTATGCAAATCATGTATAGCTTACACATTGCAATTAATTATCCATTCACGAATGTAATAATTGTAGAATTCATTTTAACCAATTTCCCAAAATCCATACTTTGTCGAAAATTCTAAGATCATTGCATCGCCACATCGCGTAACTTGTATATGACCAAAATCACATCCTTCAAAGTTATCCTTAGGAAAATACTAAAGTCTTGGAAGGAAAATGAAGCCCGATCATCCCTCCCCTTCATCTCTTTCCTTACCTTCAATATCCCTCCACAATTGTTATCCAAAGAAACCATAATCAACCACACTCAAAAGATTATACCTTGCATTCAACTTATTCAAGTCAATTGACATCTTTTTAATATAATCAACTTCTTGCTCAATATTTAACCTGAATTATTTACAAGTTATAACCCCATAAATGAAATAACTTGAAGAACAAAGAAAATACAGAGGCAAAAGTACCTAACATGGTGCTTCCTGCTTCCTATTCCAATCTGCAATGAGGAAACTCCAAAATTCCAATCACTTAACTTGGAAGATATTGTAAAAGTAATGTTGAGTTCAATTAAAATGAAATGTTTAACTTTTAATTGCTAAATTGAAGAGAAAGAACATACCTTGAGCCTATGTAGCTGCTTAGCTGTTAAAAAGTGGAATCTTGAAGTTCTATTTCATTAACTGAGAATAATCAGCAGGATTACAGGAATAGCAAATTAGCAATGTTTAAAATATCAAAATGGAGTGAGGGAAAACAGAGAAATTTGCTTCCTATTTATGAATCCAAATTTGACAGTGAGGATAGCTCAACCTACTGAAGTATGTTTTTTTAAATGAATTCAACTCATTTGTGTATTGAACTGAATTTATTCACTGAACCAGATAGATTAAAATTAGTATCTATTGAGTATTTTTTTCACACTTACTCATTTTTACTAAACTGAATTTATTTTTACTAATCTATTCTTGTGTACATTATTAAACTTATATGTATTGAGCAGGACTTGTTTTTAGTGAAGTAAATTATTTACCGAATATTGTTGTATTAAGGACTAGGTAAAGTGAACGTGTCCTTAGTTAGAATATTTGTAGAGATTTTGAGATTGATTCTCGTGTATCTTGCTTAGTGGTTGTCTATTTATTAGAATGGAAAAAAACCTCCAAATTCAATGCAGAGATTTTTGGTTTTTCAAGTGAAATTACATCACTAATTTTATACCCTTTTTACAAAAGGATCAATTACTTATGTAAAAGATTAATTTTTTAAAAGATTTTTTCATATATAGACTAACTACTTATCTATCTTTGTAAAGTTTGTGTGGCTTTCTCTTTGATTAATAGTCGTCTGATTAAGCCAAATTGTTTTCTAAAGCAATAGAGCGTAGTGATTTAAACGAGATTTGCTCCCGAATTTTAGATATCATCTTCATAAGACTTTACTTACCCACTTAGTTAATTGACATCGAGATGCCAAATTGTTTGCTACATAAGTTTGTGTTTATTTTTATCTATTAAGGGCGGTCACAAATAAAAGCTTAGGCCTATAGCCCAACCCCAAAATTTATATCTATTTCATTTAATCTTTTCCCTATTTATCCTTAAATATTAACAGCCCGACTAAAAATTTCTTAATCCGCCACTACAAGCTATCCAATTTCCCAGGTTGAAGTGTTTTTGGCTGTTTGCATGGGGATCTATATATTATCCTGCTTCCTGCAGCTTAGTCAACTTGGACTCCAATGATTATGTACCAAAGACAACTAATAAAAATTGATTAATACTGCCATTACATCACTAATAATAAACTGCATGTTCTTAGCTGCTACGACAACAAGACCATGTGCTCCCATCCAGTTGCATATTAACCATAATAACGAAAATAATATACGAAATTGTGCTCCCAAACAATCTCAGTTCAAACCAGGCAACCTCTGATGTAATGGTAATCTTATTGCATTAAAATATGGAGATGCAAAAGAAGACGAAAAAAATAGAGATAAGGTTAGTCATCTCGATTTGTTTAATTGTTTAAGGTAGTTATATGCTCCAATATATTGGAATTTCGAATACAGCTGGCTATGAAATTCGATCCAATAAATATGACGTTGACCTTAAGTCAAATTTAATAATACTGATACACATCACGGCACAGAGAAAGATAATGAAAAAATTGATTAGGTTCTATTATGGTAAAAAATTTACAAACAAGTGACGCCCACAACTCAGTTGGTTACATCATCACTCTCGATTCCAAGAAATATAGTAATTGATTTCATGTTGTCTTGATGGCTCCCAGTTCCAACAGCTAGGTACACTTTCTGCATTTAGGGGCCTGTAAATAAGAGTAACTCTCTTAACTCAAATATCATTGAGCTCAACACTTTTTAAAGTTATTCTAAATTATTGGCCTCACCTAAATTCAACTTAATTGAAGAGAAGCACCGCTAAAGTCTAGACATAAATATTTGGTTTTACCCTAACAACATAAGTATCTCGAAAGCAATTTTAAATTTATAGAAAGTGCTAGTGGACTAGGGGTAACACATTTTAGAGTAACTTGATAAAATGATCCCATGTCATTATTACTATTTTACCCTAAACCATGTCTTTTCTTCATCAAATTTCATTAATATTCATTAAAAATATATATTTGAGAATGGAGTTTCATTACCATGGTCCATGGACACTAAGTACGCAAAAATTCATTACCATTTCAAAAGTACTCAAAAACCTATTATCACTACCACAATTTATTACATGGTTGAGAAAATTTAATATCAATCGAAATGGTAACTCTGTCATTCTCACAAGTCACAAGTGGATGTGAAGGTGATCACTCCAAAATCCATGTATAAAAGTAAATTATCAGGGTATTTGGCACAGTAGCATATTACAGAGTTATTTATGTAATTTTAAATAATTTAACATATTATGGGAATTCTCCAAGAAAAGTAGGAGGTGCTTTTGAAAAAAACTTATTTTGTCCTGAAACCACAAAATTCCACTGTAATATGTACTATTTGCAAATAGAAAAGTAATAAACTAGTAATTTCTTTGTAGAATATTGCATTGATCAACTAGTTCACTTTATATTATACTTCCTCGCCTTTTGTTACTTGCATCATTTCTCATTTTTGTAAGTTACAAATTACTTGCATTATTTCCTTTTATGTGGGTCCCCTTTTCCCTCTCTTTATCTCCCTCCTCTCCCAAATTTTCTTGTGCACATACTCAATGATGCAAGTATAAAAAAGCGGAGGTAGTATCAGACACAAGCTCAATAAAAGGAAGCCCATTGAAACGTCAACTCATTTCCATAATAGACTAATATCCACAAATATGGTCTAAAACATGAATACATCATAAAGGAACTTAAGTGGTGGTCCTTACAAAGACGACGAAAGTACAGCAATCCTTTTCCGTCACCAGAAAACTTAAGCAATTTTTTTAAGAGAGGTAAAACTTGACCAACCTTTGTGCCGTGCCAATACAAGATGCGTTAATCAGAACGTATGCTGCTGGTTCTCGGAAATCCTCTTTGCGATAGACCTGCATTCATGATGAGTTAAAAAAATCGGCTAATCTTGACCGAAATAGAGGAAGAGAAGAGAAAAGTTTCCTACCAACTCCGGCATCTGGTAAGGTAGGATACTCGGATCCAGCATGATTACTGCTGCCGTTGGCAATATGAAGGCTGCCTGCAGACTGTGAGAAGGCCAGGCCACTCTTGATCATGACCACAAAATTTTTCCAAGGACTGTTTCCGGTGGCATTTGCTTCAGGAGTCATATTTGCTGTTGAACAATTATTATATTATGATCATCCACAACTAAGATTAATCTCATGCATGCATATCATGAAACCATAATACTACCTCTAAAAAGGCATATCAATCATACTAGTTACCTCTTCTATCGCATTGTACATCACAAAAGATAGAATTTTGCGTGCTAGACTGCCAGCAAATTACTACATTTCCTATCAATGCTATGTACATACTTCAGTAATTTGGGTATACATCTCCTATGAAGAGAATGAAATGGGGCAAACCAAAGGATTTGCAAGGAAAACAAGCGACAAATTCGATTTTATACGATAAACAGTAGCTATACCTTTGGGCCTATTCTCAGCAGAAATTATATTATCCTTTCCCTTTCCATCGAATTAAATACTTTAGATGTGATGTTCAAACCTGACATGGGTAAAAGGAAAAGTAAAGAAACTTGTCTTACAGTAAATTGCAATTGGTAGTCAGCCAATTGACAGGTTTTCCAGAATAGGTAAGCTAAGTGATTACTACACTAAGTAAATATGCTTGAAGCTCATGAGACCATACGCTAATAGTAATGCTAGCAACAGAAGTGCAGAACAACATCATCAGAGTTACATTAAAAGTTAGGGGTACCTGCACGAATTACTGGCAACACGCGTGAAACTGATGACAATCCTGCAAAACAAAGTGTGAGCAAAGCTTGTGGAAGGGTTTGAAATATGACCTTAGATAAGGATATCTGAATTTACCAAAACTTATGCGACTACTTTGACTCGGATCTCTGGAGTGAACAAAAGACTCTGGCCTTCTTAACCTAAAACTGCAAATAACAATGTGAACGGTCAATAGTGAGTGAGTGACAAAAAACTACGCTCAGAAAATCAAACAAAGTTCTCGTGAGCTTGTAGTATACATAAGGCAAATTTTCCTCAAAGGCTGCAGGGTGTAGATTATCGTTATCTAACACTAAGATGTACAAAGTTGGGTGTTCAAGATGCAGCTTCTATGAGCTTCATGCAAGGATTTAGAAGCATTGAAGTTTAAGTTCATGGTGAATTTTGGAGTTCCACCTGAAGACTGAGGTTGAGGTACTATAATGAATACCATTTTGTAGGAAGGAAGCATGTTAGTACTGCACTTGGAGCTCTTCTAGGACTTTGACTTCACCACATCAATTTTCTAGTTCTTTTCATACCGAAACCTTAGGCAACCTTGCTTTCTGCATGCTACACTCCAAACATGTTATACCACACATATAACTCTGACTTCAGTTCACAGAATATTTGAGATGTCTTTTTAGGGTACTAGCACAAGGCTTTCAATCTATCAGAGCACTAAGAAGTCTAATAGGAGAAATATCAGAGCACGCAATGTACCTGGAACAAATTAAGATCCCAATATTGCATCATCATCTTTCAATTTAGGCTATGTTCTCTTCAACTTTATTTTAACTTATTACTAGAAAAAATTAAGTTCAAATAAGTTTCGATAAGTTATAACACCTTATAAAATAAACTTCAATAAGATACAATAAGTCCAGATAAGTTCATATAACTTCAAATAAGTTGGTTTTCCCTTCGAAAAAAAAAAGTTAAAATCAAGGTAAGTTTTAATTTGCTTACCTGGGAGTAGACACCTCTGGGACTGATGCTTCAGTGTATTTCAAGGTGGAATTTGAGCTTGGACTATCCTCTATAACTTTCTCAAGCCATCCTTTCTCTCCTTTGATTTCAATGATACCAACGTTTCGTCCCAACAACACCTCCGGAAGCTTGAGACATTTACAATTCCAAACCTCAAATCCACGCAAAGACGGGCAATTAAGTAGTTTCCCATGACATATACTCTTCAAATTCGGCAAGTCACAAAGCACAAATGTTGTCAACACTGGATGGGTTATTGAAGTTGGGTTGGCTTCTGCAGCTGGCTGTATTATAGATTCCATCTTCTCACATCGTTTGACGCATATTTTTTTGAGGCTTTTCAGGCTACCTAGCATTTCTAGTGTAAACAAATAAGTCAGTGCATCAAAATTGGAGACGTCCACAACGGTCAAGTCCCGCAAGCAACCATCAAATTTTAGCGAGAATATCTTCTGGCTACACATCATCAAGTACAGCTGGGACGTTCGTTCAGGAAGTCTAATACTACAATCCCCAATTACTACTATGCTGTTATCACCAATATCACCGCCATTGTAGATACCACCCACACAGAATTTAAAGCTACGCAATTGAAATACTCGTTCATTTATCTTGTCCACATATCTATTAAAGACTTTTGGGCTCAAGAAGGCTAACTGAAGAACAACCAACCTTTTCAAGTCCACAAGCTCTTCAACACAAGCACCAGACCATTGGGGAAAAATCTCACTTGAGCCCCACACATAACCACCATTTTCTGCAGCAATTAGTAACAATTCTTCTACCTTCGTTAGTTTACCAAGGACTTTAGCGGGGAATGCCTCGATTCTAGTTTGAGAAAGGTCTAGGCGCCTCAAATTCACCAAGTTGTTTAATCCTTCAGGCACTAATTCTAAGGATGTCCCAGAGAGGTCAATTACTATTAATCTTTGAAGGTTGGACAGGGAAGGTAGACGTTTTAGGTTTGTACAACTACGCAGTAAAAGTGCATGTAGATTTGTCAACGCGGATAAAGATTTTGGTAGGGAAGAGATGCTAGTGCAAGATAGGTCAAGGACTCTAAGATTGCGCATCTTCGAAAAGAAATTCTCATGGTGATTTAAGTTAAGGGGGTTATCTTGCAACAGCAAAGTAGAGAGTTTCTTGCAATCAGGAGAGTTCTGCAAAGCACTCAACTGATTTCGCACAAATGAGGCTCTCCCAGTATTAATGGGCCAATCATTTGCTGTCGGAAACACACTGAGTGAGTTTCCACACTTGATGAAGAACTGGTTGCCTGACTTAGAAATCGCATCTATCGCCACATGTCGTATAACATTGAGCATCTTCAATGATTCTTCCCCGCCCTCCTTGTTTACATTCTCAAGAAGGTGAGCATCTTTGAGCTCATTCAACGTTCTCCTCCCCAGCCTCATGCTTTCTTCTATAGATGAAATTTGACCAAGCAGCCCTTCCCACATCCAATAATCTATCAGATCTTTTGGCTTCATAATATAACCTTTTGGAAATAACGCACAGTAAAAGAAGCATGATTTTGAAACCTCTCCTAAGTTCTCATAGCTATACTTGAAACAATCAAATAACTCTTGGCTCTTGTTACCAAGGAAAGACGTTGGTCTACTCAGAACGGATAACTCTTCACTCCAAGCAGCATCCATTCTACTCCAGTAGTCATCATGGACTTCACTGAGAATCTCAGCTAACATTTTAATGGCCAATGGAAGACCATCAAGATTGTTTATTATAAGTCGCGCCATACGAACAGTTTCACTTTCTAAATGGATTATGTTAAGCCCTACTTCAACCTTGAATAACTCCCAAGCTTCATCCTCCAAAAGTGGCTCTATCTCATAAATTTCTTTATTCTTGATCTTTCTCGTGATCTTTCTGCAGACCGAATAAGTTCTTGAAGTCACTATCAGCTTTGACCCACCGTCAGGTTCTGGAATTCCAATATCATGGAGAGAAAAAGCTTGCCACATTGAGTCTAAAACCAGCAGGAACTTTCCCCTTTGCATCAAAGCACTCCGCAATGTTTTTGATCTTTCTACATTATCTGTAATGCCAGAAAGGTCAACATGTAACTTGCTCGCAAGTTCTTCTTGAATATGCCTGAGCGCTGATCCATACTCAACATTCACCCAAATTATGTTTTCAAAAGTCGTCAACTCTACCAATGCCTTGTTATGAATGGTTGCTGCCAGAGCTGTTTTGCCAATACCTGCTGTTCCATGTATACACACTGTTCCAGAAGCTTCTTCTTGCGATACCTGCTCCCATATCTTTTGTTGTATTTCTTCTCTAGTATTGCCTATAATGTTCACCTCAGACTGTTTGGATCCTTTGATTTTAATTTCCTGAGAGATCTCTTTACCATAGTCCAATAGCAAATCCAGTTCTCGAAGATTCTCTTCAATTTCCTTTACAGCACTACATCGAAAACAAACGTTGGGTAGTTGTCCACTAACACAATTCTCATTCAGTTGGTTTTCTAGATCTGGAATTTTCACCCCTTTTAAGAATTCTTTCGCTCGATGGATCCAAGGACAAGGATCTGGTTTTAAGACATCAATACCATTCAATTTCTGCTGAAGTCCTTCAACCAAAACTTCCAGATTGTGCACTTTCACTTTCAGAATGGACAAATTTATTTTACTTGTTCGATAAGAATTGTAAAAGCAAGCCGATGAGCCAGCAATAGAAGTCAACAATCCAAAAATGGCGGCTCCAAGAGTGATGATGTCCGATGCTGTAAAAGGAAAAGGACAAAGAGAACATCAAATTATAGTAATCGAATTCCATGACCATTGACAGTGAAAAAAACACCAATGGTTCTACAAAATTTATTAACTCGAAATATGAGATCAGAAAAGACAAGGAGACAAAGTACCTATCATGGCTTTTTAATCTCTTTATCTGAGCTGCTGCCTGAAACTCCTTAAGTAAGAACCGCAGCCCTGTTGTGATGTAGTAGCATGAAACTTCCTTTCTGACATTTATAAATGAATAGCAGAGTGAACAGAAGCATCTGGAAGCAGCAAATGAGCAGAACAAAGAACTAATCAAACAAGGCTACAAGATTAATCAACACAGATGGGCATCAAAGCCCAACTCTTTAGCAGCATAGAAAAGGAACCAAAGAGTTGCAACCAAAACTCTGGAAAACTGTGTTTTTGGCTTGTGTCAATAACTTTAGCGAGTTCAGTAGCTTGAAGAACCAACAAATAACAAAATAAGATCCTTGATCCCAAAAAGATGGTGTCAGCTAGAGACATACATGGACCATGATGTCTTCCCCATAAGTAGTTTGTGTGGTTAAACAAAAATGGTAACAGAGAAAAGAAACAAAGTTTTTGTTTCTTGGAACAATATAGCATTTCTTCAACAAGATCGTTGGCTAAATATTTTGTGAAACAGTTAAAATCTACAAGATGAAAACTTTCCCCCTTCTTCATTTCCAATCCGGCAATACGGCGTGTTGGGGCCATGATGCATAGTTCGTTACTGGAGAGTACCAGGCCGTGCCCCCAAAATATGATACTTGGTTGATAGGGAGTTGTGTTCCAAGAATTCAGGAGTATGGGGATCTCAATATTCCCTTGTTATTTTATTATAAGGTACACACGGTTTTCAAAAGCTTACTTTGACCATCATAATCTCTTATTAGATTCATTAGATTCATTTTATACGTTCATAATATATTGGGGGTGTTTGGCAAATGGCTTTTGGATGGCTTTTTCATTGGATTTTGGCTTTTGTTTCCGGTCAAACAGCCAAAAAAGTGTTTGATAAGTGGCTTTTGAAGTGGCTGAAAAGCCAGAAGCCAATAATCCCTTGCTTTTACCGGCTTTTTTGGCTGCCTTTTGGCTTTTGCTTCCATTTTGTAATAAACAACCACGTTTACCAAACATTTTTTTAATAGCCAACAATTATACAGCCGGTCAAACAAGCTACCAAAAACAGTAAAGTCACCAGCCAATTGCCAAACACCCCCGTTATCTAACTTTAGAGAGTAATTAATGGTCAAAGTTCAACATGGAATAATGTAGGTGCCTTACAAAAAGAAACCAAGGGAGTACGTGATGATTTAGGTAACCCTACAGAACGCACTTCTCCTTCACTTTCCAATCTTCTCTATATTCGCAAATATGAAAATGCCCATGGACCTAACTAGAAGACACCATTGAGGGTACACTCTCTTTGCCTTTCAGCTGTGAAAAGGTCAAATTAAGTTTAAACATAAGGTGAAATTAGGGTGATCATGTCTAATAAGATCACTTTAAATAAGTTCAAGCAAAGACAACATAACCTAAGAACAAGAACCTTACATAGGAAAAACTTGAATTATAATCTCCAAGGGAATAGGAACCGAAAATCCTTCAATTTTGAGAGTCATGAGTTGTCTGTTGCCACCAACTATGGGTCAATTACATAGCCCTCTCCCAAGACCCAAGCTAGCCGGGCCATGAGCGTGGTGGGAACAACAAACCCCAATTCAAGATCTACAAAATATACCATAGATCGATTGGGTTATATCCATGAATTTAATTAGCGTGGTTGGCTCAATTGTGAGGTTGAGCCCTAATGATCACTACTCTACATGAAATTCATTAGACTGAGCCTCATTTAAAACACTAATAGTGTGTTTGGATAAAACAAAAAGGGAGAAGGAAAAGAAGGGGAAGGAACAGGGAAGGGAAGGGAAGGGAAGGGGAGGGAAGAGAAAGGAAGGGGAGGAAAGAAGGATAAGTTTTCCTTCCAAATGTCTTCAATTTTGGAGGGAGTAATTTCTTACAAATTGATCCTTCCATTTCCCTTCTCTCCAAATCCCTCACTCCCTCACTTGGTATCCAAACAATGGATTTTTGCCATTTCCCTTCCCCTCCCCTCCCCTTCCCTCCTATTTTGTCTATCCAAACAAGATGTAAGACAAAATCCTACTTTGTCACAAAGAAGGGATAGAGGTTTGTACAATAAGATCCAAAGCTATACAATCTAGCTTCAACAACCAGTTTAACCATTCTCTATTGTACAATCGAATGCACTCGCCGCGTTTTTCAGTGATTTTCCTCCTTTCCATTTTAAATGTTTCAATATTTATGATTACTCACTAGTCACTATGCATCTTCAGTGTATCTAATCTTAACAACCAAAGAAACACAAATAAAACCTAGAAAACAAAATCATTCATGAGCAACTTTAGAAAATCAATAACTACATACTTCTACTTTCTCTGCTAAGTATTACAAACATGTTAAATTCCATAAGAACAATAAAAAGAATTTAAAATGAAAGATAATCAATTGCAAAAGTACCTTCTTCTCGGTATCCAAGATCACACTTCTGTTATTCCAATTGTTAGCTGCAATCTCCACAGAACATAGTAAATTTGTCTAAAATTCGCAAATTTTCAAACCAAAAATTAGAATTAGAAGCTAAGTAATCAGTTTCAAAAATCAGGATAAAAGAATCAATTAGTATGTAAATTTTGTAATTCATCGGATTTGAGCAGAAATTCAAAAGAATAGTGATAGAATTAAAAATGGTGTGCTGCAAGGTGAACGCCGATAGGTACGACGCCGACGGTGTGTGTAACACCATTGAATATTGATGAAAGTCCGGTTCTCGTCGACTTATTTTTACCGAAATAAGTTTATTTCACTAAAAATAACTTTAGTTTAGTAATAAGTTTAGTTAAGTAATAATAAGTTTAATTCAGTAATAATAAGTTCAGTTCAGTAAAAACCAGTAGCGCGAAGAAGAAAAAACAACATGAATCAATAAAAATAAGTTCAGTTCAGTAAAAATAAGTTCAATTCAGTAGTAATATGTTCAGTTTAGTAAAAATAAGTTCAGTTCAATACCAATAAGTTCAGTTCAGTAAAACTAAGTTCAGTTCCGCAAAATTCAGTTGACGAGAACATAGCCGAAGTTAGTCAGAATTAACAAAAAGGCAGATTTTTTTTACTTGTTTTTTGGAATTTTAGGTTTGAGACTTTGAGTTGAAAAAAGTTACTTTACTATTTTTATTGATCATCTTAAAAGTAGGACCCACAAACAGATCGAGTTGGATTAATTTTGTATTCGTGTTAGGTTTTTTTTTAAAAGAATGTGCAAAGCTTATTAAATCAATAAACTATACAAACTTTCTAAGGATAGCAACGAGCTACCCTTAAGAGATGGAACTAAATATTCAGAAGGTGACGAAGTAAAAAGTAGTATATGTTTGTTATTACTTCATTAGTTTGGTTTGAACATTTAACCTATTTATCTTCAATTATTTCAATTTTTCTCTTAATTAATTACAAATTAGAACGAACAAAAATATATTTCACCCTAAAATGAATACAATTTGATTTTGTTTTGAAAATATGATAATTATGATCCATCTTTAGAGTTTCTTGTCTTTATTGATCAATTTTAATATTTTTTAAAGTAGCTTTTTAGAATTTTTATATCTAAATGGTCAAATAAGGTAATATTCAAGTTGCAAATTTTAACATTAACCTAATCCATAATTAACAAATTAAGTCGGATCAACTCATTTAGATAATTGGGTCAAAAACTTAACCCAAAATCATCGCTTATTTCAGGTCGGGTTAGGGTCGGTTAGCAGGTTAGATCAAATTTTTCAGCCCGACTTAAAAGTTCAAATTACTTTTTGTAATTATTTAAATAGGTGAGCCTAAAATGAGAAATGAAAGTAACTAATTTAGAGTTAATTAACAATAAAATATAGAAAATTACAATATAGATTAAAAAATTGCAGTATAATATAAAGTCAAAATTTTCAATATAAATATACAAATTTGCAGAATAAAATGTACTTCATATAAGTAGGATTTGCAGTATAAAATATAGAAATTTGCGGCATAAACAGTTGCTATATGCAACTGTAGCATTTATTTACTAATATAGGAATAATATTAGTTATTGATTTGATTGTATTTGTTTTTTGTATAAAAGCGTTTGAAAAATAGCGGATAATTTATTAGACCTTTGAGTCCAAACAACTTTTTATATTTATCAAACGTAATATTAGAAGATTTGACTGATTAATGAGTCAGGACCTCTAAAACGCCAATGGCACCCTTCAATAAGTCTATTGGAATTGACTCTGTATTAATGGACTTATGCCCAATCTTTAACGGACCAAACATTACTTATAACTCTACCTAAAAAGCTTTGAGTTTTGTTTATAATCAAATTGTCCTAATCAAATTCTACTATGCATGAAATATTTATAATCATATTCTTCTCAATCCATCAAATAAAGGAAACCCAATATTTATCATATAACCTCACAATCTTTAAGACAATGTAGAAAGTTAACACTCTTGTGAGAAGATCTTCATCCATGGAAGTTTCACACTTAAAAAAAACTAAAGAGAATTGCTAATATATGAGTCTAGTTAAGTTACACCTCTTTCCATGTGTACATTATACTTCCTCCATTTTTTTAGCTGCAACAATAGGGAATATTTGTGAGCGGTAAAATATTCAATTGTTGCAACTAAAAAAAACGGAGGAAGTAGATGAAGTTCGGCTTAACATAGTAAATAGTTAGAGTTTTTCTCATTTGCAAACCTCAAATGATTATACAACAAATAATTTCCGAAAAGGGAAAAAAGACATAACATATAAAGCTAAATGCACCTGTATATTAAATCAAGCTTTTGTTTCCGAAATCCCAAGTTGAACCAAGAATGAGAGTTTGTGGACAAAATTATTCAATAGCAAGATTTACTTCTTGGAAATACATCCAATATCTAGAAATTAGAATGTTAGGGAGAAATGAAGGTTTAGTTTATGAGAGGATTTGGTGTTTGATTTAAGTTTGGGATTAACACTTAGAGAAATGTTGTTAAATGAAGAAGTGATGAACCAAAGCAAAGAAGCAAAGACCAACTCAGCAAAGTGATGAATAATTTGTTTTTTATTAAGTCAATGCAACACAAAAAAAGCAGGGAAGATCGTGCAATTGCAATTAGTAGGAGTATAATTTCAAAAGAAAATAAGTTATTATCACATTATAAGTTTTAGATAACTCATAATTAAAGATGTGCTATAATTTTATAGTGTATTATTGGTATTGGACGTTGGTGGCCTGACCTTTGCATGTTTAACTAAATAATTGTTTATGGTAGAATACTTCTTGAGGGGCTTGCTAATTGCTATGGCCTAAGACCATAGCTGAAGTCAGTGAAGTGGTGGACCAAAACCACAAATTTATATGTTTTCATTCGTAAATCGAGAATGCATGAAATTATTTTTTTAATTGATACAAAGAAAAGTAATTAGGTGACTCTTTTTTCAAGGGTGAAATCTAAGATATCTAAAAGAGAGAATTGATACAAAGTATCATCCGTCTAGACATCAAACTCCTAATCTTTTTTGAGTTATGAGATATGTCATTGTTTGGAGACGTAGTCAGCTACTTCATTAGCTTCTTGAAGATATGTGTTAATACTGTAGACTTGGAAGTAATGAGAATTCGTTTAATGTCGTCAATGAGAGGCCGTATGCATCATGTGATGTTGTATTTCTCTTTCAAGATTTTGATGACTATTAAATTGTCTCTTTCAATGACTAAGTCTGTAACCTTCATGTTTTTGGCTTGGAGAAGGCCATGTACGAGTATTGAGAATGATTGGCTAACCTGTTTAGGTTGCCTGACACTATTATATATATAGAGGTATGAAAACCTATCTTTACAAAACCTAAGAGTCTAATTACCAAATTACCCTAATACACCCCCTCAATCTTTACTGGGAGGAATCACGGATAGATTGGAACGATGTTTACAAAACAAGTCAGAAGAAAGACCCTTATTAAAAATATCTGCAACCTGCAACTGTGTCGGAACGTGCTTGACCTGAAGACCACCTTTAGCAACCATCTCACGAACAAAATGATAATCAACATCAATGTGCTTACTACGATCGTGATGAACAGGATTAGCAGTAAGATACATAACAGAAACATTGTCACAATAGAGAATGGTAGGCCGTTGATGAAAGTACCCTAAATCAGCCAACAATTGACGTATCCAAATTGTTTCAGCTGCAGTGTAGGCAACAGCACGATACTCAGCTTCAGTAGAAGACTTCGAAACAGTAGGTTGCTTCTTAGAGCGCCAGGAGATCAAATTCTTCCCTAGAAAGACAGCATAACCAGTAGTAGAACGCCGAGTGTTAGGACACCCGGCCCAATCAGCATCAGAGTAGGCAACAGTCACAGTAGGGGAGCCAGTACTATGAAGAAACAGCCCATAATCAAAAGTTCCCTGCAGATACCTGAAAATTCTTTTCACAGCATGAAGGTGAGTAGTACGAGGCGCATGCATAAATTGAGAAACCGAATTAACAGCATAAGCAATATTAGGACGAGTCATAGTCAAATATTGTAATGCACCAACCATACTACGATAATCTGTGGGATCAGCAAGAAGTTCACCATCTAAGAGAGAAAGAGTGACACGAGAGACAACAGGAGTACGTACGGGTTTGACAGTATGAAGATGAAATTTCTGAAGAAGATCAACTACAGACTCGGAAACCAGACTAAGGGGTCAAGAGACTCATCCATAGACGAACCAATGGGCGTGCTAGACACAAGGGAACGATAAGGAAATTTACGTTCACTAAACAACACATGACGACTTGTATAAACTTTGCCAGAAACAGGATCAAGACATCTATAACCCTTATAGTGTGATGCATAGCCAATAAAAACACACTGAATCGACTTAGCCTGTAATTTATTGATTTTAGGATCTAAAAACAACGGAAAACAGGCACAACCAAAACATTTCAAAAACTCATAGGAGGGGGGACGGTGGAAAAGCTTAGCAAACGGGGCTGCAAAACCGAACTGGAAAGACGATTAATCGTATACACAGCCGTATAACACGTATCGACCCAATATCGAGTTGGCAACTCAGATTGAATAAGCATAGTACGTGCCATCTCGATAATGGTTCGATGTTTCATTTCTGCAACACCATTTTGCTCTTGAGTCCGAGCACAAGACTTTCGAAAATAAATTCCCGAATCGCAGAAATGTTGTAGTAAGGGAGTGTTATCAAACTCTCGTCCACCATCACTTTGGAAAAATTTGATTTTTGAATTAAACAAATTCTCAACAAGTTTCTGAAAAGCTAAGAAGGTCGAATAAACATCAGATTTCAGTTTAAGTGGGTATAACCATGAAAAAGGCGAATAATCATCAACAAAAACCACATAATACTGAAAAAACTGATTTGATTTAACTGGCGATTGCCAAAGATCACTATGTATCAAATATAAAGGATAGGGAGCTCGAGGAGTCACAGACTCAAAAGGCAAACGATGTATCTTTCCTACTTTGCAATGAACACAATCGTCATGAAACTTAGAATTACATGAAATCAAGTTTTGTGAACGTAAATTTCCTAAAACTCTAGCAGAAGTATGACCAAAGCGAGTATGTCAAACATCTCCAGACTCCTTGGTGGCTATAAGAGCAGGGACAGACGACTCTGGGCAGACTCGGGAAGACTCTGAACAATCTCGGGAAGACGACTCTGACTCTAGAATGTGAGGCTGAAGAGGGTAGACACCATTCCTACTGATTCCCCGCAACAGAACCGCCCCTGTGGTCTTGTCCTTAACACAAACAGAAGACTTGTCAAAACAGACTACGCAAGAATTATCCTGACATAACTTTTGAACAGACATCAGATTATGTTTTAACTGGGGAACATGACACACCTTCGTTAAGCGAAGGGGGCGACTCGGGGAAGACAGAGTTATTACCAAGTTTATTAATGGGAAGTTTCGTGCCATCACCAACAACAATAGAACTCGAACCAGTGTAAGGAAGAGCATTAGATAGCATACCATCCTGTGAGGTCATGTGAGATGCGGCTCCAGAATCTGGATACCAAACGGAGTCATTTGTTTCACCACCAACAGACAGTGCAGCTAGGGCACGTGTGACACCATCAAGAGAAGAAGGCACAAAACTGTGATTGAAACGCTGAGGACAATAGGCTGCTTGGTGACCTGGCTACCAACAAAGACCACAAGTATCTGAAGAAGGAGTATTGGCTAAATTGCCGTTAGATGGATTACTTCATGCTGAAGACAAAACATTAGCAATATAATTGGCACAAGAATAATCAACATATGAAACATCATGAAAATTACCCATACCATTAGTGCGGCCTGCATTGCCACGACCACCCTGTCCTCCATTGCCGCGTCCACCATTGTTACCACGACCACCCTTGTTACGATTATTGTTCCGATTCTTGTTCTTACCACCCCCTTGACTTTTAGAATTCGAACCACCTGAAGTAGATGATTGAGACCCTGAAGATCCAGACTGAACAGCAACGAGAGCCTGATGAGTAGGAGATGTCTCAGCATAAGCACGCATAGCTTTAATGCGTTGCTCATGCTGAAGAAGCTTAGGACGAAGATCATCAAACGTCAAGGACGTTTGAAATTGGGACAAAATAGTATCAAGAGCATCATAGTCACGATCCTGATCCAGAGCAGTCAAGGTATACTGAACCAGATCATACTGAGAGACAGGAATAGCAGCTAAGGAATCCACAATAATCTTAATATCCCTTAAAAACACATCATAGGTTGTTGGTCAGATTTTTTCATATGACTCAAACGACCTTTCAATTCCATAGACCTAGCCATACTAGCATGCAAAAAACGTGACTGTAATCTAGTCCAAATCTCAACAGTAGTACGTAATTCGTGAACATCCATCATAACATCACGGGAAATCGATGCATATAACCACAATTTGATTTGTTGATCAAGTCTCATATACTCATAAAAGTGTGGATTAGGCAAAGATTGTCCTAAATTATCAACATAAATAGGAGGAGGAACAGGAATTGTACCTTCAACAATACCAAGTAATTGATGCGTCGAAAGAAAACACGTAACCTGAGTTTTCCACATAAGATAATCTTCGGGTGATGCTAATTTGATGGTCACAAAACGAGTAATGTCCTGATGTACAAGAGAAGTGGCGGACAGGAGCAAGGGCGGTGCATAGACCGAAAGAGGCGATCCGAAATGAGGTCCATGGATGTTAGAACTGGGGCCGAAACCCGGCGGGTACCGAAGGTGTGCGGGCAGCGAGTGGACTGCCATGAAGATCCACGGTGGAGATGGGCGCAAACGACCTAGTCGTGGCAGAAACGACCAAGTTTCCGCCTGGAAACGCCACAGCCTCCGTTGTGGCGGAGGTGTAGGGATGGCTGGTGGTTACACCAGCAAAACTGCCGAACGGCAGTGAGGGCAACACCGAGTTAGCGTGCGATGCAGCAGTGATGACTGGGCGCTGAGACGTGCCCGGTGTGACAAGGCTGCCGGCGGCAGCGGTGGTACCGGAGGAGTGAGCGACAGCCATTGATGAGGGTGCCGGAGACCAAGAAACCGCTAGGGTTAGGGTTTTTTTTAATTAAAAAAAACGTGAGGTTAAAACGTGTGCGAAAGAGAAAAATTAACCTAGGCTCGTGATACCATGTACGAGTATTGAGAATTATTGGCTAACCTGTTTAGGTTGCCTGGCACTATTATATATATAGAGGTTGAAAACTTATCTTTACAAAACCTAAGAGTCTAATTACCAAATTACCCTAATAGGCCTTTACGGAGGCGGTAGCTTCAGCTATGAGAGGAGACGATTTTCCCAACTTGTAGGTGTAATATCCTGAACCTAAATTAAGTAATTAGACTAATATGTCCTAAATTTTTTTAAAATTACCTTAACTATTAGGAAATTTTGTCAAAAAAGACCTTATAAGTTATAAATTTTGTGAAAAAACACCTTATATAATTTTATTTGTGAGAAAACATCTTATATCACACTATATATCAAGTTACACATCTTATTATCATTTTTTGGTGTAAAAAGTCAGCGTTTGGGTCATTGACTCTCATATTTTCTGTGCATTAGAATTTTGTCTAAAATTTTGGGTTAATATGTGTGACTTCCATACACAAAAATGGATGGAAAAATAAACTCAAAGGTTGACCTTTTGGCTAAAATATGATAATAAGGTGTATGATTTGATCAATAATGACATATAAGGTGTTTTCTTACAAAAAAATATTTAATAGGCGTTTTTTCACAAAACTTATAACTTATAAGGTAATTTTTCTAATTTTTACGATGAATTTAAATATGCGACCTATAAATTTCAATCAGGCTTTTGTTTGTACACCAGTTGTCTAGCTAAAAGATGTCATTGCTAGAACCAATTCCCACATAGTAAAGTGTGTAGATTATTTAAGAACGAAAATAGTATTTACTTTTGTAACAATCTCATCTGCATAAAGAGAGTATAAATAGGGATAAAAAGCCCAATGCATGTGCTCTTGTTTTTGTACTGGTTCTCCCAAGAGCAAAGCGTGTAGATTATTTAAGAATGGCACTGGTGTTCATTGATTAATTGAAGCTTTGAGAAGCTGTAAGATCAAATCTTGAATACATCATTGACTTTAGTGCCTTTAAATAAACCAAAAGGAAAACTTGCATTTATCAACTTAGGGCCTTTTAACTTTGTTTGACCAATTAACCTCATCGTATAAAGAAGTATCTTACCCATATCTCATCAGTGAGTATTGTTGCATTAGCCTTTTGGTCCCTCAATTCAAAAGTATTGTTGCACATATTTCATCAGTGAGTAACCATTGATTCTGTCGAATATCTTTCTACAAATTCTATTAGTTATCAGTCAAACCTACTAATATAACCAATTGTAAACTGCAAAGACAATAAACACACTAATTGTATGCAAAAGCTAAAAAAATAAATAAAAAGAATATATACACGATTAAACTCTACTAAAATGACGGCTCTGTGTAACACGGTATATGATCAATGATGGTAGCAGGCACAAGTACAATAATACAAGCCCTAATTTTATTTTGGATTACCATTCTAACCGATTGGTTTAAAGAGGTAATAAACTCATATAATCTCTCTTGAGCTAATTTCTAACCTTGACAAGGAAAAAAGTTGACCACATATATATGAAAATGGAAATTTGGAGTATCTTTAACATGTTGCAAGACTTGCAAAACATTAGCAATAGCTAACTACAAAAACTGGTCACGATTTTCAGGTCGAGAAGGCAAACAAAACATCTGGATAGATGGGAAGATAAGAGAGAAAACCTTTGATGAAGAGCTAATTATTAAGGGTAATACAAAAATTACAACTGAGTTAGAACTTATTTTCTACTACGACAAGCTTGCAAATAGAAGTATATGAAAGACTTAATGCTCAAGCAAGATTTGAATTGTGATATACTTCCTCTATTACAAAATAGTTGCACCTTTTACATAATTTTTACTAATCACGTCTTACACTTTGAGTGTCTTTGGTGATTTAATTTTTAAGAATAACATAATGTAGACAAGTGTCTACCCAAACAGGGAAAAGGGGTCAACTACAAATGAACTGTTATGTAGTGCTAACAATTGCAGATATCCTAAACACATATTCCTAACAGTATGAGACTTTTCTTTAAGATTGCATGACAATGATACCACTACAAAGTCTACAACCATCATTACCATCACCGTCATTTAATATCAGCAACCAATGAGACATATATAGATAGATTCAATAGATCATAGGCGGCTTCTCTAAGAATTTTTCGATGTAATTTTTATTAAATGGACATCGTTACCCTTGTGAAGTTGCAGCATACTACATACCGCAACCAGTATGGCAACTACACAGCATCAAGACGGCAAAAGGATTCGTTTTCCCCTTGCATGTTTGGCAAGAATTTACAAAATCATAAATCATAACCAGTAACGAAGCAAATATACAACTCAAAGACTGGAGTATAATACAAGTACCTTGTCTCCAGGAAAGAAACAAAACAAAAATTTAGATATCTAAAAACGCCGTAAACCTAAATTTGTGGCATAACAAAAGGTTAGCAACAACAAAGATACATCTAATTGGAACACAAGTTTATACAATGGAGATATTAAGCGCTAATTGCTAGTAAGAGTTAGGCTATAAAAGGAAGGCATGACTCCAAATAGATTAATATGTGAATGCTCCCAATTCAACAGGGTAGAGCTCTCGAATAATCGTGTTCGTGTCATTGCATGTCTATAAATTACCCCTTCTTTGGGGGTGAAGGGGTGGGGGGTCATCGATAGGGACAAAAGGTAGTGTTTTAGAAAATTTAAAAAAAGACTTCAAATGTATCTATTGTGTAGGCCAAACAGGCCGCTGATATAAGCCAAAAAGTTGCAAAATCTAGACACATTGTTGCTCACCAGAATGACTCTGATGTAATGCCACAATACTTTGGTCTAAATATTGCGTCAATCCACATCCATATCATTTCCGGTGCTCCTGTGATCTGAGTGTGCATTAAACTGCTTAAACCACCTGTCATTCATTCAGAGAATAACCGATCAACTAATAACACAACAATATTGATTACCATTAAGAAGTACTGATGGAATGTCTCAATTTCAGAACTAAATTTGAACATATATTTTCACCAATTTATAAGAAAAAACACTATCGTGGCATCTTGTAAGTAACATTTCAAAGTGTATTTTTGAAATATCAACTTTTTATGTAGCTATAAATATTAACGGTTGAAGTTTCCTATGGAAACTGAAAAAACAACCGTGATGAACAAAAGGCGACAGACAGAGCATTAAAGGCGGCATTCTGTAAAGATAGGAAGTCGAAGCTGATAGGCAACATCTTGCATAAAGAAAGCACTCCATGATAAAGAAACACATATAGAAGCATAGGTTAAATTACAAGCATGAAGCGCATAACATTAAAGAGGATATAAAAAAGTACGCCCTGGCGGCTGGCGCCCACTACATGCCCCAGATTCTGCCATTTATCACCATGAAGGATGTTTGTTAACATACCATGCCTAATTGTCCCCATTTTCTGAGTTAGGACAGCTATATTTCATTCCACAAGTAATCACAGTATGACAGAAGAAACGCTATATGGGTTTACAAGAGCAGGTATGCATAGGTTTTAAAGAGCAGCTTTTAAGGACTAAATTCTAATTACTGAATGAGCCAACTATAATTAGAAAGACTGCAATCATGGCCATATTATGCATTCCCCTCTTGTGTTTCCCTGTACGAATGGGCTGTTGTACCAACAAATTTTCTCGGTTTTGCCCCATTGCTTCCGAAGTTTGGAGACAAGGCCCTCTTACTCTCTCCTTTAAAAACCAACGTGGATCAGTCAATGTAAGACTGGCTCACTTCTTATATCCTGCGTTTTAACCACGAGGATGGTCACCAAAGTATGCGCATCCACCATTTTATTGCCACCTGCTGGAGCATTTGCCTTCATAGGTCTGACAGAATTTCAGAATGGTAACTCCGAATCATGTTACTGCCCTTTCCATCTGCAGATAGAACGTTGGGTCACTTCAACTTTTCCAATTTCAAGCCCCCCAGGAACTTCGATTCCTTCATCCACCAGAAGACTCAGTCCCGGAACCCCCTAGGTTTTGTCATTGCCAATATGGGAGGTGCAAGCTTGGAACAGCTTCTCACTCAATTATATATGATGGAACTTGGGATAAGACTACCAGAAGAATGGGTATAAGATGGGCTCTGCACGCGCCAAGGCAACCCCTGGAGAGCTAAAGGGAGGAGGTGACTTTGAAACTTGCAAGCATAAAGTGCGCAAGGGAGTTTTCTATTACGGATATTATTAATAGTACTTATTATATTTCCTTAGTTCACCTTTGGCAGAGCAACTTCAAGAGGCACATTGACTGATTGACCTAAAGTGGAAAATACAAGAGATTAGATCCATGACGGGAACTTTTAACTGGTGTACGATCCATTATGTGCCTAGACAATTTGTGGAGCCAGCAGATAGGATAGCAAAGCAATGTGCCAATTTCATTTCTTCTATTTCTACCTGCTTGTAATTATATTCTGTCTGTGTGCTTAGCCTATGTCAAAAAAAATCTGGAGATATAAACCAAGGTCATATCTCTCACCCATAAAGCACTCGTTCTAATTTCTACTAAGAGATGACTTTTTAGATCAAGCTTTGTTAGACAAATTTAAAGATAAGGCTACAAGGAACTTACTCTTCAAGGGCTTTCGCCTTTTCTTCGATATCGCTTGACCATATCACTGGATCAGTATTTTTGGGCCGTGAATCCTGCTCCTGCATTTTCTCTAGGAGCCATTGTTCAGCGTTTGTGCATACAGCTAGTATCTAAGCAGGACAAAAGATAGGAATTAAGAGCAAATTAGTGTAATCCCATTGCTTGATTTATTAATAATATTATGAAAGTTATTAAACAGAATCCCCGTAAGATCATACAGTATCTCTTTCACTAGCTGATAGTGATCGTGCAGCTGTCTGGTATTCCTTTATCAAAAACATCAAATTCCTTGCTGCTTGTCGTCGGGCCTCTTCATCTTTATACCGAAATTCAATTGGATCCACCAACTACAGAACCCAGACGACTTTAGTACATTACTAATGATGTGTTATAATGTTAGAGAAAATTAAGCTACTACTAACCTTTTTGAGATCCTGCAGCCTCTCAGCATAAACATCAGCAGATTCATTATCTCCATCCTCATAAAGCCAGTCCTCAGTCTGCTGTAAATTCTCACAGATTCTTTCCTTTTCTGACTCTGCGGTGAAATCCTTGTACGTATTCAAAATCTATGCAAGTATAAAACTTGGTTATTGTATTATAGGCAAGAGAAAAGAAAGGAAGCAAAGACTGATCAAGAGCATCAAGTTCACAGGAAAAGTAGAAAACGGATCAAAGTAGTAAAAGAGTAGATAGTATCCAACAATGTTAGAACTTAGGAGAATCTCTAGCTCCTTATTAGTTAGTCCCCAGACTCCCCACTGAGCAAGTAGCTGGGTTAGCCCAACCCATCTCATCAGTTTCTGGTGACCTAACCAACAGGCTTGCAAATTAAACTGATGCAGGTAAGAGAAACCTGAACATAAGCGCACATTCAAAAGTTCATATACAAGAAAAATGAAAAAACAAATCCATGAAGCAAACTCAGGAAGCTGAATCTGAATGCTAACTTACACCTGAAACATAGAGCTACTTGCATGATAAATAAGTGAGAGGCAAAAGAGGCCTGAAGGGTGATTAATAATGATTGAACCACAAGAGTAACATTTTTATAGCAAAAAAAAAAGGATGTTAGAAGCTCTACCTTATTGCGTGTTTCGTACACATAAGACTCGAGGGTATTTTTCTTCTCTTTGGCTTGCTCGACTTCATAATCCTGCTTGGAAAGCTGAGCTTCCTTCTCACTAGCTTCACAAAGCTCTTTGTCACTTAAGCGACCACATACAATCTCATTAATAGGTACCGGAAACCGAGTCATGCCTTTACCCTTCCTATTGTGACTCTGCAAAAGGGCAAAAATGAGCCATCGACATCAATAGGTTCTAACCACAGTACAGCTCCTGTTCTGGACAAAGGCTTGGCAATTCCTGTTGAAAATTTCAAACCAACAATAACCACCACAACATACACTATTACCATCCAGTTACGATTCCACCACTAAGGTCAAGATGTGTGCAATCGACACCTAACAGGGCAACACTAATGAAAATGCAAAGTGTATTAAGCATTCCAGACATAAAGATATATGACACTACAGGGCTTTTGCCTTATTTCTATTGTGACGAGTAGAAAAAAAGAACAAAACTCTCAAGAGCATTGAACATTATGCAATTTACGTCACTTTAGTGAGCCAGAATTCATTATATGAAAGCTTAGATGATTCTTTCCAGTGTGACACTCTTGGGAGACTTTTGTCGACAAAGTCTCTAAGCTGAATTAGACAAATTATTTCATCTAACTTAGTTACAATTTTCAATTACCCAAATATAGAGAACCCATACTATTATTATGGATCGCATACCTTGTCCATTTTATCTTGAAAATATATATTATATTCATCATGGTCTTGTTTAGTTGTTTGGCAAACGGCATTTTTGATGACTTTTCAATTGGCTTTTGGTTCTTTAACATGGGTGAAAACCAAGAATCGTGTTTGGTAAAAAGCTTTACAGCCAGGCGCCAGCTTATTCTCGGCCTAAAATTAACAACTTCTGGAAGAATAAGGTGAAAATAACGCACCCTAACGCCATTGGCTTATTGTTAAATAAAACTTATATCCTGAGAAAAAATTGTCAAGATTTACAAGTTTGACCCATTGTCAATTAATACTGAATTTCTTAAAGGCAAGCAAGCAAGTGTTATAGCATAAAGTACAAAATCACTCTCCGTCTCAAAAATAATTGGTCACATTTGACTTGTGAGATCAAATTTTACCAACCTCGACCATTATTTTATATTGCTGCATCATCAATAGAAGTCATAATTGCTTTTTGAGAGTGAACTAGATAGGCTTTTACTCATTATAATCTGCTTACATTTTGCATAGTAGCTAAGTTTTACACGTCTAATTTAAAACAATATTATAAATGTTTCCACTTCGACTTTTGCACTCTTAATAATTTGATATACTCCAATCATCATTTTACAGATATGTTATCACTTTCATTTCTGAGTCGCTACAAAATAATGTTATTATCAAACCTTATGTTAGTAGATGGTACTTTGTATCTCAATTATCACATGGGTAAATGGGTCCATCTCTCTCTCTCATTACATAGATATTCTTAAGCATTCCATATTCCTACATTAACAAAATAAATACAGCAGTAACAAATTTGCTCACGAAGTCAAAAACGACATACTATATTAAGATAGAGGTAGTAACAATTTTTGCAGCTATCATGTTCCATAATTAGAGTCAACTCACATAAGATGCAGGCACTGCCTTTGGTGCAGAATATCCTTCAGCACCACCATTTTCTGCGTCGGGATATCCATGGTTTGGTTCTTCTTCCATCCTTTCTGAGGCCATGTCAGCATTTCTTCTTATAATTGGGTCGTCGACATAAGCCCCAATAAGCTGATACAACAATACAAGTTCAAAATAAGTGCAAGCAAACCTCCTGTGCACCGGAATGTCACAAGGGCAGAAAGAGAGAATTGAGCCCACCTCTCCTATCTCTCTTCTCCACCCCCCACCCCCCCACCCCAACAGTTCTCATCCTATGCGCAAGAGACTAAGAGAGCCACATACACAGGGAAGGATCATCTCCCAATGTAGCACACTTTTGATTTATAAAAAAAATACTCACAGAGGCTGATGTTAAAGTAACAGTCCCATGGAGAGTGAGAAGTGCTTTTGCCTTTAGATACGCATTTTCAGTATGGACCGCAGGGAAAGGGCCAATCTGCAGAAGAGAGCAACAATGGAGTGTCATTAAATGAAGCAAAAACAGAGCACCTGGAACATTCATAAACTAGAAAAATACAATTACATTAAGTGAAGATTTTACTATACGCAATAAAGCATCACAATGTGTAGTACTAGTAAAAAGTAGTAGGACCATGAAAGTCCAGAGATTGAAGGGAAAATTCCATACAGATGCTTATTAAAATTCCACATATTGAAGGGAAAATTATACTGCACGGCAATTAGGCCTCCTTTATTGTATGCAACGAGTGTTGGGGTTGAAACGATGCAATGTTCATAAAATGAATGTGACGGAGATGCGTATGCTACGCTAGATGTGTGGCCACACACAAACACACACGAATGGACCAATCAAATTGTAAAGGATAAGGGAAAACCTAAGATGACTTGGATGAAGGTAATTGAAAGTGATATGTGTTTATTGGAATCAATGAGAGTATGGAGTTGGAAAGATTGGGTGGAAAGAAAGGATTCACATGGAGGAAGGAGCGCGATTACCTTATCTATTTGTTTATTTTCATTGTGTTTGTTCGTCATTCTGTGTGCTTTATTTTTAAATTTTGTCACACTTGCTAATGCCTCTTTTTTCAACGGTTATAGGTGACGATTCATGTTAGGTGACCCCAAATCATTTTGGGATTCACGTTGTTGTTGTTGTTGGTGGTGGTGGTGTTGGTGTTGGTGATGATGCTTATTAAGAAAAATAGGGA
Organism: Patellifolia procumbens; assembly: GCA_947645195.1. NCBI lineage: Eukaryota > Viridiplantae > Streptophyta > Magnoliopsida > Caryophyllales > Amaranthaceae > Patellifolia > Patellifolia procumbens. The sequence continues at coordinate 39,306 of CANSGD010001116.1, forward strand.
GCGCTATCCAGCATGCATATTGCATAGCATGAGAGACAAGATTAAATCTTAGTGCAGAGAAATCTCTAGCTAATTAGCATAAAGCTTATAACTTGTTAGGAACTCCAGTGACTGTGTTGATTTTGCAAAAAGGTTCAGCTTGGAAACCATCTGGAGATGGACTGATGGACATGACCATGGGTCCATGGGGTTTGATAGCAAGATTGTGGAAGCATCTGAAATCTAAATCTTGTCAAAGCTGAGGACAACACCACAAAATACATGTCTGTGTAGTCCTTTTATCTCGAAGGCAGTTTTTCCTACTTCGAATGATTGTCCCCAAGTATAGTTACGATTTTTAGAAGCTTGAGAGCATAGTAATGTGATTAGTGATATGTTAGTACTCCTAGACAGGGAATTCAAGGGTTCATGGGATTAAACACGTAAAAGCTTATTTAAGAGCCTTATATGTCGTATCACCATTTCATACATCATTAAAAGTCCTAGTACGGTGAATTTTGGGTTTCCTCCTCCTCAGGTATCCACGTTAATTTCCTTAGTGTTCTAATTGTTGTTGGCCTTGCCATCAATGCACTACTACTGTTTGACTGCACAGCTCATAAATTTTATATACTGACATATGCCTCATCTAATTGTCATTATTGCTGAATGTATTACGAATATTCCAGTCTGTCACTGGACTGTATGAAGCTTACTATCTATAGCAGGGATATTCCACTCCAACTTCACTCAAGTCAGTTTACAAATCCCAAAATCATAGCTAAGCATTAAATAAGCGACATCTATGAACTCACAAGCATTACTTATTTAGCTGCCTAGAGCCACCCCTCCCCCCCACACCTTCCCTTTCTTCCAAACTCTAGCCTTCACTGGTGAATTGGTAGGGGCTTTCATTGGAGCTATGGGTGGAAAGCCCCTACATTTTATTATTTTTATCTTTTAATTTTAAGTTTTATTAGTATTAAATTTTTTTGTAATAGCTCTCCCTCTTTATGTGAGGGTTTTCTCCATCGATATAATGGTTTTATTTACACTCACTATGACAGTCGTGTTTTGTTTTCTAAGGTTGAGGATCTAGATCTCAAAAATCAATCTAACTGGTTGAAAATCAAGAACATGAAAATGAAACTCAGATTTCAATTTTACTATTACATCAGAAGTCATCACCATATTGTTACTACCACTTTTAATTTATGGGCTTTAAGACCCATGGGTTATGAAAACACATTTCTTTTTAGCCCAAAGCCAAAATTACGTTTACCAGTCAAAGAGTGTCAACGCATTTAATAATGAGAAGCCCAAAAGCCAACCAGAGTCTCAAAGAAACGAAGACTCTAGAAGCTTCAAGAAGCGCCCATTCTAAGGCGCCAAATTTAAAACTTTCCCAGCAGTTGGGAAGTTAGATAACAATTCAAATTTGAAGATAAACTGCTTCTCTGATTGGCTATAAATAGAGGCTTCAAAAAGGCGAAAAGGACAATCAATCATCAACACAACAAATATCATATCATCCTTAGATCTTAGGCATAATTTTAGGTAGTTATTTGGCACGAACATCCTATGTTCTAACGTCTTCCATTGTTACTATCTCACTGGGTGCAAGAAGGATGACGGTATTCCTCTCTTTCTTCCTCAATTAAGTTTGTTTATTACTTTCCTTTCCATAAAAGTTTGTGTAAGACCGAAAATTATATCATCAATGAAATGAAATGTTTCTTTCAAGTTTGTTCGTATAGTTATTTGCTACTTGTCTCTCTATAATTCCTTTAAAATTTTATATTGCACGCTATTTCTTAGCCATTGGTAGTTTGTGCTTACTTAAGTTAGCGAGGATCTTTTAGTTTCAAGAGTAATCCTTATTGCTAAAGGCCAGTGACTCTTTCACTCTCTAGTGTCCTGGACCAACAACTTGCGACGGAGCATCGTTACTTGTTAGCAAAACCATTTTTGCACCAACACATATCAAAAAGGTCATTCATATTACTCCCTCCATCATAGATTAATCTTTGAACTTCCCTTTTTCCTCGGTACGAGATTACTTTTTACACCTTTATTTTTGGACATTGACCCACATATATTAATTTATACCTTTTATGTTATGGACCGGAAATGATGGACAAGGTAGATGATAATGTAAGAAAAGGATTAGTGATTTTAATGGTGATTTAAGAACTAGAAATGGAACTTGGATTGATATGATGGAAATATTACATAAACCCTAAGAATAATACAAGCAAAGCACTACCTACAAAAGATTCATTTTCTCATTAATTTTCATGATGACTCCTCTCTCTCTACTTAGCTCTATTTATAGATATGTTATCCATAAAACCTCTAAACCCTAAATTATTATAAACTACCTAAAATACCCTTAGCCTAGTAATATCGATTCATTACACTTTACAAATATGAAACAACACTATCATATTTTAATAACTCCTTACTAACTCCTCTCCATCTATCCTTACAATTTGCGCCCACGTTTTCTGTCACCTAAATAAAATCATATCAAGAACTCCTACCATATCTACCTTTATAATAAAACAACAATTGATAACCAACCAGTATCTAATCATCTAAAATTATATGTCGGGGTGAGTGTTAGAGAGTAATCTGGAACAGAGGGAGTAGAAGTAGTAAAGTTGTTATGATGTTTTAGATTATCTTTTTCTTAACGGTAATTATTGTTGTACATATCGTATGGCGACTTATTGATGATGTTTCTTGTTCCTTTCAAAAATAACAACACGTATAATATCAATAGAATTTTATATAAGTTTGCAATACTACATATATGCTACATAGTAACATGCATGTGTCGCTAAGATATTCCAGAAGTCAAATCAATAAAGACTTAGCAAAATAATTAAGTTGAATATCTAACCAACAATAACAAACTAAAGACAAACATCAAGCACAATCATAAACTCATATCCAAGTACAAGAACTCATACCCAAAGGACATAAAATCTATAAGATCAATCAAACTAAATCAAGAAAGAAGACAGATTATGGATACTTATAAAAAAAATGCACTTCATAGCATACCGAGAAAATGCTGATTGTGGGAGAAACACCCAGAGGTAATTCACTTTCATCAGCATAAAAGGCTTCCATCCGAAACGCATTACTTTTATGTAATGTAAGCACTTTATCGCTAGGAAATGCATGACCTCTAGGAAATAATACACCATTTGGAAGAGCGTGTATTGGACCATCATCAGATAAACGAAGCCCTATAGAGAATGGCAGGGAATCCTCAACCTGCATGAGAAAAGGTAAGTCATCAAGACAGGACGTAGACATTCTCCTAATTGTAAGACTTCCTATAGCCATACTTGAACAAACAATCAGACTTTCACCCAACACAAAAGAAATAGACTATCCAATATACTTCCTCTGTTTCAGAATACTTGCTACACTTTCCTACAATACTTGCTACACTTTGTTTTTTCCCTTATTTAGTAAGTTTTAGTGTGTGAATGGACAGTTATACCCTTACTAAAAACAATAAACCATGTTTAATTGCCATAATTAACCTACTTGATACTAATTTAATTTTACCCACCACCCTCTCTCCTAATTTACCCACCCACAGCCCCTCTCTCTCAAACTAAACTCACCACCAACACCACCCAACCTAGCCTCATCTACCATCAGCCACCACCACACACCTACACCCATAACTAAATTTGTTGGCCACCACCCAAACCAGGCCAGAATTCGCCAGCCACCACCACCTCTCAACCAAATTCGTCAACCACCACCGCCACCAACCGAATTCGTCAGCTGCTTCCCCTACCTTGTTCACCGCCAAACCAACAGTTGAAAACCCTAACCACCATAACCTACCACCAATATCAGCGAAAAACTCATCGAAGATAACCAACCGCCAGTATCAATGAAAAGCTTCAAATATCTTTTTAAACTTAGCCTCCGCTGATGGCTTGGTGTCGCTAGGGTGTTTTTTGTGCCACCGCCGGAGATCGAAGAAGACGGGGAAGAAGAGAGGGAGATCGAAGACGAGAAGATCGCTACAAACCTCTCCGGAAAATTGAAGAAGATCGAAGAAGAAAGAAGAAAGGGAGATCGAAGAAGAAAGGGAAGAAGAAAGAAGAAAGGGAAAGCAAAAGGGTAGGGTTTTGTTGATTTGGGGGATTGCGTGGGTAGAGCCGTAAAGGTGGCGATAGAGGTGGATTTCGGTGGGGCCTATGGTGGGTTTCATGGGTGGAGGTGGCGATGGGGGTGGTTTCGGTGGGACTGGGTAGCGTTGGCTGTGATGGCCGGTGGTCGTGAAGGTTGAAGGTTGGAGAAGAGAAAGTTGGTGGTGAAGGTGATGATTGATGATGATGGTGGTCCGGTGGTGCGATTGGTGGCTGTTTATCAACTTAATTATATATTTAAACATGCTTAAGAAATTTTGCCTAATTTGAAACAGAGGAAGTATGACCATGGTGCAAAATAACGGCCGAGTCAACTCGATTTGCCCGAGTTGACACGAATTTCAACTTTGGCGAACCGAGATTGACTGGTACGGAACGCTGTTTTATAAAAGGTCGTTATTTTGCCAGATTCGCCCGTTCTGACCGGTACAACTTGAACTCGGTATCGCCCGTCTTTTTCGGCCGATCCAGCCGTCGTTACAAAGCAGAGAAGGAGAGAGTAGGTTTGAGTTTTGAACTTAAAACAAAATTTCTTTAGATTATTCCTACCTTGACATTAATCTACCAATTTCGATCGAAAACCCTTTGTTAATTGCACATCTTTTCATCAAATTGAAGCGTGACTGAAAGCCCTAATTTGGGGGACCCTAACTCGTGATTAGAAAGCAATTGGTGGCCACGAACTGGCCGGAGATGACAGTGGTGACCAAGAACTGGCCGGAGGTGACAGTGGTGACCAAGAACTGGCCGGAGGTGACAGAGGATGACGGTGAGTGCGTTCCATCTTCTCTTCATCTTTGTTTCTCTTCCTTCGAGAAGTTTTGGGAGATAAACAAGCAGTTTTCGATTACCCGCAGTTTTCTTTTACTTTCTTCTTTTGCTTCTCTCTCTTCTATTATTGTTGTAAGTTGTAACGTTGCGGCACTGGTGTGAGAGGGTTTTTGGCAAAAGCTTTTTAAAAAATAAAGAGACTAGTCCAACAACGGTTAAACAAAGGGTTTTCTTTTTAAAAAAACATAGGGTTTTCTTTCTTTTTAAAAAGCTTTTTCCTATTTAACGAAAAAAATTAGTCCTTTAAAAGCATTTTTTAAAAAAAACTATAAAACTTAATTCCTGCCTCGACAACCGTATTGCGGTCTGCGACAACCGTATCCATTCCGTTACCCCGAAACCCGAACCGTTCTCGTATCCGAAACCGTTCTCGTATTTTCGAACCATGAGTATGACAATTCATCTAAAATAGTACAAAATATGTTGATATGAAAATTACACATGTTCTAGTTCAACAGTTCTCGAAAATACTAACTAGAAAAATATAAATCGATTTACGATCAGGAGAAGCAATATGCTACTTCGTCAAAGAAAGGAATTTTAGATAGTGCATGTAGTATACCCGGTTACCAGTTTTGGGATAGGTGGGACCGGTCTGGGTCCAAATATTAGGAACTGGTTCGAAGTGGGTCTAATTATGGGTAGTGAAATTAGATCTGGTACCCACTGGGAACCCGGTTTAACTCTTTAATGTCTGAGAATCTAGAAGGACAGACATTGAGCATTAGACGAACATTAAAACAAATAGGGATTCAGAAACGAATACTACTTCTTTTAATTAGAAATTATATTTGAGGAAGTGAAATTTTAATGTTCATTAATTCAAATCAGATAACTAGATATCGCACCATGGCCCATGGGGCATATCTGTAATTTACAGAGCAGTACTTGTGAAGGAAATGATTTTAACATGGAAATGAAAGAATTCGAAGTCGGGGGTGGCTTTAGTTAATGGTCAAATGTAAGAAACGCCAGGGCGTATGAGGGTTGGGTTGACTGCCGTAAGACTTGTAACTAAGGCAGAATATTTAAGAGATATTAATTAACAAGGCGTGATCCTATTTGTCGACAATATATTCCGCTTCGTCCAAGCTACAATAAAAAAAAGACAGACAGTTATAGCTATGTAGTATATCTTGCAACTATTTAGTTACTTTGTACAAGCATATGATTTCATCCACATAACTCCAGTAAAGGCCGTGCATAGGAATCCTCTCAATGCCAAAAGTAGTTTCTATTGCCATAAGAACAAATAGATGTCTAGAAGCTTGTGCCTCATTGATTTGACGAAAGTAATTTCAAGATCAAAAGAGTTCAGTATCAATACATAGTATCTAACAAAAAGGTTTCCAAAGCCATCAAAAATGAGACAATCAAGGATTAGCTAGCAATACGTTACCAATGCACAAGAGAAGCGGGGAAGCATAGAAATGAGAGGAAGAACAGCTCGACATCAACCCCACAAACACAGAGCAAAGAAAGAAAAAGAAAACAGAATTAGGGGAACGTAACTCAGAACAGAGGAAAGTTGATCAAATAGTAGCAAGATATTCACACCAGACGAGCCTGACCTCGTAATCTTTTTTATCAGAGATTACAAGAATTGTGTCTGCAGATTTGTACACTGAAACTAGAGCTAATTTAACATCTGAACCAAGGAGTTCATATGAGCCACCAATAATGTGCATAACAGGGGGGGAACCGGGGAAATCAGATAAATCTACCGATTATGGGATTCCATAGTCTAGAAGAAAGGCACAATAAGTTAATAGTAGAAGAATTCAACTGCAGCTCAGCGACAAGAGTAAAAATATCAGACAGGATTAAGTATCTTCTAAAAAACTCCATTCCTCACATTGTGATTGTACAAGTATTGAAGTGTCAATAATCCTCGAATGGATGAAAAATTAATTGCAACAAAAAAAAGACTTTGATGAAATATCAGAGGTATCTTCCAACACTACTTGAAAGCAGCAAGTGTCTTCAAGTAAATATCAAAACACGAATCGTCAAAAGCCAATTATTGAACAAACATTAGAGCATGAGACGAATTAACAAAAAGATAAGCTCCGAAAAGATGCAAACCTGATAATCTTTGACACGGAAGTTTGGACTAAACATAGCACAATGCAGCGCACAACCACGAGCAACACATTCGCTAGCATTCAATTTCCGGCTTGGTTCTCTTCTAAACACTGATGTCAAAACTCTAGCAATGGCTGGTATTCGAGATCCTGAACCAACAAGCTCCACAGACTGGATCTTCTCTGGTGCCACACCAGCATCCGTCAAAGCCTTTTGACATGGTTCGGCTATACCCTGCAATAGACTTTCCGAGAGTTTTTCGAACTCATCCCTTGTAATAAAACCCTTGACATCTTTCTCATCCATCAAGCACTCGATGTTGAGAGGTGCTTCTGGGTTTGCACTCAAGACCTTTTTCAACTTGTCACAAGCTGCCCGAAGACGAATGCAAGCCCGGGGACTAGAAAAAACATCAATATTATATTGCTCCTTAAACTGCACCGCAAAGCGACGAAAGAGCACCTCATCAAAGTCCCTAGCCCCTAAGTTACTATCAAAAGCATGAGAAAGTACATTCATGTGTCCAGTTCGGAAAGAAACAATCGCAACTTGAGTATCAGAGTGCCCAATATCAATAAAAGCAGCATAACACGGGCCCTTGTTGGAGAGGTCAGCCTTATAAATTCCGTAACCAAGTGCAGTCGCCGTGCAATCATGGAGCAACCTTAATGGCGTAAGACCTGCAATACGAGCAGCATCCATGTAAAGATAACGCTGCAAAACAGTAAAATACGAGGGGATCCCAATCACACAGTCTGCAACAGGTCCATCCAAACTTTTCTGGGCCGTCTCCTTCAAATGTGAAAAAAGCATTGCCAAGATCTGAACAGGTGTAAAAGTATGCTGTTCACCTAAATACTGTAGATGAATTAATATATAGCCATCTGGGCTCTCAGAAGTCTCAAACGGGAACAACCTTAAATCCTTTTGAACATCGGGATTGTCAAACCTACGGCCTATCAATCTTTTCACCTGAGAGATAGTTGATGTAGGATTCATAGTCGCAGAAGCAACCGCTGCAGAACCAAATAATCTCTGCTTCTCCCCAAATGACACCACACCTGGTGTTTCACGTTTCGATTCTTCATTCAACAATACGTCAATTCCCCTTTGTTTTACAGCCGCAACTACACAATTCTCATTTCCAATATCAAACCCCACCACACTCATATTGCCTAATTCTCACCACAATATCACTTATCACACAATGATCAGTAACCAGGTAAAACACAACTTTCCTCCTCGTAATTCAACCGAGATTTTCTCCCCTGATCAACCTTCCTGAATTTATCATAAAACAACAAATAATTTACACCGATTGCACCCGATATACCTCAATTCAGTATTAGCTTGGACAATCATATTGCAATCAACAAACAATTTACACCAATTCCCTCAGTGTTCACTCCGTCACCGTAATCGAACAAACAATAGTAATCAATAACAATACAAATATCATAACTTAATAGGAAGTGACACTGAAAACACAGCTAAAAAACAACAAACAAAACCAAAAATACTCATCTGCAACAATTTAGAATCGGAATTTATATCCACTAACAAGCGAAATCAACTTACATTATCATCACATCAGATAACAGCATTATAATTCTAACAGACAACTTCATGAACGAGCTGAAAACAATTAAACAGTAATCAAATTGGGGGAAAAATAACACATACCAAAATTGCAGAAATCCGAACCCTAGAAATTGGAGAGGAAAGTGGTGAAGATGTAAGTTATTGAATTTCAACCATTTCGGTGCTTGAGAATCTAAATCATCAAATTATGCCGGAAAAAAATAAATGGGAAGATTGGCCTTTCAACTTCTTGTTTTCTAGTTTTTGGTAAAAGTAATTAAATGGTAGAGCGAATTGACAAATGCAATTATGCAAATATGCAAGCATGACTACTTTAACTTGTGTGCGTGCAAAAAAGTGGGACACGAGACGACTTTGACGAGTAGAAAAAAAAAATAGTATTAAAGGCACGCGGTATATAAAATAAAATTGGAAAGAAAAATTCGATAATTTGTTTAAGATATATATTTCTTAAAATGAAAAAGTTAGTTATTGAGAGAGGTTTATTCCATTTAATTAGAAAAGAAAAAAAAAAGTAATATGAATTTTTAGTGTCCCCCACCTCTTCACTTATAAAATATAGATTTTACTTTTTTATGGTATGGCGATGGGAAAGAGATCATATTGAATTGGAGTTTTTTTTTGTAAGGATATTCGATTAGGGTAAAATATTAAAAGATGTGTTCTAATTTTAACTTAAAATTTGGACCAATCTGAGCCTATATTTTATCAACAAGCACATTCCATTGAACTCTAATCCAACCCTATTCTGAACATTTTACACTAACATAGTCGTCTCTTTTCTTCTCCTTTTATTTATTTCACTTTTAGTCTCGAACTAAAACAAAAAAAAATTATAAAAATATTAGGCTTACTGATTTATACTAGTCATTGTACAGATTAAACTAGTTATTGAATGAGTTAAACATTGTGATTATTGAATGGATTAAATAGGTCATGAAATAGATTAAACTAGTCAATATTTTCATAAAGACGTTTTTTCTCTTTTTAATATTAGGTTGGGTTGTTGCCTGATCTATATATATATTAAAAAGCGTAAGCATCGGATGCAATCTGCCACGTGTCACTCTCCATTCTGTACAACAATATTCTATCAACGTTTCTCTCATAAAAATACAAATTGTCCATTAGAAGTTTCGAATCCGCGACCTCGAGTGTGGAAGATAAGTGCTCTAACCATTATGCTACTACATTTTTGTTGCTTCTTTTATCTACTAATAATGATATTATATGTTTTCAATGAAAAACAATAATTAAGGTATAATATTCTAATTACATTTATGAATAAAACTATTAATATATGATTTTTTACTTCTACACCAAATTTTAGTTGTCTTGAAGTACTAAAGTATAATACATATAAATCCCAGAGCGTCGTCTGGGCCTAAATACTAGTTTTAATTTAAAAGTAGGAGGTCTCTTACAAGATAAGTTTTTCGATCAGTGTTGTAGGTTAAATTGTTAAAATATACTACCTTTGTTCCATTGTATTGCAACATAGGGAGTTTTACGCCTCCCAACGCACTACTTTAGATGCTAATATCTCTAATTTTATTTAAGTAAAAATTATAAAAAGATATTAATTAAGCATATATCAAGACGAATCTAACAAGATCCCACATGGCTATATTTATCCTTGTGTATAAATCACAAAATGAGGTCAAAGGGTAGTGTATGAATAGTGCAAAATGTCAAAGGTTGCAATACACATGGAACGGAGGTAGTATAAAGAAAATAATAGATTGGATGACTTGAACAGTAATGTTACGAATTATATAAGGTATATATTATGTATATATAGAGGTTAAGAAATATAAATCTATTCATAATTCATAATAGGAGACATAATAACTTTATTAACGATAAAGGTATCTTTAACATAGGAAACTTAGTAACATAAGATTTGTGGTAAGTATGAATCATCATACATATGGCTTGTTCTCCTCGGCATAAAACAGCTGAATTAAACTGAATTGAATTAAACCGAACGGAGCTTAAGTGAAATGAATAATGATATGTGAGAGTAAAAGTATTGTCCAGAGCTGAACTGAACTGAATTGAATTAAACTGAACTGAACTGAACATAAGTTGGGGAGAACAGGCCCGTACTTTTCTAATACTAGTTGATCTCATATTCTTAATACAAGACTCAAGTGGTGAGCCTTCTCATCTTCTCTAACTTGGTCTAGTATTCAATTCCTACCATCCAAGCATTTGCTGAAATTATGTATTTGTAAAATTTAAAGAAATTTGTGATTGTTGAACTTCATCAAACTGTATCTTGAGCCCAAGAAGCCTATACTGAGTTGTTGTCGTCACACCTAACGAGGTGCGAGGGGTAGAGCACCTAATTGTGATAATGATCGATCTCGCACCAATGGGGTCTACTCTCATTATACCAAGTGTGAACTAGATAAAGATAATTGGTTTTAGTTGATTGGTTTTCTAAACTATTGGAATTCCTAAAATCGTAAAAGTCGTGCAAAAGAAAGAGCGGGAGAGGTGGTAGCGGAGGATCCACTCTAGCAATGCAGCAACCACATCCAAGTTCGTTGCTAGCACCGGAACACAAGTGAGATATATACACTGCCAAGTCTGTCTAACGTATAACAATATCTACATGCATACAACGAAATTTCTGGAAATAACTTCTTAACATCTATATCAGGATCACATGCATGACGATTATTATAGGAATCAATAAAGAGGTTTTTTAAGTATTACAATCTTTGTCATGTGATTCCCTTTGCTTGTATTTTAGAGATTTTAGGGCCTTAGTGATTACTCCTCTAATCATTTTACGAGCACTGAGTGGACTCACATGTATGCTAGTATGGTAGAGAATGATCAAACCCAACACTTACTTTTTGGGGGAAAGTGGTTGATAGGTAGGAGGGTAGTTTTTTAAAAGGTTTTGTGTTCTTTTTTCCTTGTGAGGGTTACTCAATAATATGTGTCTGCTAAAATCCTAATATTATAAATCTACATAGTAAAGGATGATAGGCTAAATGATTAGGAAACTCTAAGCCTTTATAATCCTCTAATGGTTTGCAAACACAAGCCCTCTTAGAGCCATATATTTTATTGGACCTATTTGTGCTATAATATATCCCTTTATTTGTTGACTAAATTCAACAACCAACTAGTAATCATACGACAAAATTTCAATCTTTACTAAACAAAGCTCTCGGTCCTTGTAGAGTAAATAATAATACCAAAAGGGGATAGCATGAATATAATACTCATGATCCACATCCAATATTAGTTATTAATTATCTTTCATATGAATTAACAAATAAAAACATTTCCTTCCCACATGCTTGTATCAAAACGTCCATACAATCATGTCTAGAAAATAAATAGACAACATGCTTCATATAACAACATAAAACATGTAATTTCATTTCATATAAGCCACATATGAACCGATAAATTTAAAAGGTTTCTTAGACGATATTATACCAAATCCTTAGGCTTAAACATGATATTAGTCTAAACACATAGGCATATACGAACCTCGTGTAGATAAATCTTGAGGCCACTTTCTCAATCTCAAAATCAACTAGGGAGTAAGGCTTCTCCTGTAAATAATCAAAATCTACTAACAAAAGTATACCAATATTTGTACTAAAACTTTATACATTTAAAAACCCTAAGAATCATTAATTTAACATTAAAAACTCAAATTTATTGTAAATCATTAAACCATGTATTATATTAATTCATAAATTATAATAACTTAATAATTTAAAATTTCTCCCTTTGTTTTTATTTAATAGGGACATTTATACTTTTCACGTTTGCCAATGCATATCTTTGATCATGAATATCTCTAATTACACATGAGTAAAAATTATAAAAAATTTATATTAAAAAACTACATGTTTAGATGAATCAAACAAGATCCTACATGACTATTTTTTTCCTCATGTAAAGATAACATATGATGGTCAAAGAATATAATGTGAATAGTGACACAAGTCAATATGTCCCTATTAAATTAAAACAGAGGGAGTATGATTCAAATAAATAAAGTTATTAACTTTGAATTATTAATATTAAAACAAAGAAACAAAACAAAAACAAAAATAAGGGAGAGATAGAGTGGACCGGCGGAGTAGAGGAAGAAGAGGAGAATGGCGGCGCAGCGACGGCGACGACGCTGGGATGGCGGCGATGTTGCCGATGGGAACTAGTTTAATAACCTGAATTTAAATGAGCTTTAAGCCATAATTATTATGGGATAATAGAAATTAAGTTAAGTGAAACACGACATATGTGTGTGTGATTTAATATCATAAAATTTGTAAGTATGTGTTATGAGATAAATTGTATTAGTAAAAGTTAACTAAGTATGGGAATGTGTGAAGTTAGGGCATGAACAAGAAATAACCAATAAGTAAGCATGAGTATGTGAATATATATACGTGTATATATATTGATGAAATAATTTATGTAATTAAGTGTTCCCTTACTTAAAGTTATGACTTAAGCTTCTTTAGATAATAGAGATATAAGTTTTCCATATTTAGAGAGGTACAAGGAAAATTGTGATAAAAACTATGTGGCTTACTATGAGTGTGGATTAAGGAGTATTTCATATTTTTGGGCCAAACAAGTGTGAAATTAAAATTTGGGATATCCCTAACATTAGTTGGGTCGAGTTAGATCAATAGGTAGCCCAAAAGTGGGAGGAAGTAGACATACAATTAAGTTGGTATTCAGAATTTGACTAACCAACCCCAACATTGGACATGTCTACATTACCCTTACTTTTTATTAAAAAAATATAATCTCATTTATAAGTATGAAATTATATTAAAGTAATAAGAATGATCCTTTGGGCTGCCCTCGCATAGGGCCCCCACCCAGAGGCTCATTACAAGCCATAACCTGCAATCCCTCCTCCCAAATCCCAAGCGAATGCTTGGGGTAAGAGTTGATCCCTAAACCAAGCTAGAGAATATTGGAAGACTCACCACTTGAGCCAACTAAAACCCTTCTAGATTACCCTTACTTAGTATTTGAATTCCTTGGGTGCTAATGCATACTAGGAAAGCTTTGGATTGAGAAGAAAGCCCTTCAAAGCAAGTTAAAACTCACTCAGAAAATCAGTCAAGGTAATAAGTAAGAACAAAACTTTAATTTAAGTTTTTCCTCTAAGGCTCCGTTTGTTTTGGTGGAAAACCATTTTCTTGGAAAATGATTTTCCTCCATCTTTCATTTTCCTTTGTTTGTTTTTTGGTGAGGGGTGGAAAACAATTTTCCTAAAGGTGGAAAATGCTCTTAGAAGAGGAAAACCAATTTCATTTTGTAAACAAGGTATGCCACATTTTCCTCTCCACTCCTTACTCCTCTTGATTCTCTCCTTCTCATCTTTCCTTCTCTTTTGCTTCATTTACCTTTTCTCCCTAAGTTTTCCTCTATTCAAACAACGAAAGAAAAACGTTTTCTAAAATCATATTTTCCATTGAATATTGTTTTCCTTGAAAAGTGATTTTCCATGAAAAGTGTTTTCCGTTAAAACAAACGGACCCTAAGTCCTAGACTATTATCTTACCCTTTTTTGAAAAAGTCAATGCTAGAAATATAATTATTTAAATAAAATAACGCTCATTAATATATTCAAAATATATTTATAATCTCCATAAAATGCGGGAGATTACAATCTTTTGCAAAACAAGCCGAATAATAAAAAAAGTATGTAAAATAATCAATTAAATATAAAAGGGTTATTTTCTGAGGTACCCCCGGGGTTAGGGCTAATTCCTCGGGTGCCCTCGGGGTATTTGAGCTAGCTGATATGCCACCAGATTCATCATTCCTCGCTGAAATACCATTACCACTGACAGACGTTAAGTGAACGTTAACTGAAGTTAGAAAAAAGCGCGATTAGGAGATCATTTTTGAAAGTTGTTCATTGTGTAGTTCATCAGAGTCTGTTGGTGTTCCCCCAAATCAAAATCCCCCAAAAATTAGGGTTTGTAACACTCAACATTCACGAAATTTTGGGCAATTCGAACTTGAAAAAGCGATTATGGGCTAAATAACACTGCAATTTGGGTCGACTCTTCGGTTCATCGTCTTTGGAAGCTTCTATTTCGACATTTGAAAGGTATGTTTTTGAAATCCTCCTTTATTATGTGAAATATTTTCAATGAATCTTTGAATAACTGTAGTTTAGGGATATTTCAATCTAGGGTTTTGATGGTAAAATTTTGAATTTTTGTAATTTAGGGTTTTTGAAACATGAATTGAACTGGCATTATAGTTAAGTGAACATTTTGATAATTTGATACTTCAAAATTACAGTTGTTTATCATGATATACTTGAATTGTGGAAACGTGTAGGGTTATTTGTTGTTTTTAAAATCTGGAATGTTTTTTATATGTAGGAAAAGAGTATGGAAAATGTGGTATATTGGTTGAATGTTAGTTACAATAAACAGGGGTATGATATTGGTATAAAGGATCCTGATCAGTATAGCTTTATGTGTTTGCTTGAAGATTTGGAGAATGAGGGTTACAAACAAAATGTCATACCTGCTAAGTGTCCAGTAATTAGGTATTATGAGGCTGGTTTTGAGAAGAGTGTTGAGGTTGATGGTGATGTAGCATTGTATAAGATGTTTAAGTTTTTTAGGGGGAAAAAGATGTAGACTTGTATATTGAAGAATCTGAGAATCCTTCAAAAGGAGTGCAATGTTGGTTGCACCTGAAGGATGATAAGGAAAAAGCTAGTAAACAGAAGGAAGAGAAAGCTAAAAAACAGAGGGAGGATGAGGAAAGAAGGCAAAGGGAGAAAGAGGAAAGAAAGAAGAGAGAGGAAGAGATGATGATCCCACCTTTGTCCAAATCTGTCCCCTTTTTTACAGTTGAGGAAGATGGTGTAATAAACACAAATCTAGAGTACTATTATGTGGACCTAAACACTGGTAGAACAATTGGGCAAATGTATGATTTTGGGCCTGAATTTGGTAAAAAAGACATAGGTCTAGAAGATGTTGGTGGGTCAAGTAACACTGAAAGTGCCACACACCAAAAAAAGCAACCCTATTCAGAGCCTCAATCATCTGTTCCCAACACATCCAAATATAAAAGACAAGCCAAAAAAACTTACACCTATCAGGAGGAGCCCTAGAACAAACTTTGTCCCCCAAACTCCCCAATGTAATGATCCATCTGCTGAACCCCAATCCCAGCCAACACAACCAGAAACTGAACCACAAACATAACCTCAAACTAACCCAACACACCCAGAAACTGAACCACAAACACAACCTCAAACTAACCCAACACAACCACAAACACAACCTCAAACTAACCCAACACAACCACAAACTGAACAAACTCAACAAACACAACCTCAAACTCACCTAACACAACCAGAAACTGAACAAACTCAACACACACAGGCTGAAACAGAAACTCAGGAACCTACTCCAACATGTAGTATAAGGAAGAGGGTCCCAAAAACAACTGCTAAGAGATCTGGGAGTTACATTCCAAAAACAAGAGAGAGGGGTGGATCTGTTCAACAGGAAGATGGTGGATCCAATAACCATGAAGAGGGTGGATCTAATCAACAAGCATCTCAACCATCTGGTGGATCTGGTATTGGGAATGAGGAAATACCATGGGTTGAGGATGACTTATACAATCCAAACAACTTACATTCTTTCCCCATTGAATAAGATGATGATGATAAAGATGGGGCTGTTTATCTGCAAAGGATTTATAAGAATGGCCAGAGCTACAAGACTATGCCTTTTGGACAGATTGAGTTGTTGAAGTGGGATTGTTTTCTTGACAGAGAGCACCTCATAGACACTGTTATTGACTATTCAATCCAACAGGGAGCACATTTGGTGAGGGAGAAAGTGGATAATAGGAGGTAGAGAGCTGTGTGTGCAAATGAGGATTGTCATTGGAAGATTCATGCAAGTGTCCTAGCTGATGGAGTGTCATGGGCTATAAAAACAATTCAGGGGCCACACACATGTCAGAGAATTGAACACAACCCATTGGCAGGACAAAAATGGTGTGTTTCAAAGATAATGGATGATGTGAGGGCCAATTTTTAGATTCCAGTTAAAGCTTTATCAGATCTTGTACTTGACAGTTATGGAGTGAAGGTGCATGACTCAACATTATACAAAGCAAGGGCAGCAGCTGTTAAGGAGATACAAGGCTGTCATTCTGATATCTATGCTAAACTGCCACAATACATTTATGTCATAAAAGATGTTGACCCCCAAGCATATGCTTTCATTAGTTGGATTAATGAAGGGCATGAACATCCTCTCACTTTTAGAAGGATGTTTATTTGTTTTGAAGCTCAATACAAAGGGTTTATTAAGGGTTGTAGACCACTAATTGGTATTGATGGATGCCACTTGAAGGGGAATTGCAATGGGTGTCTGCTTTCTGCAATAGCTTTTGATGTTTAAAAAACACTTTGTCTTCCTCTAACAAGGATGATTGGGTTTTCATGAGTGATAGGATGAGGGTAATAACACTGAACTTACACTCTTTTTAACTTTATTTTCTGTTTTTGCTTTATATATGCACTAACTGTTATTGTTTAATAGGGTGTTGAAGGTTGCTTACAATCAGAGTTTCCTAGAGCATCCAGGAGGATATGCTGTAGGCACCTGTTCAAGAATTTCAAAAACAAATTTCCAGGGCAATATTTTGAAGCCTATTTTTGGCAAGCAGCTGATGCTTATAATGAATGGGTGTTCAATCAAGCAATAACAAAGCTGAAGAAGTTGGATGCTGCAGCTTATCAATATCTGATGGACATTGATTTATCTCTTTGGACTAGGTGGAGATTTGATCCAACTATCTGCTGCTCAGACAACACAAACAACTTCATTGAGTCTTGGAATGCTACTTTAGGTTTGGACAGAATCATGCCTATTTTGGGACTGTTAGAAGGTATATTCTTATACTTAAAGAATACTTTGAATTAGTATATTTCCTGGAAGGTGGCAGCATATTTAATCTTCTTTTGTGCAGGGATTAGAAGGAGTTGTATGGTGAGAATAGGGAACAGGCAAGCTATGTGTGAGACATGGGTTGCAGGTGATGTGACACCCTATGCAAAGGATCAGCTTAGTTTTGTAAGTTATATGTGTCAGGCAAAGGAAAGTATGAGGTTGTTGAGGGAAACACATCATTCCCAATAAATCTGGTGCAAATGTGGTGCAAATGTGGAAAGTGGCAAATTTCAGGAATTCCATGTAAACATGCACTAAGGGTGATTAATTAATAACTGCAGGTTAAACCCTGTTTTCTATGTCAATGATTATTACAGTGTGGAGAAGTATAAGCAAGCATATGAACTAAGCATCCAGCCTATGCCTGATCATAGTCAGTGGCCAGAAAGGGATGTACCTGACATACAACCACCTGAAGTCAAGAGAACAGTTGGCAGACCAAAGAGAAATAGGAAAAGGGAACTTGGTGAGCAACCAAAAGGGAAGAGGTCAGTGACACTCAAATGTAGCAAGTGTGGTACTATGGGCCACAACAAAAAAGGTTGCAAAGGAGGGTTGACAGCATCACAAAAAGCTTCACAAACTAGCAAAGGAGATAAACAGAAGAAGAGAGGCAGGGAAGAAGGTGTTTCTACCCAAGAAGCAGTTGATGTTCTTGGGGGGTAAGAAGAAAGGAAGCAAAGGAAAGAAAGCCAAAGTCTAGGCATGACAGTTCTTGTGTTTTTTTTGGGTTAACTGTAATTAGCAAAACAGTTGCTTGTTGACTTTTGTCTTTTGGGTACTTTGTGAAAACAAGTTGAATATTTCATTTCATTTTGTTCATTTTCAAAACTGAAATGAAATGAAGATTGTTGTTTATGTTCATTATTGTTGTTGTTGTTGTTGATTTTCTTTGTTTGTTTAACATTTACAAAACTGAATAACAAATGGAACACATTTTAAGAAACTAAAACTAAACTTCCATTTAACTTCAAATAACCAAAACCATACAACCCTAAATCTTAAGGGATAAACCTTAAAAAGGGATAAACCCTAAATTTTAAGACATCATATATCCCTTTTCTCCAACAGTTACTAAATCCTACATCTTAAAAAGGTAAATTACAATAAGACACATACACCACCCAATTAATTTCACACCCCACTTAATATCATCTATTTTCTTCACCATCTTCTTCAACATCTTCTTTTCAGCACCTCCTTCCCCAATTTGATTAATTCTCATTCTCAACTCTTCAGGTACTCTTGGGATAGCCCATTCAAATGTGTCACACACATAGCATTTGTAGTATAAAGTCTTCGGGTTGTCTCTGGACTTTGAAACCTTGATATCCATCTTCTTCCTACACTTGCATTTTTTGGGCTCGTACATTAGAGAACCTAAAATTTCATCAACAATTTCATTAGCCATTAGGGTTCAAAAGCGAGGAAGATGAAGAGAGAGAATGAGAGACAAAAGAAAGGGAAGAAATTGCAGAGACAATGAAATGTTCGAATGAAATTAGGGTTCATATGGAAACACAACAAATCCCCTGTTATTTCCTCAGATTACAGTAATGGCGGGCTCTCAGACCTTTTTCTAACTGCTGTTAACGTTCACTTAACGTCTGTCAGTGGTAATGGTATTTCAGCGAGGAATAATGAATCTGGTGGCATATCAGCTAGCTCAAATACCCCGAGGGCACCCGAGGAATTAGCCCTAACCCCGTGGGTACCTAAGGAAATTTTCCAATATAAAAAGTTTGAATTTTCATATATGTTAGATTGTAATCTATATTATATAAGTGAAGAGGTGGGGGTGGACACCAAAAAGAAAAAAAGGAAAAATAAATAAAATAAATCAATGAGTTTATTAAGTAATTAAGTTTTATTTCCAAATTTAGCCATTAGATTTTTAATAAAAGATGTTCAAAACTTCTAACTAAAATATCTAAAAACCTACAAAGTAAAAACAATTTAAAAAAATATCAACAATTATATTTTCTTGAGATCTATAGATAGACACCCACTTTGCTATACTTTAATAAACTTTTGAAATTTTTTATTTTGAAATACATGAGTAATTGATTGTTCTTGAGTGAAGGCACATTTGATCAAATTGATCATAATAAAGTATTTTAGCATGAGTGAGAAATATGATAAAGTATTTTCAAGTACTTTTGAATTTTTTTCTCATTTGGACAATGAGCAAAAATACCTTACCGGGTACTATATAACAAAAGTTGTAGTTGATGGGGGAGTAAGGGATGTTTTCAAAGAAAAATGAGCCAAAATGAATTTAGCTTAAAAACAAAATATGTTGTGTACCTTCATATTTTATCATGTTACAATAGCCAAAATACACATCGTATGCAAATAAAATTAGGATTTTTTGTTCAAAACCACCTAAAATTTTCACGTTTTTAGAAACTCCCACCTTAATGAATTTTTCTTTTAAATTTCCACCTATCATTCCCAATTTCATTAGAAACTCCCACCATTTAATGATTTTTGTTAAATTCCGTTAACAAAACCGTAAAGTGGGCCACACATATATATTTTATTATCAGTTTACGCTGAAATTAAAGTCAATTTCATCAATTTAATGGCAAATCCTCAACACATTTGCCGAATTACAACTATTTGAAAAGACTTGCAATTATTTCAAGTTCCATTTTGTTAACATAATGTATACGTGGGACCCACTGAATGGTTTTGTTAATGAAATTTGGCAAACACCGTTCAGTGGTGGGAGTTTTTAATAGAATTGTAAATGGTAGGTGGAATTTAAAAAAAAACTCATTAAGATGGGAGTTTCTAAAAACATGAAAAGTTATGGTAAGATGCGATTATTCATAAAATTATCTACTACTGTAGATTATGAAATTTCATAATAAAATTATTGTCGCACGCATCGCATGCATAGAAATCTAATTTAGTTATAGTGAAACGAGTCTCACACAAAACCTTATCAAACATTTAACTAATTGTACCTATTAGTTAGAAGTTAAAAAATACTTCCTCCGTTTCTTTTTAATTGCAACAATTGCCAAAAATGGAAATATCAAATTAATTGCAACAAATGTTTTCTTTCCTTTTTTTACAAGTCATTTCTTTCTATCTCTCTCCTTATCACATGCCCTCACTTTCTCTCTCCATCCCTTTCACACTCACACTAAAATTTTGCCTAGGAGTCTACCCATTTAAGTTTGTTGCCATTTAAAAGAATCGGATGAAGTAATAAAAAAGAAAGAAAGAAAGAGGAAGATAAATCAGTTCACAAATTAGTAAAAGAAACACAGAACTAACCAAGGAAGAAGAAGAAGAAGAAGAAGAAGGGCGGTCGGACGGCACACGACCGGCGATCGAATACAGCAGCCAGCGGACCACCCTCCACACTCCACAATTGGCCGCAACGCAAGTCCTCTTCGGTAGCGATTTCACTTCAATTTTTATTTTGTAAGCTAATTTTACGCTTTTAACTTTTGTTGATTCAAATTCAACTTATAATCATATCTGTATTGTATCTCTTCTTTGCTGTGATACTTTTTTCACTTGTTATACAGTCATTTTTTTTGTTTGAATTTTTCTTGTTTCGATGTTGCATTTGTTTTGTTTTTATGTTTCTAAATTTTGGATGATGTAGTTTTATGGTTTTGTCAATGTGTTTAATTGAAGCATGATTGTACAAGTTATTCGGTGCTGGTGTAAATTATAGTATGTTTTTGGGAGTGAGAACACTGTGGTTTTTGGAAATGAGAACTGTGCGAGTCAGTCAATGTCGAGCTATTTTACTTGGATACGGATTAATTGTGTAGTCGAATACGGTGTCGAGTTGTCAGACTAGGCCATTTTGTAGAAAAATTAAAGTTTTTACTTAAAAATTAAGTATCTAAGTGTCATGTCGTGTTCCGACACGACAAGACAAAACAACCAATTTATGAGGTAAATGAGGGTGTCGAGTAACATAGGTGTGGAGATACTCGATATTGGAAACAAACGGTAGTTTTGTCATTGCAGTGGTCCGGCGAAGGAGAACAAAATGTGTGTTGGTAAGACACAAGGTGTGGTGTTATTTGTGGGGGAGAAGTAGAGATTATTAGGTTCCACACCGGCTGCGTCTGCGACCAGGAAACTTTTGCATCAGCTACCTCTTATGTGATTGAATTTCCTAAGATTTAGCTGGATTTAAGATTGTTCCCATATGAGCCCTCTGAGGTTCTGATGTTCGCCTATACTAAGGTGAATGCAATACTTTATTGTTCGAATGGAGGCAATGCTTTTTGTCACATTTGAAGCAGACAGCCTGGGCCCATCTTATGGTGCTTTGGTTGATATTGAGCAGGCTGATACTCAAATTATGGCTGTTTCGTTTTTAAGTTGGACCTATAAAACTACTTTTATATCTTTGTGAAGTTGTGATAGTAACTTAGGGCTAGATACTTTGATGAGGTGCAGTTTGGCAGGCAGTTTAAGATTTAAGTAGCATTGTTATATCGTTTTTTTTTTAATTCTTGTAGCTGAGCATGAGCCTGAGCTTGCATCACCAACAAATGATACATAGCAATATGCCAATATCTAACGAAAAGGCAACATGGATGTCATTCAACTTGGATTAAGTGTTAATCCTTATCAGTTGTTTTCTTTGCTAGGGATTCAAGCTTATGTATATATCTAAGTGAGAGATCAAAAGTTTAGCTTTCGCCTGTCATCAAATGGTGAATACAACGAGTAAAGCCTGGAGAATCATATCAAGGCCTTTACTAGAAACAGTCCTCAACAACCATGCGCAGCATCACCGTGTCCACCAACCTCTGATCCTCCATGGTCCTCGAGGCGTTGGCAAAACCACCATCATTCTTGAACGTACTACTCTCTCTATGTCTCTCTCTCTTTATCTCTCTGCGTTTCATTTTCATCTTCTTAATCATCTTCTTCCTCCTCAGGTCTTTTGGACAACTGGAACAAGGGGCCACACCTCACAGGTTACGTTGATTTCGCTCAATCGATCAAGGAACACCACCCTTCTCACAATGCCTCCTTCCCTTGGAGTTCCTGGTATTCTTGCTCTTCGCCCGCTCCTCCTTTATCTCTTCTCAAAAAACACCTGGAGAAATGTCTAGAATCCATGGCTGAAAGGGGGATTGAGCTGGGTCAAATCACTTCCCACCAAATCTTCACTACCCTCAACAAATGGCATGGTCTTAGCCACACCCTTCGTTATATTTTGCAGTCCTCAAATCCGAGCTCGAAAATAGGAGCACTTTCAAGTAAGGTGTCTGCTTCTGCCTTGTGGGATAAAGCGGTTTTTGCCTATTCTGCTCGGTTGAATAGTAAGGAGATTGAGGGGCTAGTTGGCTTGGAGGGGTATAAGAAAGGGATGACTGTCGAGGAAAGGTCTTATTTGGAAGAGGCTGTGGTTGCTTTGAGATTGGCAAAAGAGGTTATAAGAGTTCAGCAACAATGGAGAACAAATGCTATTGCTGATCTGAATAGGACTGGTGGGTTTTCGAGATCTCTGATGAGTTTGGCTACTGATTGGCCATATTTATTGCTAGAGTTGCTGTCTTCAGCTTCGGAAATTGATCATTTTCAGGTATTCTTTTGTATTGTTGAACCAAATTGCTGGATTGTGTTCATTATTGTTTATGTTTTAGACTGCACTATTCTAACCTAGTGATGGTTTGATGGTTTTCATATGTGAGATGTTTTGCATATGTGAGATGTTTTGCTTCATATTGAGAGAATATAATGGTTCTATGTTTGTCTCCTTTCTAGAATCCGAGTTTCAAATGATATCTATGCCAATCTACTCTAATGTGTTGTATCATTAAATCATTGCGTTGGTAATCTTGTAATGAGTTAAGCACTGTCCCTCTTCTGAGATTTTTTCGCTTCATGTCACAAGCTTGTAATGCCAGACGATTGGCTTGGCGACTGGTATATTTCCTTGATATGAATTCTCTTACTATTGTAAATAACTGTAATAAATTTTTAACAGCCAAAGCTCGTGATTAACAACATAGAGATCCTGAAGACCGCAGTTTCGACAGATGATTCTTCAGTGTCTGCGCCAAGTTACCATGATAATTTAATATGGAGAATTATATCTCTGGGGGCGAATGAGATGTGTCTCCCTATCATCCTTGTAACATCTGATAGGTAAGTGGAATCCTCTTGTAACTTCCGCATTTGCTTGTTTCCTATGTGAACTGTGAAGTGATTGATCATAAAAGATTGCATGTTAATTGTCCTTAAATTGTGATCATTATATCGACCTTATGGTGGTTATAGATTTGCAATGTGTTCTATTTATCACAGTTAACTTCCTCTTATCTATTCACTTGTAGATGATTTAGGGGCTCTATTATGGTTGCATGTAGTGATATCTTAGTCAGTTCACTCTTTAATGTTGGATTCTGCTAAATCAATTTAAAAAGATAATTGGACTAAAGTTTTGTACTTTATTCTAATGTTCTGTCATCTATGAAGGATGCTTGTCAGATTTATCTGAACATTTTTTTCCAGAAACTTATTCTTAAAGGTGGAAAGAACTAGGCCTTAGTCTCTTGATAATAGGAATAAATATTTTTTGTTCTTACATAGTTATGTCTTCTAGTTGTCCAATGATACGCTGTATATTTTTTAAGATCTAACAGTTGTGGTACTTTTCAGCTACTATTCATATCGCGCCTATATGGATTTTGGTTTTCCAGACATTTTTATATCTCGTGAGGTAAAAGACGGATCTTTTACTCCCCTTCTCTCTTTGCTTGCCCTTTCTTATATTATATGACCCTCCTATCCTGTATTTATGCGATACAGAGACATTTTGATTGCACTTGCCTTTGTTACAACTCCCAAGTACAGGGAGTTCTTGAAATTCTGATCTTTCAAGGGATGTTGTATACACCTTAGATGTGGTAGAAATATTTGATTGAGCTATTTATGATCATATCCCCCCCCCCCCCCAAACTCCCCTCTCCAGAACAACTAAATATTTAGTTCTGAACCCATATAACAGTTTGAGATTCCAGGCTAGTATAAATGTCTCCCTTCACAGTGGCATTCGACAAAGAGTGCGTGTAATTTGAACTTTGACTTTGAAGTATAAAGTATTAGATGCCGATTGAAGAATTTTCTTTTGGAGCGTAAAACCAGTTAGTGGCACAATTTTTGTGTTATTCAAGATTACAATCCAGGAGGTCCTTTTTTGGGGCTGGAAGTGATTTCTAATCCCATTGAAGAACTAGAACGTTGTCAGATATAACTCCCAATGTCTTTCTTCTTTTGTTGCTTAATTATTTCTCTTCTGACATGTGTTAGTTTTTCTTTTGAGAATTTTACCCTTTTCTTCTCAGTCACTGAGGTTTTGTACCTGATTATTGAACAAAGTCCATTACATGATCTAGACTAAGGGTAGTTCTCTAGCAGTTGAGATAAATAATTGTTGGAACTTAAAAAGATTTGGGTGTCTGCTACAAAAGTTTGTCGTACTACGGAAACTCAGTGATATCACATCTTTATTTCTTACAATTCTGAAGCTTTTATGTAAACCCTACTGGTTCTTGAACAGGAATTCTCCTGCACCTGAAGTAGCTAGAGTCTGCAAGACCTTTTTGCTGCAGCAGTTTTTGTTTCCTCTTCCTAATACCCTTTTTTTAGCTTGTTTTTTTGGACTTTGTATGAGGTTGTTGGAAATCTGTAATTATGTCTGTTCACAGCCATGTTCAGATTGAACTGATTATCTTGACCAGTTAATGTTTTTCATTGGAACAGCCTGTAGAATGTTGTTTGTATGTTAGTATGTGGGCCATAAATTTCTTTTTTACAGAATGATAGGTTGTCTAAATGTAGTTTATTGAGAAATGAAAACAAAGTTCTAATCAATGGAAGCTGGAATTATTACTGCCAATCTGTTTAATTCTTATTGGTCGTCTTCTATGTCTAATGTAATGTCTAAAGAGAAATGTAAGAAAGTGTGGTGCAGGAGTGATGGAATAAATATTAAGTTTCTTGCTCTATTTTTTCCTTTACTGAGGATATTTGCGAATTTCATATATGTTCATAAGTTTGTTTGTGAATGTTAGACCTTTGGTTGGACGCCCAATGAAGGCAAATTACATATGGTACCTGACTACTTCAGTGCCTCAGAGGTGAGCAGATACTTGCGTCTTAAAGTTCTCTATCATGTCTATGTGTATGCTAAATGTTAAGAAGCTAATTCAGTGCCTCAGAGGTGAGCGGATCCTTGCATGTTGCATCTTAAAGTTTTCTCTATCATGTGTGTGTGTATGCTGAATGTTAAGAATCTAGTTCAGTGCCTCGAAGAAAAGCAGATACTCGCATCTATTTTCTATCTACCATGTGTATGTGTGTGCTAAATGTTAAGAAGCCATTTCAGTACCTTATATGTGCGCATATGCTAATTTCTTAAGTTCTCTTTATCATGTGTATGTGTATGCTAAATGTTAAGGAGTTATTACTTTTCCTTTCAATGAGTTGTTGTTGTTGTTGATTGACTATACTCCAAGCTAACTGCAACTTGCAACTTTAAAAGAGACCACATGATTGCCACACATTTCCCTTTTTGTTATAGTAGCTAGACCTGCTGACTCATGTTGTGCTATCCAGTGGACAATAGTTACTGAAGTCCTTGGTGCAAACTCACGACATTTGTTTGAACTTCATGCACTCAAAGAAAGCAATCATTATCTCAAGTAAGTATGGTTTGACATTTCTTTTGCTGATCCCTATAATCCATTCTCTATTCTGTCCTATTAATACCATTTGTGTTTTTTTGAACATAATCTAGAAATGACCGTGAAAAACTGCACACTTTCTGTGACTTGAAAATTATACCGTTCATTGTTTTATTTCTATTACTTAAACTGGGTTGCCATTTTGGAGTTTTGGCCTCAGCTTTTGTGTATTTGCAGACAGGTGGCTTACATAAATACGGCAGATGAGTTTGATGAAAGTCTAAGTCACTTGGGTTATCAAAATACCATTAGGTTCTTTTTGAACTGTCAATTAGAACTAAAACAAGGAAAATATTCTAGATTCCCAGTTCCGGTGACCGCAGCTATACAATGGCGTCTTTTCCCTTTTTAAACTCCAATCAATTGTTTATATTGTCCGGCTTCACATAAAATACGTACTTTAACTGCCTGCAAACTGATGTGAAAATTGCAATCACTATGTTTCAAAAGCTCTCTTTAATTATAGAAACATAAGACAGCGATCAAGCTGTAAATCTTGTAATTGCTTGACATTTCAGTTTATCTCTTAAACTTTCCCTGAACAAAGTTGTGTTTCTGTAGCTTAGAAAGATATAAGTTCTCCATACTGTTTGTCATGCAAGGAAAACACAAAAGGGGAAAAATCTAGTTATGTATATGAACCATCGAAGATTTTATCGCAGTAAATTATATATTTTGATTTCATGTTTTTTTGTCGACATACCTATCTGTCATGACTTGATGTCTTGGTTTTAGTTTATCTTTTTAGAACTTGGTGGTATTTTCTGCTTTCTTGCTACATTTTACTTCACCAAATATACTCATAATTATAAGGGATGTTAACCACTCAAAATATATCTAGAATTTAGTTGACATGATGAATAATCACATTGTTAAGGTGAATTGACATTATATACTGTATTAGTTAGTGTGATTTTACATTGATATCTTAAAGTGTCATTTGATGATGTAATTTTACATTGTTATTGTAGAATTGCTTATATTTAAGCAAAAGTATTTTGACTAAAATGTGCTTTATTTTGAAACAAAGGGAGTAGATGAATTTGTCAAATAATTAATAATTATCAATATAACGTGGAATTCTGTCGTATACCTCTATCTTAAATTCCTAGTAAAATTGAGCTGGTGCTGTGTGTAATTGCTGCATCCTTCTTGACAATGTCTACCGGCTCTATCCCATTTCAAATTTGACTCTTTGTTACCCTTTTATGCAGCATGATGGATCATGGACGTAGCACCTTTGAGGATATAGTGGATGCTTATTTGGCATATCTGCAGGTAGGCTTTGTTAGTTTTCTATGGCTTCGCTTATGGTTCTATTAGATTTTTCATTAAGAATTATGGAAATGTGACTGATAGATTTTTGTCGGGTTGAACTCTGATTTTTAACGGTAGATCACTGTCACATAATTCGCTGGGTGGTGTGCGAATTTCGAATTGGTTCGATCGAATTCGTTCCCAATTCGCAATTCACAATTCGCCAATTTGCCTAAAATCAAAGCTCTATGCAGCGAATTCCGTTCCCCGTTCCGGAGCGATCTACGAATTATGTGACACTGCGGTAGATATTGACATCACAGGGAGTTAAGGGCTATTCTAGTCATAAACATTTTGGACAATTTAACATAATAACCTTTAAAATGTCATTGAAGGAATTTTGTTGCGGGTAATCATAATGTTACCTTTGCTTATGGCGAATTGCCAATTGATATATACTATCTCCACTGCTTACAAATAAAAGGGGATATCCCAATTTATATTCCTAATAATTAATTAATGTATTCTGCTATTCTGCCTTCAATCCCCTATATTTTCTTTGCACTGTATTATTTGACAACTATCAAATTTAATAGATTGCAGAACAATATTTAGTGAGTAGTAACCGGGAAATAAATCTATTGGACGGACTGAGTTACATAGAAGGAAGTAAGTTTCTCTTTTTGTTACTATGATTATTTGGAAAGAACTGGAGGTTTGATGTTTGTGAGGGAAAATAGTTCCTCATCAGTAGACTGCCCTTTAACATGTACAGAAAATCAGAAGCTGCCTGTAAGGTGAAAGTCTTGTGTCTAGACCATGTTTATCGATAGGATCAACATACATAATTTGGTTTAGCCTCAAAAACATGTAAGGGGCTCCTCTGTGTCCGTTATACTATTACTAAAGCAATGAAACCAATATGCATCTGAATCTTAATTGCTTTATTCCTTAGCTTGAGATGCAAGGGTTTTATTAATCTAACTGCAAGGTTGCGGCTTTATTTGTATATATAAGTAACATCAAAATGGGATGTAGAACCTGTACAGGAAAATATATAGCAATCATTAGTCCTAGAATTAAGTTCAACACAATAAAGGATTTTTTAAAATGATGATAATCCTTATTTTTTTATGGGAAGCGTTATTTAAATGGATAAACCCGGGAATAAGAGCACAACAACAACAAAAACAACTAAGCCTTATTCCCAAAATGATTTGGGTCGGCTAACATGAATCTTCATCTGAAACCACCGACAAGTGTGACAAAAAGTTTTTTTAAAAAAAGTTTCAAGTTTTCAAATTTTAAAACAGTTTTGAGAGTTTTTATTTTATTTTATTTTAAACAAGAAGTTTTAAACACAAATAAAGATGGGCATTCCGACAAAATCAAGGTCGATAAAATAAAGGATCCAAGTGAATGAAAAGGACAGAAGAATGGATAAATTTCCACTGGGTTATTCCTAGGAGTGTTTTTGAGGAGAAGGATATCCTTTATCCTACTAGAGTTGGTCTTTGCAATCTTTTGTTGTCTCTTGTTGGATATTAATGATAAAATTTAGACAATTTTTTATTTGAATTTTGTCTGTGATCAGTTGATGTACGTTTTCACCTATCAGAAATAAGGCTTTGGATTATAGTTGATAGCATTGTTGTTGTTTTGCACTTTCACCTGATTTCCCTTTGAGCTCATTCTATTAGAAATTTAGGACTACCGAGTTCATTGCTACCTTTTAAATTTTATGTTTAGATAAGCAGAAAAAATTGCAGCTGTTTCTTCTAATCTTGTCATCCGTTTTTTTGTTTTCCTCTTTACTAATGCTACTTTTTTCTGAGCAAATGAATATTACCTATTGATCAAATTATGTTAACATGCTCAGTGCTTTGATTAAAAAAGAATTTGATGATGGTTGTATATTTTGGATGATAAAATGTTTGATACAATTTAAGCTCTTGGTTTGTGCCACCAGGCTTTGTGTCATACCGCAGATGCTTATATATTAGTATTTACTGCTGCCTTAGTTTTAGAAATTTTAGTTTGTATGTTGACGTATAGGGCGTGAGCTTATATTTACACTGACTAGTTATGTCGTCTTTCACTCACTCTTTCTTGCTCTTTTACAATGGTCTTAAAAAATATAAACGCGTGAGAGTGAGGGAAAGCTTAGTTGGTTAGAGCATTCCTTTCTGTTCCAAGAGGTCTAGGGTTCAGTTTTATCTTGCCTACCGGTTCCGTATACACAAAAAAAATGAATGTTTTTTTTGTCGTCCTCTTCTGTTTTTTCTATGAACAATGCCCTTCCCTGACCTCTCTCTCATTTCTTCTTTCATGCGTTTTAACAATCATGACGCAACCACCTGACCACCGTCACACGCCAGCCTCATCCGATCTCCTCAACCCACATTACCTCCTTGTTCCTCTTCTCTTTCTCCCTTACAGCCTCTTGGCCAACCCTTTCTCTGACAATGCTGCCTCCTCCCCCTCCCCTTTTGTCGTGCTACTTCTCGGCTCTGGCTCCCGATATTCTCCCACCGACGCCCCCTTTTCAAACTTCCAGCTTTCCTTGTAGTGCAAGTATTGGGGTCTTGAATGGTTGATGTCTTTAGTGCTTTTAAGTCTTCTGTCTGTCGAACATTGGTAATCAAGGCCAGAAATGGTGGTTGCCGTGGTTGTTGTCCAAAATTCATAAAAAGCCAAAGATTAACTTAATATTAGAACCCAACTGTGAAAGATTCTCCAAACCATGCATAATTTCAATTTTCTCTGTTTGATTGGAATGGGAAGTTTATGATTTTGATAAAAACTTGCATAAAAAATGGGCTGTCTTGGGTGTAGAAGAATTAAAAACGGACCTTGCTGATTAAAGTTGTTTTCAGTCTGCTGGTTTTTGTATTTTTTTTTGTGTTCTTGGTTTTGCTTTTAAATGTCAAACTGTTGACATGCTGGCATCGCAAACCACATAGTCATCTCAAAATTTCGTAATTCATTAAGTGTTCAATGGATGGGTGGTAATTGGTAGTTGCTAGTGATTCTGGGCTTCTGGCTATAAATAAATTATCGAGGTAAAAGGATATTGGTAAGAGTGAACTGTTTTGGAAGGGCAAGCTGATAGTTGTGAATTCTGTGTTAAACAATAGTTAAGATCACCATAGTTCGGATTGTTGCTGTTAGTTTTCTTAATTTTATATCTTAGATGTTTCTTTATCTGAATAGGTTTGAGATGTTGGTAAAGGCATAAAGCATTCACCAAGAACTAAAGGGTCTTGGGAAGATCTCATCCTTTGACAACCTAGTACTTCCCAGAACTAGTAGCTGATCTGCTGTTGAGATTGGAAGAAGGAAAATTGAAGGAGAAATGCGTAGATATAAGCCTTTAGTTGTAGATCTTTATTGCTTGTGGTACTTCTATACATAAAGAAGCAGAATGGATGTTTTTGATCCTTAGATGGTTGTACAACATGTTCGAGGGTCATACTTCTCAAAATGATAATGTTCTGTTCTAGAACAGCCCTCCTGGTCTTATTTTATCTGACCTCATTTACTGTTGTTAATCTGTAGGTGACTGTGGTGAATCCAGCCATGGAGAAAGCTTTGTCACGTCTACAACAATTTGCTCTTGATGCACACAATGGAAAAATACCAAAAGATAAATTACGATTTGGTGCTCCTTGGAGGCATCCTCCGCGCACAGATGACCCAATTCGTTGTTTGAAGTGGGCTAAGGTTCAACTGATGGATTTTGTGCAGTCATTGGTCAATGCTGAATTTGGGGTAATCCTGTCTATTTTTCATCTACGACTTTGCTTTTGTATTATATCTTTGATCAACAAAGATATCGAAACCTTCTTCCCATAGGTGGGAGTGGGAAAGTGGTAGCTTCCTATGCCGGGCTAATGGTTCATTTCTGTTTTATGTATCTCCTTATTACTCCTAGAGATACACTCCAATATCTATCAATGTCTCTGGGGCCATATTCGGTTCCCGTTTACATGCAGAACTAGTTAGGGTGAATTTTTATATCATATCCATTATATGTGTTTCTGTGTTCACACTTCACAGTATATGACATCTTTCATACTTGTAACTGTGCTCAGTGTACTTGAAAAGTTCCGCTTGAAAGATTTCTGCTCTCAATCTGTTGCATAATGCTGCTTGTGCTACTGGTTTCTTTTTCCCCAAATTGAGGTTTGACTGTTTTGTTTGTCTAGCAAGACTTGGGCCTTTGTGGACTAGTTGGCATGATGATGGTTGTATGCCTCTGTGGTGTAGAAATCACTTGTGAATCTTAAAAAAAAGGACAGAAGAACTCGTCTGATTGGGGTTATTGCCTTATTCATGAAATTTTTAGGGCATTTGTTGGATGATTTGAGCTAGTGAGGGGGTATCTAGTAGCTTTAGAGATAGCATCGCTAATATTTAAGCCAATATCTATACTTACTCTGATTGTAAGATTGTTAGTGATGTTTTCGCAATCAGTTCACCTCTTCACCCTCATGCATAATGCAGTTGTTAGGTGACTGAATTCTAGGTCGACCAGAAACCAAAAGTGGTGCTGTATTTATCCCGATTCTCAAACTTAGTCCATGCGAAACTTTGACTTTATTTTTTGGGGTAAACAATAGTACTTCATTTATAGTTTTAATTCTTACAATCTGCATGATTGAGCATCTGGCTATAACTTCTTTTCTTTTTTTTTTTTTTTTGGGGGGGGGGGGGTGGGAATCCTAGTCACAAAATCACTAGATTCAAGAGATTCCATCTTCTAGCCAACACATCTGCAATTTTTTTCCTCTCGTGTCTACAATGCATAACCTTGATGTTTTGGATCTTGTGGCATAATCCCCAAACAGTTTATCAAATGTATTTTTCAGTAGCATGAGTTGTTTAGAAGAGTATCTCCACAGCGTTTGCAATCCGAATATTTACATTTTACGAAGAATTGCTATACTTATGCCTTTCTGTATACTCAAAATTATAGCTAGCAAAGCGTCGTCAGCATAAGATTATTTTCCAAACCCCACTACCTAATGATCTAGGTGGTCTCTAATTATACCTCCTAGTCTACAATGCACGTTAGACTGTGTGGTCCAATTAACCAGCTTCTTCTATTCAATGTATTCGATTGATTGATTCAAGTTGATGTCCTCATCCTTTCGACCTTTCCCTAAGTGTTTACTGCAGATTATATACTCACAGCTCAGCACCTTAATGCCCTAACGTCACAAGAAACTTCCCAATAGCTATCCTCTGGCATCAGCAATGTACTTTTTGGCACCATGTTTTCCTCCCTCTTCAATTAAACACACTTTGAAATCTTATCCATTTTAATGTGGCCTGTATCATTCTTCAACTAAAATGATCAGTTCCATAATTTAGTTGCCTGCCTTGGAATTTATCGAGAATGATGGAATTGGAGATATCAGATATGGGTATCAGATTCTTGTCTAAGACTTCGGAAGAAGTACAAACTGTGTGCTTCCAGTTACTGGGCTCATCATCTGTATGCCTGCTTTGTGCTAGTTAGAAAGATGAATTGTTTCCCTTAGCATTTGTGCACATAAAAGAGGCCCCAGAGACGTAATTTTACTGTTTGACATTGGCGATGATAAGCTAGGAGATAGGTGGGAAAGGCATTTGTGGAGTTTCTTTCTAATACTCACTGTTTCCCCAAATATGAAGGACCTTATTAGTATAACCCTTGAGGACATGGAAATAATTATTTGTCAATGATTTTGTAGTATCATGTTGTTGATAACACACAACCAATATCCCCTAATTTAGTTATTAAAGTAAGTTGTCGTATGCTTTGCTGCTGAAGAACAAATCTTTTCTGTGTATATCTCAACCAGATCAGATCCTTATTGTATCTTTTGCTTTTCTTTATGCAGCTTAATTATTTTGCTGATTGCAGCCTTGAAATCTTTGATGATCCTTCAGCTGTCGCATTGTTAGAGGTACTTTCAGCTCCATATTTTTGTATATGATCTATACTCTTCCGAGCCCACTTTGCGGCCTTGTGTGCTGTGTGTGAGAATTACCATCCTTACAGTCAAATGCAAAAAATATTACATTTATTTGTTAGATTTATGGTTAACGATCGACAATGTCAACCTTGTTCGTAATGCCTAAAAGATACTTTTTCTGTAGTGGAGCAAGGGCTCCAATGTATACAACTACAACCTCACCTCTGTGATAACAGGAAGTGGTTGTTAGATCCTTGTTCTGAAAATCATTGACAGTCACTGCTGAGTGCTGACTGCTTCTCAATGTATAAGTTCAGACATTCTAGGAAGTCCATTTGATTTAGTTTGTTGTACTTGTACTCGAAGCAAGAAATGTCAATTTTTTTGACACAGTCGGATGGGCCAAAAGGTTGTTGTCAATATAGTGTATCCGCTGGTATGCAGTTCAGAAAGAAATATATTGGTCCTTTTCATCAAAATTAGATGATTTTAGTAAGTGCTTGTAATGGTTAGTTGCTATAGCTGTTGACATATATATGCAAGCTGTTAGTGTAGAGTATTACATAGTTCAACAAACGATTGTGTAAATCTGCTATGCAACATCAATCTGGTGTAAAAACTCAAAGTTGAAGCTTTGGTTGCTAAAAGCAACACTGTTCAGAAGCAACTATTGTGCAGATGTTGAGATGAGGACATCCAGTGAAGAGAGTTGTAATCCAAAATCCTTAGCCCCTTACTTTATAAATCTACGCATTTACAAACGAAATGATGTGCCACTTTAAGAGGAGATGGGGGGGGGTAGAGAGAGAAAAGAAAGAACTAAATCAGCAAGTGAGTTGGGGACATATATGAAAACAGGATTGATGAAACAAAGGGGCAGATGCTTTTAGAAAGGGAATCTTTTACGTGAGGGATATGCATTACTGTTTCCTTTTTGTTTGATGACGATGGATAATAATTTCGTAGAAGAAAAGGGTTCGTTTTGTTTTCTTGCAGTTGTTTATGGCAACTGCAGTGGGCCAAAATATTAGTGCTTTTAACTTTTCATAGGTCCTCTTGCCGATACGGCGCTTCTTTATATTACTTGTGGGGTTTTCGACTTTGTCAAAACACTAACTTCGACTACAAGGTTTGTATCTAACACAGTCCTTGAATTCTTATGGTTCTGAAAATGTTCAGGATAATGATTTGGTGGTTCCTTAATTGATGACCCGAATTATCTTTGCTATAAATGGTGATGGCACCACAATTTTTTTTTGGTTTGATTGATTGAATTACTTGGAATCTCCAAATTCTCATGACTTAATTTCTTGGTGGTTCTTTTGCAATCCATTTTGAGTCTTTTCTTTCTCTTCTATATCTATATTTAATCGAGGTTGCTTTTGTATCATTTAATTATGATCCAGGTAGGTGTGCTCTATGCTCAGCGGGATCCATCCTTCATTCGTCCAGTATCTCGTGGTATGCAGAGATGTCTTGTGAGATGGTAAGTTAATTTCTTGACTGGTAGATTACCAAAATGAAACATTGAGTAATTAATGACAAGGCAACTTATCCCTTGTGGTAAAAATCAGTTTGTAGTAGTGAAGAGGTTCGGGTTAGTCTTGCTTCTCATATTGTTCATTTTAGCTAGGTCAATTGAGGTTTGTTGTATACTTGAAGTAAGGCAAGAAAGAAAATATCCGAGTTTGTCCATAAGCGTTTATTGTGGGAGGAAGGAAGATAGTGTTGATGAGTAATTTATGTTAGTGATGGAGATTAGCATGCTTTGTGATTTTAATGTCAGGAAGGAAAACCTTACTTGCTCAGTGCTGAATTTGTTCTTTTTTAACGTACAACAAAACATTAAGGGGGCGTTTGGTTGATAAGGGGGAAAGGGAATGGAATCAAGTAAGGGTTATGGAAGGAAAGGAGTCCAAAACCCTTACATTAAAACACATGTTTGGAAGAAAAATAAATGAAAGGGTTTTAAAAAACTGACAGCCACCGGCGTCCTTCACCCTCTCACTTCATCTCCCTCTCTCATCGGCCGACAGCCACCACTCTCATCCTCTCCCACCGCCGGCGACCAACAATCCGGCATGATCACCAAAACCGTCGGCATCTCTTTCTGGCACCTTCTCTGTCTCTTCTCACCGCTCTCTCTCCAGCGTTCTCTCTCAGATCTAGAAGTTTGGGGCGCCGCCAAAGGTGGTTCATTGAGAGTGGTGTAGTTTCGGGAGAGAACGAGTGGTTTACGGTACCCTTATGGTGTGGTGGTGGTTGTGGAAGGGGGGCGTGGTGGTGGCGCAGGTTAATGATGGTGGTAGTGATGGTCAATGTTGGTCAAAGGTGATTATGGTGTAGAGGGATATGGGGTAATCCCAAACCTTGGGGTAGGGTGGAGAATCAACTAAGGGTAACTGAAACAGAAATTTGGGTAAAGGAAATGCAAAAAATCAATAAACAAACACCATGTAAAGGTAACAAGGGTTTTCATTCCCTTTCCCTTTCTTGAAGCCCCCTATCCAAACGCCCCCTAAATATGAAGGTGGGTTTAATATGCTGATGTTTTTTATTTTTTATATTGGATCACTGAAGGCTTGTACAGGAACAGTTACAAATGAACTGGTTCAGCTCCCTGCATTTTCTGTGGCAAAGACTTTTCCGCGGTCGCTACTATCGGCACTTGATGCTGCAAATTGGCTATAAATATTAAATAGCAAAAGAGGTACGTGCAATGTTGCCCTTATATTGCATTTGTTTGTAATTTTCAGTTCTAAATCCAGTAAGGGGTAGAAATTGATCTATGATCTATGGATTGGGATTTGACAACGCATATAAGGTGTCGTAGTATCTCACCTTCATATCTCCGATTTCTATCTCCCTTTACTTTGTCCTTTTCTCTTAATACCTCCTTGCTTCGCCTCATTGCTGGTGGGGATAAATATAATAATTGACTCATAAATGGAATTATGTAACGTGTTTGTTTTCTGTTATGTGCACCGTGGGTATCCTCTTCAGGAATTTGTCTAAAGAGAACTGACCGAGTTTTCTAGATTTAAGATAGACTGACTGGTGCATTTGCATTAGATGTCTGGTTATTCCCTTTTATTTCAGCTGGGAAGTATACTTAATTGGCGATGAAGCTCTGGTGCTTCATACTGCATATATTTCTTCCGTTGTTTACAAAGAAATCTTTTAGGAATTGGGGCATCTTTCACAAATAGGACCACGCATGGAAACAAAGCTCGGTTATGTAACGGATTTTGAACTTACCGTTACGCGAAATGCCGTTACGTAATGCCGTGATGAAATTCACATCCATCTCGCCGTGTTGTTTGTTACATAACGGTGACTTGCCGTGTTAGAGCGTTTTTTATCCGTCATGTCCGTTACTTTTTTCAGAATTGACCAAAAAAGAGAAGGGAAAATACACATTGTAGTACAAAAACATTAGGTACACATCAACGAAAGGAGAAAAACATGTGGTAAGCTTTCAAGTTGGATATTTTATAAGAGTTATGATAGGATATGAATATCATGTTTTAAGTACATTTTTCTTATTCACCATACGTGTAACTCAACCATATGATAGCTTTGGTCAAAATAAGTGATAAGAATACTTGTAAAACTTCAAAAAATGCAATTTCGAGGTTGAAAATCTAATAGTGTGATTTTCTTTATAAAATTCACATCGCGTTAGCTGCGATTTGTTTCTATTCGACCGTTACAAGCCGTTCCCGCGTCATCGCGAATGTGACCGTTATCGCGAACGCGACCGCATCCGCGATTTTCTTCCTTGGGACCACATGATGGATTGTGAGAGCAAGAGAACTGGAAAAGGTTATAATGTCCGAGTTTTTTGAGGTGAATAATGTCCATGTTCCTACTTGCAGACCTAAAGTGAATATAAAGGCTGAACTTGTTGGTGCCTTTTGATTCTTAAGAGAGATCTAACCAAGTTTGGAAATTGAGTGTTAGGATTGTGACCCACAAATTGTGCAATCAAACAAGAATGACAACGCGAAAATAACAGACAATAAGCAATAATAAAGGAATACAAGGAGATATATGGGGAAGCCTGCAGTGCACAGTGACTTCGAAATGATGCATGTTTGACGAATAGAATACAAAGCTCTCCTGATTACTTCTATAACCTCAGTCTCTAAATTTGAGTCCAAACGCGGTTAATTCTCACCAACACCTCAAAAAGTAGCATACCGTGTCTAGACGTCATGTGCACCCCATGTAATAACCTAAGCCTAGGGTAATTATACTTAGATTAGGCAACTATTCCATAAGCCGGTTAAAAACACGTCGTAGAACGCAATCAACACGGCCGTGTCAAGTCAGGCATGGTCGTGTAGTAGCCTTCCAGAAGTTTCTGCAACTTTGCGAAATAGGCCCCACACAAATCATGGGCCAAATCTACCATTTGCTACCAAGTGATCAATGGATTTTCACATTGTCTTTAGTCCATCACTAGCTTTCCCCTAGTTTCCTTATGTGTCTTTACTTCTGATGGATTCCTTGGAAATTATTACTCATTATATTGCATATTATTGTTAACTCATGCTGCTGCTTCTCCGACAGCATCAATTTTTTGCTAGTGAGTCCATATTCTCAATCATGAAATACAATTATAGACTAGAAGAGTGTTTGGTTTGGAGAAGATATGTTTTCCTGGGAAGTGTTCCCATTTTACTTTGTTTGGTGTATAAAGGGTGGATGCTTCCTATGAATAGAAATAGTTCTTGAAAGGTTGTGAATGTTTTTCATCCAACCAAACAACGCCTAGGCCTTTTGATTGCCCATCATCTTGTATTATGACTTTCTTTAGAATCAGAAGATTAGGTTTTGCAACCTTCTGTTCTCCTTGCAACTGTCTATAGCATAATCTTATCTTGGTTGTATTGAATGTTAACGCATCCTGGATACCTAATTGCATACTTGTTGATAGTTGATAACTTGATACCATGAACATTAAGTAGTTTTTGGCCTTCATGGAACGGCAGCTAATGCAAGGAGCTGTTCGGAGTTTCGGACTTCCGAGGATCTGATTGCTGGTGCACGGGCAACAATGATGTCTTTGGGACAAAAATGTGGGTGATAAAACAACTTTAAAATTTGGATAGCTTCATTCTCATATCCCAAGATTAGAATTCTAACTTTGCAAGTAAAGCTTTCAGGTACATGACAGGACTAACATCGGGTACCCAGAGGGCATTCTTGAGTTTTAACATCGGGAGAAGAGGCGAGCGGAATTCTTGAGTTTTAACATTGGAAGAAGAGGTGAGCTAAACAAGTTTGGCACCTGGTTTCAGAAATTCATACCCAGGATCGCTTGGGAGTTGGGCCTGCCGAGTCCAGACCCTGAACCTGTCTTAGCAGCACTGCAGCAGAGTCACCTTTTACTATTTTAACTCCAGATTCCCCGGTTTTTGGACCAGAAACCGATTAGGTATTCGGTTTCGATTCTGGTTACCCCAAAAGCACAACTTATACTAGCACCGAAACCTGCTTGCTGCTCGGTACTGCCTTAATAATGATTGTGCTAAGCATTTGCATTTCCCATTTTATATAGGAAATTCTAAACCAGAAACCATGGTATTTCCAATTATAGCCACACCCAATCCTGAGCGCAAATCTTGAAGCAAATTTTCTCAAACCCTATCAATTTTTTTAGCGATATACTCCCTCCGTCCCCCAAAGGATTTCCCATTTGCTTTTTGCACGGTCTCCAATGCACATCTTTGACCGCTTATATCTCCTATTATTTATTAATAAAAATGATAAAATGTTGATATTTTGAATGTACCTATTAATACAAATCTAACAAGATCACCTATGACAATTATTTATATTATATAATAGTTATAATTTATGGTCAAAGTTTGACTTCAAGAAAAGCAAATGGGAAATCCTTTGGGGGACGGAGGGTGTATGTTAATGTAGATTTTGTGGATAATTTTTATTGTTTTGTTGCCTTGGGTTAGTTCCAGTTCTAGTTATTATTGTCATTTTTATTACTAATATATTTATTCAGAAAAAGAAAGTTACGTTCATTTCATATATAATAACTCAGTTCAGTTCATTCCAAAAGAACGTGCCTTAAAAACAACTTAGAAGCAATATATTAATATTGTATTATGTGCTAGAGGCAAATTTACCTTTTATCGTTAGAGATCTATAATTGTTTAAGAGGAAGGAACAAGTTGTTCTTGGTTTCGACTCAAGCTTGGTGCATGGTCGATTTCATGTCTCTTAGTTTTTCTTGTTTGTCCCATTTTTTTCCGATATGTCCTAAATTGCAAAGCTTTGTTTTCTTCATAAGAACAGAGTAATCTAGTTTAATTTCACCCAGGCTTGATCTAGTTCGGTATAAATCTTATCGGTTTCTTAGCCTAACTTAAATTTGACGTTAATTTCTACAAAAAATATATTGATATTGGATCTTGTTGATCCTTCTCAATCAATATTCTTCAAAAATCTAATAGTATCTAACATTTGCTAATATATAAACAAGCTATTTTTTTTATCAGGGGTCTTGTATGGGATGATCTAATTTCAACAAGAGTAAGTTATTGAAGTAAGATGGAGAGAATATAGCTTAATATTAGCTAGGGGTCTACTAATTAATGATGATTAGTCTTATTAATTATTTGGCTCTTACCAACCAAAGACAAAAAAAAAAAGACAACTCTTAAGGTGATATTTTTCGACTTACCATATGATCAGACCATTTCAAACAAAAATATTCGTTAATTAAACAAGGTGACTTTTGTCCTGGTTTGATCAAAGTAATAGATCTCTCACTAAAAGTTTCAAGTCTCAACCATAAAATGCAATTATGAATGATGCAAAGAAAAAAGAAACTATACAACATGTCAGAGTCCTCTGGTTCTACGTACCAAACCCCAAAATCTCCCATATTTGGTATTAATGTGTGATTGCTGGATGCCTGGATCAGATCAAAGCTGCAAGGTTGGCATTAAGCTAGCTGTTGCCTGGTAACGTTTTGATCTTTCAAGACAATAGGATTTAAGTTTACGTGTTCCCAATTATGAATTGGAATGGACTAGTATACTTGATCTAATGATAAGTCGAGGTAATGATATCTGACCTTACTCATAGCTTAAAGCTTAACCTGATAGATTGGACTGAGTTACGTGGGATGGGTGTTTGCCTTATACTTCCTTTGTTCTTTTTCAAATGCAATATAAACATATTCGGGAAGTTTCATATCAATTGTAATATTCCCATATATGGTAACAAAAAAACCCAGATGGCTAAATTATCAAACAAAAGAAACATTCCTCCCTCCTCTATCGTTTAGTGAGATGAGCTCTTTCGTCCAACCATGCTACTTTTTCCACTTTATTAAAAGGTGTGCCCAACCTCCATATTGCTATACAAAAAGAACGAAGGAAGTAGTTTATAGCCATATAGGCTCTCCTATTCCTTACATTATAAAATACTTTTAAATAAAGTATAAACAATTTGTCTAGATAATAAGTTTTCAATTTTTCAACTCTGACTGATCATTATCAGCACACAACAATGATTATTAATATTTTTATTTATCTATGAGCGAAAAAATGTTATCTTTTATTTTTGAATAAATTAATCGAGGCTAATCCAACAATAATTTCGTAATAGCATCTTTTATAAAAACATTAGTAAAAAGATGGTTGGATTTTCTAAATTAATAGTGTAAAAAGCCAAAATTTGTAAATCATTTTTAGAAGAAGAAAATTATATTCTTGCAATCATTTTTTATGGGGTATGGATGCGGTTGGTTGTTACTTGTGGGTTTTGTAAAGAATTTGATATGCTAATTTCTCCTTACTTGGCTTAGCTTACACTACTCAACTTTAGCTTTCTTCTTGTTAGTAATCATTTTGAGGTCTCAACAAACACCTCTTTTTCTTCCTTCTAGGAAGGAGAGAAATTCTTGTTCACTTGCTGAAAAATTGGATCACTTCATGACTCCAATCTCTAGTGTTTTATTCTAACATTGTTCCTTTCACCCCAACTATCTTATGACACAATAATTTTCTAAAGACATCATCAACTAATCTTCTTATTCCTGAAAGTTTCCATTGTATTTTCTAATGCATTTGTTCTTGAAGAGTATCCAGTTCTTATTTTTGATACAAAACACCCAAATTAACTTAGTCGATCGCTCATCAAGGAGAAAGTGTAAGTAGAATATGATTCTACCAAAATTATTACTCTCCTCAGTTTTGTGTAAGCTGTCACATTAATAGTATAATTTGAATTCGACTAGAATATGACAACTCATTCTAGTCAAAGTTAACACATACAACTTTCTAGACGCTTTAATTTAAATGTAACTAAAGGAACTGATCTAACAAAAATCCAACTCATTAAAAGTAGCTGAAACTGACTTGAAATATTAGTAATACATTAATTTTTTTGTTATAGGATGCCTTCTATTGTGGGATTTTGAGACAATTCTAACCTAACCCAACAAAAATTGAAAGTAGCTAGAAAACTCACATAACTACCTGATAATCGACTAACCCCAAAGAAAGTTAAGTGGACATAATGAAATCTCACTACAATACCAAAATTAGAGTTTATGTATATTCGATATTTTTTTACTAACCTAAACTCAAGCATTTTACCAGGTCTAAACACAAATATAAAATCAACGATCAATTTCATTATTGTTTATTTATTTTCAGTTTTTTTTTTTGAAAATTTAGAACGAATATTTGAAAAGTATAGGAGATTTTAATCATATGAATCATCTGTTAACTTGATGAATCATTATATTGATTAAGCTCCTATACATGCAGGGAAATTCCTCTATTATTTGTCACTCAAGCTACCCTTCTTATAGTAAGGCTAAGTGATTCCTCTTTTATTTGTTGAACTTCTTCCTCTATTCCTTAGTCCTCCCTTGAGAATAGGGATCATTTGTTACACATTTTTTACCACATGTTAATTGCTTTCTTGATATGCTCAAGTAAATAGATACTATTTTTCTTAGTGGAGAAACAGTTCCTAACTTTCCTAGGTTGTAGGATATAGGAGACCATAAGTTGTTACTCGACTTTTCAGAAGGCCTTCCAACCAACTTAGCACAAGGTAAATTTCTAGTATCACCAATCATGCATTATGCATAGGGATGTGAGATGGACCTTTATTGTAGTAGTTGCTAAGATTGAGGCTATGTTTTTTTCAACTTATTTAAACACTTTAGTGCTTATTTCAGAAATAATCAGATCAGATCAGAAAAATTCAGATCAGATCAGAAATGTTCATATCAGACCAGATCAGATCAGAATAGTTCAGATCAGATCAGAAAATAATAAGAACAAAAAACAACTATAATAAGTTCAGATCAGATCAGAAAAATTCAGATCAGATAAGAAAAATTTAGATCATATCA
The DNA here is from genome assembly GCA_947645195.1 of Patellifolia procumbens. NCBI lineage: Eukaryota > Viridiplantae > Streptophyta > Magnoliopsida > Caryophyllales > Amaranthaceae > Patellifolia > Patellifolia procumbens. The sequence continues at coordinate 82,353 of CANSGD010001116.1, forward strand.
GAAAAGTTCAGATCAGATCAGATCAGATTAGAAAAATTCAGATCAGATCAGATCAGATAAGAAAGGTTCAGACGAAAAGAACGGACCCTGAGATAAGTATGGATAAATGCACTACTAGAGATATAGAATCCAAAGCTTATTTTGTGGGTGCTGAAATCTGTTTATTCAGGTGCTGTTTAGATTTACTGAAAATAACTGAATTGAATTGAACTGAACTGAACTGATTGGAGCTGAACTGAACTGATTGGCGCTGAACTGAACTGAACTGAATTGAATTGAATTGAATTGAATTGAATTTAATAATTATATAAATAATATTTAAACAATAATAATATGAATATTAAATACTCCCTCCGTTCCCTTTTGATGTTCCCATTTTCCGTTTTACGCCGTTTCTAAAAGTTGTTCCCATATTGAATCTTTTCCATTTATATCCATTTTTTCTCTCCATTTTACCCTTGAATATCTAAACAATTATTTACCTTTTACTGATTTGTACTTTTTATGGACCCCACTTTGAATTTATAAACCATTAATTTCTCTCTTACTTTTAACAAAAGGCAATAAGGACATAAAGTACATGGAAAATATTAAATTAAACACAAGATTCTTTTATGATTCTATTTGCATTGGTTTTCTCCCATATTCCAAATGGGAACATCAAAAGGGAACGTAAGGAGTAATAATTATGATGATAGGTAATAATAATGAATAATTATTAATGAATAATATTAATTGTATTTTGGATATTTTTAGATGATAATTATAAATAAATAATATTAATAATCATAAATTAATAATAATAATGATTAATAATTATAATGATAATTAATAAAAATTATTTTATAATCTTTGTATCAATATATTAATACCTGATGATGATTATATTAAAACAATAATATCTAAGAATTAAATTACTATTACTATTTTAATAATTAGATTTAATTATATATTAATATTTAGTAATAAAATAATGATTGGGTCGGACCGTGCAAAATTATATCATAAATCGTTTTGACGTGATTTGATTGGATTATGGGCTGAAAACGCGGGTTTATTTGTGCTTTTAACCTAAACCATGTTGCTCCCTAATGATAATAGTAATAATAATGAATAGTGTTATAATAAACAAAATAATATACAGATAATAATAATACTTAATAATAATGATATAAAAATAAATAATAATAATAATAACAATATAATAATAATAAGAGAAATTAGTAAAATAAATTAGACCAACATAAGAATATTTAACAAAATGGTTATGAAAGAATAGAGCTGAACTGAACTCAACTGAACTGAACTGATTGGAGCTGAACTGAACTGAACTGATTAGAGCTGAATTGAACTGAACTGAACTGATATTAAGCTGAAATGAACAGACCCTCACTCTTTGGACCACTTATAGTAATACCATTACCATTACTATTACTATTACTATGCCATAACATGATAAGAACATGTATAGCCCTCCTTGTTGGACTTTAATCCTCTTCTAAGCAAACAGAACAATAATTCTTATTGTGGGATCAAATGTAAGCAGCAAGAGGAATCTATAGTATAACAAGATTGATAAATATTGACTTGAGCTTTTTTAAGTGTTATCTATCATTAATTTTTTGTTATATGTGAAAAGAATATTGTTAAGGACATATCAAGGTAAAATTAGGTCGTTTACTCGTTTAAATAAGATTTCGCCTCGGTGAAGATTTACTATATATTAGTAATTAGTTATTCGATTCAATTTCAATTCTTTTGCAGATTAGCTTACTTTAATGAATTATTCAATTTTTCTTAGGTCAATTTTAACACTAGTCAGTTTTGATAAGATTTAAGAAATAAGTCCGGTTATGACTTCATATCGGATGATCGATATTTATGAGTCATTCTCGCCAAGTTTATGGTTGTAATGATAATACACTTAAAATCTATGTTTGATTAGAAAAAAAGTTGTTTTTTGGTAGGGCATGTGTAAGTTATAACCCAAACTTAGGGCTAGCACTTCAGATCAATGGACCATGTTTGGGTTTGATTTTGAGTCATTTCCAACTTGTGTTAAAAAAAATGCTAAAATAGTGAAAAAGGCAACATTATTACAATATATTTATGGCAAGAGTGTCAAATCAGGTTGAATTTGGGATCAAAAGGACTTGGGTTGACCCGGTCCACAATAGCAATAGTGTAGACCAATTATTTTTTTACCCAGGATTTAGTCTCAAGCTCATTCTGCTCAACCCCCAACTTTCTCTCTCCTCTCTTCCACTTCCTTTCTCCTCCAAATTCGCCGGAATCCGATCACCAATGACCGGAGATTTCTCCTCCAAATTCGCCGGCGAAGCTCTATCTACTACAACCTCATTTTTTGAATTTTTTGCTAAACAAGCCATGAAACTTGAGCTGAATTTCCTGAATATTTTGCATTTTAGATCTGAAATTTTGGTTCTTTTGTTGTTTAGTTATGATTTAGGTTTGATGCCTGATTATTTGATGTTGATGTGTGGAATAGTGCAAAGGGTCAAATGCTTGCAAATGCTGCCGTAAAGACGAGTGATGATTCCACATCCACCACATGATGACTTCAAAGCTAAATCTAATGATATTGCAGATGATTTGTTGCAGGAGTTTCTTGAAATTTTGGAAGATGATTGAAAATTTTGGGGAAAAAATAGAGTTAGGGTTTGTGAGTTTTGTTTGATTTTGGAGAGAGAGAGAGAAAGTGGGATAGAATTGTGGTCATTATTGCCAGCGAATTTGATGAGTATGGGGAATTTCTTGAAATTGTATTGTTGATTTTGGCAATATACTAATACTTTGAAGTCTCCCTCATTTTCTCTTTATCAAAACAAAGCAATTAGCAACAATGGCATGGGATTTTCGTGTATGTTCGTTGCGCTAACTTGTTAATCATCGGGAAAGATGAATTAGGCTACGGCTTAACTTTTAGTTATTAAACCGTAACTTTTAATTATAAAATCTTAACTTTTGTTAAAAATAACCTTAACTTTTCATTTATAACACTGAATTTTTTATTACAAAACCTTAAATTTTGATTGCTAAACCTTAACTTTTAATTACAAAATCTAAACTTTTGCTAAAGAAACCTTAACTTTTCATTTATAACACTTAACTTTTGATTGTTAAACCTTAACTTTTTAATTATCAAATCTTAACTTTTGCTAAAGAAACCTTAACTTTTCATTTATAACACTTAACTTTTGACTATAAAACCTTAACTTTTAATTATAAAAGCTTAACTTTTGCTAAAGAAACCTTAACTTTTGGTGAGCGAAAATCTTAACTTTTGCTAAAAAAATCTTAACTGTTGGGACCTAGCCCTGGTCTACAATAAGTTTAGTGTAGACCGGGTCCATATTAGACTTGGTAATTTGGGATACTCCAGTTAGCTTCAAATTGAATTTAGGTTTCTCTTAATAACTTCATTTCGAGTTCGACTTTAAATTATCATATCGGGTCAATATTGTTGTCTCTACTTAAATCCTTTCATCCATCCTTCATCTCTTATTGAATTTGTAAATCAAACAAGTTAAATTTATGAATCAGACGTCCCACATAGAAGAAACAAACACGATGTGTAACATCCTAAACTTCCGTTAACTATAAATAGCATTTGCCAAGGAAGTCTTCTATGTTGCCTAAAAAAAGAAAAGAAAAAGAAAGGAAGTGTTCCATAGCCTATAGGAATTAGGAAAACTTGAACATCTTTTACACGACAATCGACAGATTAGACACAAATTATCTAGAAAGACCGCCTAATTTTAACCTTAAAATTAGACTAACCCAGACCCAATTCTAATAGAGAAGCCCAATGACTTCAACAATAACCCAGCAGAATCCCCAACCCAACCCAGCGCCACTTCAATCAACATCCTCTCTCTCTTTAAATTGATTAACTTAGTGACTTAATTGATTAAAGTAGTCCCTTATCGACGTATGTTAATATAGTCTATAATGTTTCAATGGGAGACAAATTAAAGTACTAAATGGATAAATTTAGGCACCAAATAGATTCAACTAGTGACTAAATGAAATAATAGTAATTTACTAACATAGTAAACAAACTTATGCTTTAACAGTTATTTATTGACATTTGGCATATAATGGTCACTAATAGACATATAATGGTCATCGATTGACATATAATGGTTACTAACTGAAACAAAGTTACTACGAGTGGGTGGATTGTTTAATTTGGCGCGTGGCTGATTAGCTATTGGGCCTACCTAATTTTAACTTAAAATTAGGCGGTCTCTCGCAAGACGAGCTGCAGATTAGGACCCACAAGGCTGGGTACACCCTACGTATAACATCACAATTTACAAGACGCTAATTATATGAGAGTTTAAAGGTATCACTACCGAGAAAACTTAGTTGACCTAGTAGATAGACGTGAGTTGACTCATTATTAGTAGAGAAGAGAGATACTCCCTCCGTATCAAAAAAATGCAACATTTGCCATTTTTGGCTGTAACAAAAAAAATGCAACATTTGCAAACTTTTCATTTTAGGTAAATTTTTTTTGCTTTAATTACAAAAATGCTATTACTTAATCATAATTAAAACATCTCAAATTATCATTATAATTTAACTACAAATCAATTAAATAATAATTTCCTTCATCTCCTAAACCCAATTACTCAAATTCAAACTAAATTCACCCACCACCACCACCCAACACTACATTCAACCCAATTTCACCATAACCACCACCACCACTTCCACCACAAAACCCTAACCACCACCACTTCCACCACAAAACCCTAACCACCACCATGACCTTGAAACCAACTTCGCTTGGGGTGCGATTTCTGGGCTCGATGGTGTTCGGCGGTGGGTTCTTGGTTTGATCTGGGGTGCAATAGTTTATGTGGTGGCGAATGGTGCGATTTTTGGGTTTGAGTTTCTAGGGTTTGATGGTTTGGGGATGGTTTGGGTTCGATGGTGCGATGATTTCTAGGGTTTGTGGTTTAGCGGTGGTTCGTGGTTCTAGGGGTTCGTGGTTCGATCTGGTTAAGGTTTGGCGGTGTTTTGTGGTTCAATTTGATTAGGGTTTGGCGGTGGTTCGTGGTTAGGGATGGTTTCTAGGGTTCGAGGGTTTGGTGGTGTTCGTGGTTCGATCCGGCAGTGGTGTTCGTGGTTGGCGGTAGGAGACGATCTGGAGGTGGTTCGATCTGGTGGTGGTGTTCGAACTGGCGGTGGTCTTCGTGGTTACGTAGTGGTTTCTTGGTTGGGTTTTGCGGTGGTGTTCATGGTTGTCGGTGTTGAAGGTGGTAGCTGGCGTGGTGGTCGGTGTTGAAGTTGGTGTTGGAGTTGAAGGTGGTGGTTGGAGTTTGAAGGTCACTAACCTCATTTTCTCTCTCTTTAAAAGTTTAATCATCTCTCTAATTTGTCATTAGGAAATTTTGCCTAGGAGAGAGTGCCAAGGCCATTTGTTGCTTTTTTTTATACGGAGGGAGTAGTTGATTCCACCTCATTTGCATAAAATAATTTTTTAATAGTTTAATTCGTAGTGGGTTGTTTACATATTAGGTCAACCTATTAATGTTCGGACTACTTTCAGAGTGTGTCCCCTTCATCGTACCTACCTGATTACGAATTTAGGATCAGAAGTAGCTTTTTAGGGTCTTTTCGACAACAATAGTTATGGGATAGTCGTTAGTTGTATTAGTAGTTGTGAATTGTTATCTGTCAAAGTAACTGCGTAAACTATTAATGTTACGTAAAAGTAGTTGTTGGCGTAGCTGTTAACAAATATTCATTTTATAATTTAAACAAAATTTTATTATATTTTTTCAACCTCTACCTCTACCTCTACCTCTACCTTCAACCTCTTCTTTTTTTAACTTTCCGCAACTACTACCTAAACTGTACCTCTATCTCTAACAATTACTTAACTAACACCTTGTCAAACAATATAATTTATAAATTTAAAATTTGACCTAATTAAAACTCTAACCTCTTCCTCTATCTTTACTTACCGAACATGCTCTTAGTGCTAGTAGGGTGACTTTTTGCCAATCTTTTAACCCCCGTGGCAAATCTATAAAGAAAGAAAAATCATTGGTGAAAAAACACCAATAAAAAAGAAGGGTTTTTTTTAACGTCGTGGCATTACGCATCCTTTCTCTCGTCACTCTAATTTCACAAAGAACTCAGCAATATCACAATTCACATTGGACAAAAGGCTCCAGGTACGTGGGATTCAACCCTTTTTTTTTTCTTCTCTCAAGTATATATGTTAATATGTATGCTAAATCGTAGTATCATTATTTATGATGATCGTTCAATCTACGATCATAGAAAACAAAAATTCATCTTATATCGATAGTTTTGTAAGTTACTGCAATTGTTTCGTATGACACGTTCATGTGATCTGATGATGAAACTTATGCAATCTTGATTAATTTTCTTGGTAGAATGTAACATGTTCTTCAAGAATTAGGTTTGATTTTTTTTTAATTGGATTCACTTCTTGAAGATTTTGGTTATGTTTCTGATTGGAAAAAATAGCATTAAAGTCGATGTTTATTTGAACGCAAGCGGAACGAAATATAGAAAATAAACTTTCGTGAAACATGAGAGGATGACGTATTTGTTAGCCTTTTTTGTTGTATTAGTGTCTTTTAACGTAAATGCAATATAATCCCATTTCAATATGATTTTTGTTACTTTTACCAAATCATCTGTATTCCTTAACTAATTTTTTCGCGTCGAAATATTCATATGTACTTCGTAATTGATCCGAAGTTGGGCTTGTCTGGTCGGTGAGTCTAAGTTTTGGTTTAAAGATCTTTTGAGTGATATGATATTATATTACTACCTTAAAAGCTATCATACTCATTTCATACATGTTTTTATTTATGAAAACCTACAGTCTTCAAATTTTTGGCTTTTGTTACTTTGAAACAAAATAGGATAACAAACAAATTTTAGTTTCAAATTTTATTTTATTCAGATGCACTATTAGTAAAAGTACAACTACTTTTAGGTTCATTTTATAATTTAAGTTTATATCATACCCATATGGCTTGCATATCCTTAAAACCAAAAAATTGAATTTGGTTTTGGTGTTGTTTCTAAATTTTAATTTGTGAGTGCAGAATGAACCAACTGACGAATCAAGGAACAGAATCACCTTTACCAGTAGAGGCACCAATAAAGAGAAAACGAGGACGTCCACGAAAGGATGAAAGTCAAGCGTCTCCAAGGCCTTCAGTTCCAAGCATACAAGGGGAGGGATCTGGTACACCTAGAATCACAACAAACTTTCCCACGAAAGGTAAAAATAGTATCGAAGATGTCGATGATGATGATGATGATGATGATCGTAACAACGATGAGATGGTAGGACAAATGGTTACAGGAGTTCTCGAGTATGCATTCGATGCAGGGTATTTCCTCACAGTGAAAGTGGCTAACCATAACTTATGCATGAGAGGTGTTGTGTTTAAGGAAGATTGTATTATTCCAATTACACCTGAAAATGATATTGCTCCTAATGTTAAGATGCATAAAAGAAAAGAACTTCCAATTCCTGTGATGAAATTTAGCCTTGAAGTAGAGCATAACCAGGAGCAGCAGAAGTTATCAGATGACCAGGAGCAACAACAAAATTTATTAGACGACAAGGAGAAGCAAGAGAAGTTATTAGATGGTAAAGAGCAGCAACATAAGTTGTCTAATGATACAAATGATAAGGAGCACCAACATAAGGTATCAGATGATAAGGATCAGTTGGAGAAGTTAGCAATAGGAGACGAGTTTGTAGATAAGTTTTCGGAGCATCCGATGAAGCTGCAGAAAATTGAAATGACTCTGAATGCCTCAGATGCGGAGAAAATACAAAATAATGGTGAGAGTGACCAGAATTCTGAATATGTTGTCAAGTGTGATGAAGTTGTTAACAACAATGAAGCAATGCTTATTTCACCTGAACATGAAGTTTCGACGAAAGATGCATCAATAATTGTCTCACCATTGGTAGAGCAGGAAATATGTAGGACTTCTGGATTTCAGATTAGTGTTGAGAATGCAAGAGATGATGATGAATTGTCTGAACCACCTTCTGTGTAAGCACATTGTAAACAACATAATAAGGTGGACAAAAAGTTTTAAATTGGTGAAATTTTGAATTGAATACTATGCAAACTTAGGAATTTTTTGGATCATTGCAAACATTAAAATAAAGACATTTAACTCTTTGTATGAACTGATTTTTTTTATTAGATTTTGTTAGAAAGAGAATCTAAAGCTTTTAGATATATGATGCTGTTTCATTGCTTGTAATTGTCTTTGGATGGCACAAGCTTGTTTCATTTTCCTGTTCTCCTCAGTGGATTTTGCTATGCCGACCCATACAAAAGATATTTTTATTATTGTGAAGAGAACGGATTTTTGGATCAGGTTTTATTATATGAAGGTTTAGCAAAGTAGTGTGAATAATAGCTTTCAACATTTGGAATAGTGTTTAGCACAAGCTATCAAAAATTAACTTATGTGGTAAAGTTTTGCAAAAACTACTAAAGGTAATGTTATGAGATATTCTAGGCGATAAAGAATAGAGAACAAAAAAGCAGTAAATAACACACATATTTAACGTAGTTCATTGGTGTGCTAGTTACGTCCACCAAACACAGGGAGAGTAGTTTTATTATGGGAGTGAAATAACTTACAGATGTGTTAGGCAACACGTAATAACCGAATACTACTAAGGTTTAACTATAACACATTGTTTGGATAGAAGAAAATGGAAGGAAAGGGAGAGAAAAGAAAGAGAGGGAGATATTTCTCTTGTTTGGGAAAAAGTTTGGGGGGAGGGAACAGAAGGGTGATGGAGGGATCCATTTTCCTTCTCCTTTCATAAATATAATTCCTCCAAAATTGAAAAGATTTGGAGGAAAAATGGACCATAATTTTCCCCTCCCTTTCTCTTCCCTCCCCTCATTCCCCTCTCTCCCTCCTTCTTTGTTATCCAAACAAAACGTAAGAGTTTATATAAGCACCCTTATAGATTAACGACATTAACCGAATCGATATAAGACTAAAAACTCAAAATAGAATATAAGGTTTAACTCTAAGGTTTTATATAAGCGAGACTGCGATACTTGATTATTCGAACCAATAGATTAATCCAATCCAACATGTAGCTTATGAGATAGTTATTATTTCATGACTAGTTATGTTGAACAATTGTATCAGACGAATTTAAATTTTTGAGCTAGAAAAAACTCGCAGATTGGCTTGATTTCAAATATAAGTATGTGATTTCTTCTTCTTGGTCGTTGTTTTCAGGTCTCAACAAACACCTCTTTTCCTTCCTATAAAGGAGAGAAACTGTCGTTCACATGCTGGAAAATTGGATCACTTCAGCACTCCAATCTTCGGTGTTTTATTCTAACATTGCTCCTTCAACCCCTATGTGAGTATGTATATGCGTATATCTATACGTATATACATACACCTCTTGTTATCTCTCTTTAACCATAGTTTACTTCTTACACTAGTTAGTTTGTATTCTGTTACAACATTAGATTAGTTTGTTAGTTTGTTATTTCTCTAGAGTATAAATAGCTTTCTTTCCTCTTTCCTCTGCAATAAACTAAGGGATTATGAGTTAGCTCTCATTTATCTGCTTTCTCAGATTGTAGATACACAATAATAAAAGTGTGATTTGATATTAATTCACATGGTATCAGAGCAAATGTGTGATCCAGTAATTGCGATTGCAATTCCATTGTTATTTTCAAGTTCAAACATCTTCATTTGCTAAATTGAAGCTTGAATATTATTCAACAATGGCGGAATCTGTTAGTCAAAAATCAAACTCAGGTACAAACACTGTTGTGAGTTTTAGTGATCCTTTATTTCTTGCTCCCTCTGATAATCCCAATCAATCACTCGTTTCTGTTCTCTTTAATGGTAACAATTATTTGAGCTGGTTTAGAAATGTGAAACGAGCATTAGGAGCTAAAAACAAATTAGGTTTTGTTGATGGATTTGTCACAAAACCTGCGAACACTGATGCGAAATTTGCTCAGTGGATTCGATGTGATTATATGGTTATTGGATGGATTCTTGCTTCCATGACTGCTGAAATGTCCGAAATCTTTACTTGTGTTGATTCTGATGCTCATCTATGGTTTGATATAGCAGAACAATTTGGTCAAACTAATGGACCTCATATTTATCAACTCAAGAAAGAATTAGATACTCTTAGACAACAGAATTTATCAATTTTGATGTACTATAACAAAATGAAAAATTTCTGGGATGAACTCAAGAGTGTTCATAGTTTACCTATGTGTACCTGTGGAGTGTTATCTGCTTGTTCTTGTCAATTTTTGAAAAGACTAGAAGAGTTTGAATCTCAAGAAAAAGTGATAACTATTCTATGGCAGGGTAATTCAATACGGTGACCCTTAACTTTTTCAAATTTTATTTGGTGGACAAAATTTTCTTTTCATCTATTTGGTAACCATGTACTTTGTTTTTGGTATTTTCAATGACCTTATTGCATTTAAAAATGAATTTTTATTTAAAAATTTGATCTTTAATTTCAAAAACTGACTTTTAATTAAAAAATAAATAAAAAAAAGAGTAAAAACACAAAACCCTCCCCCTCAACCGCAAAACAACCATCCCACCACCCCTTCTCCTCCCTCACCCCTCCCCTAGATTATTTTTTAATTATAAAATAATGTTAAAATACAATTAGTTCGAGGAAAATACAAAAACTAATTTAGAGGGTAATCAAATAGAGGAAAACTAAAGATTGTCTACCAAATATAATTTAAAATAGTTTTACTTTACTGAATTATGTATATTGTCTACCAAAGTTAATCATCAACTTCATTAAAAATGAGACTCGGAAGATACCCCTGGTTGTCATTACCCGGCCATAAGCGAAGAAGCTCGGACACATTGGCATATACATTAGCAAAACAAGACCTAGGCGAGACAAGTTCATTGCTTGGTTGTGAACGTAGGATTGAGATAGTCTTTTTTGCCTACTAATTATGTGGTTGTAAGGACACTGCCAACTGGGCACATGTGCTTGTTCTTTGGCTTAACGCCTAATAAATGAAAACCAAACTTATAAAAAAAAAAAACTTGAACCCGACCCATCAAAAGTATCTAAAATTGATTCGAAATATCCGTAATCCATTAATATTTTTCTATAGAATGCACTTCTAACTTGGGATTTGAGACAAATCAAACATAACCAGGCAAAAGAACTGAAAATAGCTTGAAAACTCACATTACCCGACCAGTAATCGACCTTCTCCGAATGAAAGTTAAGTGAACATAACACAAATGCACAACAAATTACTACCAAAAAATACTTTTTACATGTGACTTTTTTTGTTGACAAATCTGAAACCAATAATTTTTCCACGTCTAAATGATAGACTATATAACATATTCTTGGGCTTCAATTACGAGATCAACCGTTTGCTTCAATTGGTTCATTAACATGCTATCAAGAGGTAGTATGCTCAGAAGATCATGGGTTCAAATCTCATCTACACCTCCTTTCAAATAGAATATAATAGCGCTAAGTATGAGGGCATCCATATAACATATTCTTAGGCCTCAACCATTAACTTAAACTTTTGGTTGAGTTCAGTCTATGATAATAAACACAAAAATGAAGCCAATGGTCCATTTCGTTATCGCTTATTATATTTGAAGTTATTTTATGAAAATTAAGAACAAAAGTACGAAAAGTAGAGGAGATTATAATCGTATGGATTAAGTTTCTATACACTCAAAGTCAATCACCGCCAAAGCAAAGATCTGTCTAACTCCAAATTTCTTCCATATGTAGGTTGTACGTACCCGACAAACGCGGTGAAGAGTTAATACCAATCATGCATTATTCATAGGGATGTGAGATGGACCTTCAATTTATTAGTTGCTAAGATTGAGATAAGTACGGATGAATGCACTACTAGAGATATGAAGTATAAGAATCCAAAGCTTATTTTGTGCTGAAATTTGTTTATTTACTCTTTGGACCACTTATACTAATACCATTACTATGCCATAACATGATAAGACCATGTATAGCTCTCCTTGTTGGACTTTAATGCTCTTCAAAGCAAACACAATAACAATTATTGATGTGGGATCAATTGTAAGCAATAAGAGGAATCTATAGTATAACAAGATTGATAACAATATTGACTTGAGCTTTTTAGTTTATCTATCATTATATTCCTCTCAAAGAAAAAGTTAATCTATCATTACTTTTGGTTTTCAAAAGAATATTCTCAAGGACATATTAGAAGTGAGAAATAGGTCATTTACTAGTTTAATTTACATTTAGGTGAATTTGATTCAGGTTATACTTAAGCAATGAGTTATTCAATTCATCATTTTCAAATCTCTCAATTAACTTTTAACTAAATAAGTTCGGTCACGACTCGAAGTCAGATTATCATGTGCGATGTTGTTTGAGCTAAATTTTCATACAAGAGTTTCATGCTCGACTTTCTAACATAACTTAATTTCTAATTATAATTGTAAACTAAGGAAGTCGACATGTGCATTGGACTTCTAATTTGCAACTCTTGGCTACGCTTATATATATATAAAGTTATGTACTTATAATAATAATAAAAATTAGATATTAAAAATATATATTAAAACGGATCCGACAAGATCTCATCACATGACTATATTGTTCTTGCATAATTACAAACGATAATTAAAGTGCGTTGTGAATAGTGTTTACTATACAAGTGTAACAATATTTGAGAAACGTAAGGAGTACTGTTGTGGTCCTTGTGGATATTAGGAAAGGAAAATTAAACATACTATTCTAAAAACTTTATAAGGTGTAAACTTGAAGTTAACTAAACCAAAAATCATCCATCTTTCAATTACATCCTATCCATGTCATTCTCGTGTATTAAAAAGAAATTGTCAATGTGAAGATTCAAGCCTATAACCTTAAGTATGGAAGAGAGAGCTCCAACCACTCCTCCATCACACTAATTTTGCTTCTTTCATCAAAATTTATGATGATATATAAATAGAAACCAAGGGTTAACTCATAAGTCTTGAAGTTTACTTTATGAATGAATGTTTTGTAATGACATTTTCCCCACTAAATGACATTAGTTATTTTTAACTAATACAAAATTGCGGCACACTAAAGCTAAGAAGTATAAACATATTTGTAAAATAAAGTTAGTATTTTCCTAAGAGCGAATAGTAGAGTTGTATAATCTGCTTAAAAACATGTGTTTGAATAAAAAAAACTTATATTTTTGGTGGGGCACGTGTCACAAAAGCCACTTTCATCTCTTAATTAACTAGTAAATTGACCAAAAAAATGTGAATTAAACGTCCTCCACAAAGGAAACAAACATGACAAGTTACAAACATAGCATCCAAATTTTCCTTTAACTATAATTAGCATTTGCTAAGGAAGTCTTCATTTGGGACACTTGAACTCTGTATTTGTGAGTACGTACGTACCTCTCCTACTAAAGTACTTGTGTTGTGGGCTATAGCCTATAGTATAGTAAGTCAATATAACATCTTTGAAACGCCAGCCGACAGATTACTAGATTAGGATCCTCAATAGAATGGGTAGTTGCCTAGTTGCGTACATGTAACATCGGAAGACGCTTTCATGGAGTTTATAGGGTTACTTACTTGGACTATTTGTATTACTAGTATAGTACGCCTTCCTTCATGGTACCTAAAATAACCTAATTATATAGAATTTATCAATGATGCTTTGTTTTTGTAAATCCGACTACTAACCTGCGTGCTATTTTCATTTGATATAAATTGAAAAAAACAGAGAAAGTATTATATATAGAGGTTGCAATCAGGTAACTAAATAAGTAATAAGTTATAGTTTAGATCAAAATCGAGTAATAGGTCTTGAGAATGAATTATAAGTCACTTTTGTTTTAGGTTTACTTTTATGTTAGGGGTGTTTGGCAATTGGTTGTTGACTATTTAATTTAGCTAATTTGACAAACTGTTGTGTTGTTGATTGACCGCTTGTTGTTTATAAATGTACTTGGCAAAATAAGCGATTGATGTTGGTTGTTTGATACAAAATTAAAATAAAAACTCAAGCCAAAACTAAAACAAAAAGTGCAAAAACCACATATATGTTTGTTCTTGACTAGAAAGTTGGCTTTCTCGTTAGGCCGTTATCCAAATAGTAATTTTTTTATTGATTGGTAACGTAAGAGGCTAAAAAGTCAATGCATCTGAATCCATTCACTAAATACCATTAAGTCCATAATTGAGTTATCATTGCAAAGCATTAATAGAATTGATAAGAGAAGCTCCAAAGCTCAATGTTTGCATATCACATTATACCACAACAAACCCAAAATTACCCTCATATATTATGCCAACATTCCCAAAATACCCTTAATAATATCCCACGATTCCATAAACACCCATGTGATGAACAAAAAGAACATGATTGTCTCACCCCCTCAAAGGGATAATCTTATGGAAAGTTTTGCTATGGATGAGCCAAACGGAATCTTAACGTACCTTAATTCCTACTTAATATGAAATTAGCTAAATTATTTGGGAATATTAATTGTAGATGTCAATTAGGAGATTATGCATCATGCACTCGGGTGTATCATGAGCATGGTACACCCAAGATTATTTGAGCAAAATTATACCCTTTTGTGTACCATGAGCATGGTACACCTAAGACTCTCTGAGCAAAAAATAGTTTTGATTGTACCATGAGCATGGTACATCCGGGTATATAATAAAAATTGTGTTTTGTGGCTCACTGAACAAGAATATTAATGTAAAGTTTAATTGAATTTGATCACTAATTTAACCGTTTTCTTGGGCCCGGTATCACCAGAATATACTCCGCAACAATTAACTTCATTTCTTCTCAAACTTTCATTATTCTAATCAATGGCATGATTCCTTCATCATATCGAAAAGCCACTCCTTGATTCAAGCTGGCTTAAAGGAATCTAACCATATTTTCCACCAAAAATTGCAAAAAGAGTGAAACTTTGACTCATTTCCTAAATAAATTATACTATATGCAGAAATTAAATTAAATTTTACTGTATATAACAGAGAAATTGGGCAAATAAATCAATTCTCGTACATAATACTTGGATTTCCCATATAACTTTTCTTATCCAATGAGAAGAAAAGCAAAAAAAAAAAAAGGTGAACTTTTCTCATACATTTGACATTTAGTCATTCACCATAACTTTTGAACAAAAATAGAAGTAAGACCACCCTCTCAAAAGATGATGATCAAGTGAACAAAGGCTGAGGAAGGCGGCCGATGGAGGCGGCACCACCACCGTGTCGGCCGCCAACATGAAACAATCGTTTAAAGCTCTTAAGATGACCAATAACATGTTTATAAACATCCATTTTAGTCTTAACCATGTTAGACAAAATTGTCTTTCTTAACTTCAATAGTTTCTTACC
The DNA here is from genome assembly GCA_947645195.1 of Patellifolia procumbens. Lineage (NCBI taxonomy): Eukaryota > Viridiplantae > Streptophyta > Magnoliopsida > Caryophyllales > Amaranthaceae > Patellifolia > Patellifolia procumbens. The sequence goes on from CANSGD010001116.1 coordinate 97,830, forward strand.
AATTCTAATCTTCAATTTGCAAATTCTCAATTTTAACCAAGAAGGTCTTGATGATTTCTTCAATGTTACTTGATCAACTTGCTTCAATGTCTTGTAAATCAAAAATTGTGCCTCTCTATGATGTTTATCTTGTGGGTCTTCTTTTTCCATCATAGTGTAACCATAGCTATTATTTCTCTTAAATAAAATTGCCATTTCTTTTTGATAAAAAAATGGGGTTTTCTTGAATGGGAAATATAATAATTTGCCAATATAATTGGAGAAAAAGGGGAGATTTGATTGGTGGGAAAGAAGGGGGGAAAAGAGAGAGGAAATGTAATGTAATGTAATGTAAGTAGGGAGATGAAATGAGGGTAGGAGAGAATTTGGTGTATATATATATATAAGTAGGAAGGAGTGAGGTAGTCAAAGAATTAATAATTAAGGGATGGGAAAGCATACCATGTGCAATTTATGTTTAAGCACTAAATAATTTGAGAGAGAAGAAAAAAAGAAAAGAAATTTCTTGGAAATATGAGGACATTTCAGAGCTGGATTAGAGAAATTGATTAGTTATAATATAAGCTAGTTGATGAGTTCTTATTATGAAGTGTTAGTAAATGATTTATGGTATTTGGTTATTACCTATGAAGGATGGTTACTCCATTTGAGAGTCGTTTGTATTTAAATCAGGTTCTAATGAATAATGACTACTAATGAGTACGGGTGTTTGACAAATGGCTTTTAAGTGCGTTTGTTAATCGAATTTTGCCTTTTGTTTCCATTTTGTCATAAACAACCAACAATAACAACCACTTCTATCAAATACTTTTTTTAACAATAATAATTATACAACAGTTAAACAAGCCACTAAAAACAGTTGGTCAAACCAGCCAATATATATAGCCACCAGCCAACAACCAACAACCAATTGCCAAACAACCCAGTACCTGTATTGTGTGTTGTTTCTTCAATCTTTATTTGAATATTTCGTTTTAAATTTTATTGGTCATTTTGTTCATTCAAGTTAATTTTTTTGGCTAAAATAATTAGCACAACTTATAAAATCTTCAATGAATGCTATTTTGTTTGAAAAGAAAATTTATTTACTCTCCAATACAAGTACAATATTAAACACAAATTATGTTTCAGTTTCTTTATTACCATGATAATTGGGAGAAATGAGAATTATATTACGGGATAGACGAATTGTCGATCTACTCTTTTTTCTAAATGAAAAAACAGTTTAGCAAAGTTATAAGTTTGTTGCTTTTTTGATGAAATTCTATTAGACCCAAAAACTCATATCAGAACCTAGCAAAACATTCTAAGCTGTTAGACGATACTAATTAATGGCAATGGACAGTCTAATCTAATCTATATAAACAAGTTGTTAGGGTCTTAACTCTTGCTTACATCTTTTCAACTTGACACTCGTTACAATATGAAGTTTAGTTTGACCCAAAAAAAGGATCCAGTTATATATAGAGAGCTTTTAAAATTACCTGATTCGAAATAAACTCGACTGGCTGATTTTATCTGTCTAACTTAGCATGTATAGCTGTATGACCCAAAACTCATGTCAAGAAGGATGGGGCATCCAGCCAATACAGATATTCTGCCTTAAATCATGGCAAACCTAAACGAGTTGGGATATAGGACAAAAATGGACTTAAAAACAAGGCAAATGTTATACGTAGTCCTTAGGGTTATGTATAAGTATTGAATATTTTCCTAAACTAGTAAAAACAAATAATAACTAATACCGATTGATGTCTGATTTGCCAATAAATTCTCAAATTAATACTATTTTGGGTATAATATTTAATGCTTATATATAGCCCTAAAGGCTATGAATAACAAAACCCTAAACATAAAAGTATATATCAATTATTGTGAGATGTGGCAATACTTAATGTGGTAGAACTGAAAATAGAGAAGCAATCAATTTTATTTTCTATTTCTGATAATGAGAATATATCAATAAAAGTAAAATATTAAAAAATTGATAGTTACAAACTTCTTTTTTTGATAGTAATAGTTGCATACTTAATTCGTCCATCCGCCTTCAAAAAAAATTTGTCCCTCAAATTTCTTTGAAGAGTATGGGTAATAATAAAAGTAATACAAATAACGTTGAAAAGCCCTGTTTTTTCAGCTTATTTTCAGTGTTTCTCAGGAAAATAAGTTCAGATAAGTTCAGTTTAGTAAAAATAAGGTTTGATTTGACCCTCTTAAAAATAGGTTAGGTAAGTTCATAAATTAAGATAGGTTCAAGCAATAAGTTGAAGAGAGAAGACCCAAAGTCTAAAGGAGCAAATGTACGATTATTGTAGTAGGTATCAAGATTGGAGGAAAACAGAGATAGATAGTGATGAGTGAGAAAAAAAAAGTACGTAACCACTTATTTTTCAATGAAGGTGTGACGAACATAAAGAGTATTCTATTAATCTACTCCACACGTGTTTATTATGATTTTTGTTAATATTTTCTTTAGTGAAAGAAAGAAGAAAAAATTGGTCATGACATTAGAGAAACTTGCCACCGTCATATCTCTCTAATTTACCATTTGAAGAAAAAAGGAGCTAACATATGTGTTTGCATGCTACTCCATATTACACGAGTTAAAAAATTATGTAGCTTAGCATTGAAAAACTCCTACACATAAACGCCTATTAGACATGAAGATTGAATAAGGTATCAATCATGTTACACGCATGTCTAAAAGATTATCTTTCAAGATTACCTTAATTTTTAATCTTCGTTTCTTTGTTAGGAAGCCAATCAAGAATAATAATCCATATAAACCAAAAACTAATTAGAATTTTGAACTAACCAAGAAAATTGACAATTGTTTGCTCTTATCATTTGAAAGAGGTAATATAAGATGATTTTAATAAGCTTGAGACATGTTAGGTTTCAAATTGTTTTTCTGTTAAATTATGAGGACTCACATAGACATTGGTAGCCTAATTTGTTCAAATTTACAATTAGATTTGATTAGATATGACAATTTTATACTTTTGACTAATTTATTCAAAAGTTAATGAGAAAGTAATCTCACTGAAAAACTAAGGGAAATCAACCAATCTATACTAACGAAGTCAAGAATGAGGTGGTACGTCTCAAGTTTAAGTATGAAAAATGTATATACTTTACTTAATACCTACACAGCTTTTGAAAACAAAAATGAAAAAAATGAAAATGTTATAAATTCATTAGGGGTAGTGAAGAAAAGGACTACTACTTTCTACATGAAGTTGACTTATTTGTCTTCCCTTCAAAGAGAAAAAAAAAAGTATCTTAATTATTTTTATTACAAGAAATAAAAAAAGTAGACTTATTTTGTGAGTTGTTTGCTCAAATTCCAAGTATGGCTATTGGCCAGTGCTTAGATTTATTAATTAATTATAATTATAATAATTCTAAGTTTGTATGTCTTTATTTCAACAAGTTGAGACGTCAAAGAGAGAGGGCCAATTTGGACTTCCATGTATTTTTCGTGCCAAAATAGAGGCGATTGCCAACTTATACTTCCTCTTTGAGCGCTGGATTTTGTTTAGGCTTTATTTAATAATTTTTCGGGACTTAGGCCTTATCCGGTTGCTTTTAATTTTTATGGGTAATTAAAATTCACAAGAAATAAGCCGCTATGCCCCTTAATCAATCGAATGGTCCTTCACGTAAACCATGTCAAAGCAAGCCGATCAATATCCGACATTTTGTAGTAGTTGTTTGGTTGCATCAAATTTGATAATATAGAGGAAATAAAAATTTCTAGGAACTTGCAATGCCTACAAAATGTGGGAATTATCTTACTAAGCCCCCCTTGGTAATTGAAAATTCCCATGATTTGCAAATTCCCACATGCACAAGCACAAGCACAACAAACAAGTTTTGGCAAATCATGGGAAATGCAATATAGAAAGTAATTTCCTATGAATTAGAAGTTCTTATATTTAATTCCCATGTCAACCAAACAATACCTTAATTTTCAGCCATTTCATTTTTATTCACTCTAATAGTTGACTTCAATTGATTTCATCTCTAGTGCTATTTCTATTGTATCTAATATTATATTTACACCATTGATCCCCTAAAATTTTCTTGTACCTTTTTAAAAAATATAATAGTCAATTATTGATATAATTTGTTAACAAAGTTAGTTAAGTTCAATTCATCTTAGCTCCTTTACGTCAAATGGTTTTAATTGTTATAATATCTTGGTTTTTGCAATATATATATGTATACTTTTAAATTTTTACTTATATAAGAATGTTACTATGCAAGGTTTTCTTAAACAGTCTCCATATCATTTAAAAAAATATATTTTTTATAATAGTTTTATAAAGGTTATGTGTAGACAAACATAAACTAGAATGATACAAGTTCTGAAATAACGAAGGAAATACTTTTGATAAAATACATAAATTATACGACTTCTACTTCGAATGGATCGAACTACCATGATCTTTTGAAGTAGAGTTTCTATATCATCATAATTACATGAGAATACTAATCTCTCATACTCCATTCTACTATGTAGGGGTGTGCACCGGTCCAAATCCGGACCGGATTGGACCGGAACCGGAATCGCAATTATTTTGCAGACTGAAGACGGGACCGGCCCGGAAAATTCCGGTCCGGTCCGGTTTTGGACCGGTTTGGACCGGTTTGTATGATTATTTTTTTATATGAAATATTTTTTCTACTTTTTAAACATATTCATTTACTTATACTATATTTTAATTTCTATATTCAATTCAAAATATATATAAGTGACTAGTGACGCATAAAAATAATAGTTTTAGTTAATTTAACTATTGTTTATTAACACCAAAATAAATTTATGTATAGTTTTATGGGAATCCGGTTCGGACCGGAAAATTCCGGTTTTGGACCGGACCGGATCGAAAAATCGGAACTGTAATTTTTTAAGGACCGAAGACCGGACCGGAAAATTTCGATTCGGTTCGGTTCGTTCCAAATTCCGGGGTCCGGTGCACACCCCTACTACTATGTGTGTGGCTTCCTGCACGAAAAACGAAAAATCATGTGGTACTTACATAATGACTAATTTAGGGGGGTAACCAAGTGTTTTGGGGGTTATTAACTAATTAAGGGGTTACTAACTGTTTTAGGGGTTATTAACTCTTTGCCGAGCGGATACTGACTTTTTGAATGTGGGTTACTGACTATTTCGGGGCAGGGCGTTACTGACTATTAAGGGAAGGGGGTTAGCAACTATTTTGGGTGGATTTAGAGAGTGAAAGAGTAACTTATGAATTACTAAATAGTCTCGCCACACTATTATTTAATGGTGTGGTCAACCGCATATAAGAATTATTTAATGGTGTGGCCAGTCCCAATAAAGATTGTCAGAATTGGCATTCTACTTTGGATCGTTGCACTCCTATCAGAATCGGATCGTACAATCGTACAATTTTACAAACACACATAATCTAGATAGTACACGTACATTATAGGTATATAAGTCAAAAAATAAAAAGTCATTAACTTTTAACCATTAAATTAATGATAATTATATATTATATATTATATATTATTCTTACCTTTGTTGGTATGATTAAATCAAATATAAATTTTTTAAGTTTTCGCTAATTGAGAGAACGTTATAGAATCGTATAGGATCGTAAGTAGAATTGAATGGTCATATTTGAAACGTAGAATCGTACGATTCTACAATAGGATCGCGATTCTAACAACAATGGTCCCAATATATTTAATGGTTTCAATTAGTGAATAATAATTAGTTTTATGGACAAAATATTCCAAATAGAAGTGATAATCAAAATTCAAATTCAAAAATTAAGCTTAGGTTGCAGTCACCTTAAACTACTATGTTTCTGGTAGGTTCTAGTCGTATGCACCTAAGCAAAAATAATTCTCATACTTTCTTCTACAAATTAATGTACAAGGAAAGTAAGTTTCATATCCACGAGGAACAAATGACAAGCTAATACGACTTAGCATAGGACAATGGAAGGGGAGTTGTTAAACAAACATGACTAGCTAAACAATGTAAATAAATAAAAATGAGATAAATGCGATAAGAGAAGGTATTTGGTTCGACTAACATCCACTTGCAATTAGGGGTGTTCACAAAAAACAGATCTGATTGATTCGATCCGCGATCCGGTCGATCCGATCCGAAATATAGTGTTTTGGATCGGATATCCGAAATTTTTCGAATTCGGATCACCCTTTTGCCTTTTTCGGATATCCGAAAAATGTTTAAAAAAATCGGATATTTTTCGGGTACTTATCCGATCTGATCCGAAATATCCGACCCATTTCGAAATATCCGAAATATTCGTAATTTTTTCCATTTAAAAAATTTGATTTTAAACTTTTTTCCCATAATAATCGGATTGGATAATTCGGATATCCGAAATTTCCGGATCGGATTCGGATCGCACTTCTCCCGATCCGAAATTTCGGATCGGATCAGATAATCCGAAATGAACACCCCTACTTGCAACTGACTTATCGATCATTGAAACCACAACTCTACTTAGGTCCTTAGGGACCTATTATCGAGATAAAGTCTGCTATTCCCCTTATTCGTAGTTAATAGCATGAATAGTGTGACTATAAAATCCTAACTAGAGAAACCTAGTCCAGTCAGCATCTAAGTTCAATCCAATAGCGGCAATAAACACAGAGAATCAAAGACTCGATAATGTCATATATGCGATAAACATCAACCAATCTATTTAGTCTCCCTGAGTTCTGACAATAATGTTCGGCATTAAAAGTTAGGGTTTAGTTGCTACAAAGCGATAAAAGGACAAAACAATCTAAATTTATCCTCAAACCTAACAATAGTTTAATTAAACAATCAAACTAGAAACAATCCTAGCAAAATTATGCAATTATCACATAATAAAGCAAACAAAAACCAAAAAATAGCCAAGTAATTAAGTAGAGATCTAGAGAATCTCACAATAACCAGTTGAATGAAGCTTCAATTAATCGTTTCCAAGATTGATTTATGCTACAATCGACATAATCTAATACTAATACAAACTAAGAATTAAAATGAAATGAAGAGGAAAGAAAATAGAAGTTTTTTTGGAATGTTCCGTCCTATGGTTTCTCTCTCGCAAAAATCGAATCAATAATAGGCACTCTGCATTCTAAGGTTGATAAATAGGCACCGCAGTTTTGCTCAATACCTAGTCGCGGGGTGCAACCTGGGTTGTGGGGGAACAAGCCCTGCTGCTTCACGAGTAGGTGCGACCATCTTCTTACTTCCTTCCTTCGGCTGCTACTATCCAGGCTTTTTGTGGCTATTGTTTGGCGATGATGTTGTGGCTGCTTGGAGTTGATGCTTGGCACTGCTCAAAATGCTCGCCTTGTGCGAGATACTCATGGCTGCTTCAGATGCTTATGCTTGCTTCACTGGAAGGCGATACACCTACAAAAACCAATAACAAAGACGCAATTCCAACACCCGATCCTAAAACTTCCTAACACTCGATCTCAAAACTTCCTAACACCCAAACCGACCAACAAACCTCAATTTCAAAACATAACTACTGACCAAAATGGTCCAAAAATCGCCTAAAAATAATACTTCCTCCGTATCGTAAAGATTGCAACGATTTGATATAAAGTGTGAGTATAAAGTGTCAAATCGTTGCAATCTTTGCGATACGGAGGTAGTACATAACTTGGACATATCAACTCTTTTTCTTTAGGAATGAAAATTTACTATTACAGAAGACTCGTAAAAGTTGTTAAATTGCCTAAGCAGAATTAGGTTATACTCCATCCGTTCCCATTTGATATTCCCATTTGGAATTTGGGGGGAATTAAAACCAATGTAAATTGAGGTGAATGACAATCTTTCTAATTTTATATTATATAAAGTATACTTTTGTACCTTTTTGCTTTTGAAAAGGTAAGAGAGAAAGAAAAGTGATATAAGATTCTAAAGCAGGACAAGTATATGACAACTGTAAAAAAGTGTAGTAAATATTTGGTTGTTGAAGGGTAATATGGAGAAATAACTATCCTCAAAATGAAAAAGATTTAAAGTGAAAATAACATTTAGAAACATCCCAAAAAGGAAATGGGAACATCAAATAGGAACAGAGGGAGTATATAAGTTTTTCATAAACTTGTATATGAAATAACATTGTTTAATTTTCATATTTAGAGAATGGTTATAAAATACACCTGGTAAGTAGTCTTTTTCCTTTGAATTTTTTTTGAGCCTTAAATTAATCATACGATTAAAACATTGTTAATAATTTGAAGCTTGTTGAAACTTTAGATAAATGATAAACATGAAATATTTTAATTAGGGCGTCAATCTTGACCACTAGTAAAATTTTTGCCTTTTGTGATTGTAGTCAACCATATATGGAATCTTAAGAACATGAACATGCATGAGAAGATCAGAATGTGTAGTCTTAGGCTCATAGAAGGCATATGTATGAAACAGATTTGCAACCTTTAATCTAGAGGTCAAACTCAAAGGCTTTGAACCTCACATAGTTGAAGGTCGCAATTGTAACAGTGAAAGTGAAGGACATGCATGGACCACGTTCTCTCTATTTTCTTCTTGTTATCATTTGGTTTTCGTGGAACCTTTAAAAAACAGAATCATTTTTCTCAATATAGTTAAAATAATTAAAAAAAATCTTACTTAATCCGTTTAGAATTTATTTCTACTCTATCGCTCACTTAAGTAGGATAGGTTGCAACCGGTTTTATGCTTTAGAAAAAAACTAATTACATTCGCGATTTAGTTAAGATACTCAAACACCTCAACCTCCGTTTATTGAAATATCGATTAACCTTTTACCAACCAAAAGGTCCAAAACCACTAGAGATAACGTGTTTAGTATTATTTATTATCTTTAGTTGTTTATATATACTATATGTACATTTTTGTGGTCTTCAGTAACATGTTTCATTACTAAAATATTCAATTCCATATAATTGTAAATAAAATTATTGAAATATGATATTTTGAAAACATATGATAGGAAAACTCAACATTATAGACAAACGGAGTTCTTAAAACGACACTAAGGGACACCCGAATTAGTTTTTTAAGTTATTAGTTATTTGATTTTGCATTTGTCCATTTGCCCAACGTATAAAAGTTTATGGGACAATGGTTGAGTATTTGCTTAATCAGGATAAAAGGTCAGATATTAAATCTTCCCTCTCTATCTTCTCTAACACGAGATCCACTGCTAATCATGATCATATATTTAAATAATTTAATTTGCTTAAGCAATGAGATTTTACAACCAAAGTTGATTAACTTTTAACCTAAGAATAGAAAATTGAGCAAACTTTTAGCTAGAGACGCAAGAAGTATATACCTAGCTCATAGATGAAGGAATAATAACGTTACGAATCGGGAGAAATCACCGTTGCATCAATGCCTTGATTCATAGTGTATGAGGTATATTGACTGCATGTATAAACTATAGTATTTTAATTAACACCGTCAGCGTCAGTAGTAGCATGTTCAATTGAGTTTCAAAAGTCAAAGTGATGTATGAGAACACGAAGCATGAGGCCTGCTGCCACCAAAGCCACATTGTAGACTAACTGCATGCACAAGCACAACTTGAGAGAACCCATACCAATTTTTGAATTTAATTTGTCCACTATTCAATTAATTATATTAATAATTATGGATGTAAAGACCGTCTTATTCTTGTATATGATGCCCAACCATATATATTAGTCAGCCTAGCTAATAGAAACAAATGAGGATGAGATGGGAGTATAATGACAATCCATCCTGAATTTCAGGCACTAGGTTTATGTTCAAATGTTCATATCGATATTGGCTGATAGTAGGCGTCTAAGTGTAAGTAATGAGATTTTCAAGAGTTTGGGCTATATGAAAACTTTAAATTAGGACCGACTTACAAAGTGTTTTTACATATTTTTTCAAAAAAAAAACAATTTGAATTAATATTTTTTCTTATTACTATCGTTTAATTACACACTTTTGATTAAGTTTAATATTTTGTCCCTTGCTCTCTTAGTGATTACAAAGTCTGTAGGAGAAATAACATACTTAGACAGGAAAAAGAAAATCACTAATTAATAATTAGAAACCAAATATTTAACCTATAATAGACTTTCATAGATAGTAGCATGGCACATGTTGACATGGTTACCAATTATTGAGCTCCTTAATATTTCTAACACACTATGTAGTAATTAACAGAAAGCTAATTATCTTATCTACTCTAATACTATTATCTGCTACGTGGCTCCTTCCATCTATAGTCTCTACTACTCACTTTCTATATAAAGATACAAAGGGGTTATGTTCACGTCAATCTATTACGTGGCTCCTTCCATCCATTTTAATCTTTAATAATCGGACCATTTTCTATGTAAAAATAGTGTAGCTCACATATAGAGCTGAAAAGAGTAATATGATAATTAAACTTTTATTATGACTATTCAAACCCTAACCTCTTTAGTTACATATTACAATTAAACTTTTACCACAAAAAAGCAACTCATGAGTGGTTGACATAAATTTAATGCTTCTACGATGACAACTCCCCTCCAAAAGCTCATACGCCACTTTATTCTCTTCTCATTCAACCCTCGAAATAAATCTATCATTCTCTCTCAATGTCGCCAAGGCTTGATCAAGAGTCAAGAGTGATTTCATTTCTTCCGATAACCAAAGTTTGCACTATTGGCCTATACCCCTTGGGGAATGATGCCAATAGTAACGACGCTTGCTCTTGGTCTGAAAACTTCTTATGTGCATTCATTTCTTCTTATGTTGATGTCATATTGTATGTTTGTATCATCCCTTTGGGGGTTAATACAATTCCCACCTCAAACATAATTTGTTTGTCCATGATTTTGAAGCATGAAACGCTTGCGATTTCTCCAATAACCCTCTTGGATTGGTCTCCTTCAGATAATTATACTTCATTTCAGGAGCAATTGCTAGTTGAATTGTGCTCACCCCCCTTTACTTCATGGAAGCCCACTTGGTGTCTTCCATTCTCCTGGTTTGCTTCTTCTCTCAAGGGCATCATCTATTCCTTGTTAGTTGCACCAACAAATCTTCCATTGAACTCTCCCACACCACAAATTTATCCTCCCATCAAATTGTGGGATACAACGCGTAGTATTGTCACTCATCTTCTTCCCTAACCTTCCTCCAATCGCTACCCCTCCAAAGATTGAAACTTTGGCTTCAAATCACCCACAAACTTATGAAATTTCGGCCTTAAGCTTTGATACCAATTGTTAGTAGTAATTAGAGCAATGAATAGAGAAACGATGCTAAGAACAAGCAATGAAGCAACTAACAACCAAATACAAGTTTATGTCCTTAAACACCAAAAGCTTTTGAATTGAACAAATTGCATCAATGGACTAAAGGGACTAACTAACCTTTTTTTTTTGGGAAGGTCGGAGCATTAACATTAACTACTAATAAGGTCTAATACAAGCCGGGAGGGAGGATCCTCCGAAGTGGTAGAGTTTGAAAAATTACAACAAGTTATGTCAACATTATAAAAAGAAATACAATCCAAAGGTGGATAAGCCAACATGCAGATTGTGCTAAGACCATCCATATTTCCTTTTGCCTCTCTTGCTAATGCATCCGCAAGCCGATTTGCTCCCTGTTTATGCCAAATTTTACACAAGTAAAATCTAGCTAGAGACCTACAACTAGCTAATGAAGATGGATGGTTAATCAAGGTGAACAAAGCAAAGAAGAACGAAAGAAAGCAAAAAAGAGAAAGGGACACCAGAGATGGTGACGCGGAAACCCGTGGAATAAGGGAAAAACCGCGGGTGGCTTTGAGTCCACCAATCCACTATAGTCTTAGTTACAGCCCTAGTGTTTTACGTATCAATGTAATTCGTAAGCTTAAGAACAATGTTTGAATCTTAGAATGTAAGTGCTGAATGCGTAAAAGCTTGTGTGTTTCTATACAATCATTGTGCTATTTATACTGAGATGAGTATCCGTTTTAATCAGCCTTCACAACGGCTTGTAACTGCCCCTTAATTCTCGCCCACGTCCGTATTTAATGGCTTTGAATGAGTCTTCATCCGCATTTATCTCTCTGTATCTTTGACTTTAGTCTTTGCGAGATTTTAGGCCTTGGCAATAACTGATCCATAACGTTTTTAGCAAAGCTGGCCTTCCATATCCGGAGGTCCTAAGCTGGCCTTCCATAGCTGGAGAGCTCTAGCTGGAGAATCCTAGCTGCAACAATCATTTAACCTATATCTTAGGCTATTGTTGAGACATACGTTGACCTGTTCCAAGCTGGTGACCGATAGCTGCAAGCTGCAACCTGGAAGCTGGTAGCTGCAAGCTGCAAGCTGCAACCTGGAAGCTGGTAGCTGCAAGCTGCAACCTGGAAGCTGGTAGCTGCAAGCTGGAACCTGGAAGCTGGGAGCTGAAAGCTAGAAGCTTACATCTAGTAGCTAGTAGTAGCTAGCTGGAAGCTGATACTCAGAAGCTATAGCTGGAACCTATGATCGTGGAACCTGCGAACCTGTAGAACTAGCTTAGGAAAATCTGGACATAACACTCCCCTTCCTTCATGTATCAGACTAACCCCTGACATTTCTCTTAGGAGCTCCCTGCAATTGTTGAGAATGTTAAAAAGATGATTTTTTACTTTGTTAACCTGGTTTCTGGCATCGATCATCGTAAGGCAGTCGGAAGCAATTGTACAATTCTCCCAATTTTTCCTCTTCGCCCATTCCATAGCCATCACAATGGCTCTCCCCCATCCTGGCTCCCGCCCCTCTCCTCGTCCGTCTATGAACGCCCTTTAGCAGAAACCCATGTTCAACGCTACAAACACGCTCGTCCGAGTGCTATAATGCCCATTTAGGCATATTCAAGGCCAAGGATTTGGTCCTTGGATAACAGTTCGAAATAAATATACCATTAACCTCATTGTTAGTTAGTTGTTTTTAACTATATTTCTCAACTATGTTCTGGCACTAGAAAAGGCATATCAAAACAATTACTATTGAAAGTATATACACAAACTTACAAAAATTACCTCATCAACATACTCAAAAGTTGTTGAGTAACATATTTGTGCATCATAAGAGTCCTAATAGAAACTAAATAAGTGGATTTTTCCATGTGTAACTATCTAGCTAGTAGCCATATTTCATGTTAAACAATTTTCTAACCAAGAAAATTAAGAGGTTCAATAGTTATATTTCATGTAATTCAATTTGTTAATACAAATAGGATTGTTTTTTCACCTTAAAAAAACTCATGATACAATAACATAGACAAGATTCAATCAGTATCTCCTGTATGACTTTCTATGTGACTTCAAAAATTAGAAAAACTAATTGATCATAAATTATTCTTTACGGGGACTAAATATACGTGCTTAAAACTGTCTTGTAAAAGTATCATCATCATCACCTGGTCTCCTATTTAGAAACTTAGAACATATCGAATACATGTACTTAGTCAAATCTTAAGTCTGAAATGTCGTATTGACTATCAATGTACCCAAAAGTTATGGCTTTAAGATCAGAATTAAAACGGCATTTCCTGATGCTAGACGTACATTACAATTAACTATATAGTACTAATATATACATCTCCCAAATCTGTAGCTAGCTGTTTCAGTTTCATATAACATGCTTGCGCATTAACCTGAGTTGCTCACATGATTAAGTTTAGGAACATGCATACTCTTTCCTCAATCTCTTTCTTAATCTTCATACTACTTCATCCCTTTCAAAATTATTGGAATTTTTAGATTGTGGCACTTTATTAGGGAAAAAAAGATTTGAGAAACAAAGTTGCTCGAACAAAAATTATAAAAAAAATGTATAGATCATTAATTTTAGGAAAACTTGTTAAGAAATACCACACACTGATCACTTTTTTAAAATAAATACCGTACCCAAGTTGTTGACCAAACTTATACATTGTTTTTGAAAGGGACCAAACTTATACATATAAGTATCTACTTTATGCCATTTTTTTTTTGGAAATTACGTCTACAGTTGAGGTTGAGCTTATCGAAATTTTTAGGTGGATCGGTGGTTTGTGGATCGATTTTTGGATGGGTGAATGTTTTATCGAAGGTTGGAATTGATAAGTTCAGAACTTTTGGATAATTTCGGAGGTGGGTGGGTCGATTTTTTTGGGCGGGGTGGATAGTGGTGTTGTAGTTGGTTGGAGGAGTAGTGGTTTCGTAATTGGTTGGGGTAGGTTGATTTTTGGATGGTGGTGGAGGCGCGGTGGCAAGCATGGTTGTTGCATGTGGTAAGGGTCAGAAGTGGTCGCCTGATGGCGGAGGGGCAAACTTGTAAACTCATGTGCCGTTAACGAAGCAAAACTAACGGTTTTGTGAGATTCCGTTAAGTGGTAGTGATTCCCAAAAAATTGAGTCAACCTAGGTATTTGTAATCCCGCGTAATTTTATGAATTTTATAAATATATTTAAAATATATTTATAATCATTTTCATATTTATTTTATTTAATTATTTAAGTATTGACTATTTTGAAAGTCAAATGATTGTTTAAACGTTTTAAATAATCATTAATATTTATTGGGTTGAATTTAAGTATTGAATATTTTATTTAAAGGTTTTGGATCGTGTTTAAAATGATTTTTAATGTTGGGTTGTGATATCACGTATTTATATAGTCTTTTCTCCCTTATTTACAAGCTAATTTGTGCGTCATTGGAGCTCTTGGGAGCTATTTTATGCTAACTATCGTATATAGTTGTGGTTTTGTGTTTTAGTGTTGGATTGCAGGTTTTAGGGAGTTTTCTCCCTATTCCCGAATCATTTGGAAGCAACCACGGCTTTACGAGATGTTACAAGGCACGTAGGATGGCTCGCGAGCTTTATGGATAGTTTAGGAGGTCCCAAGACCCCTAAACGTGAAGATTAGAGAGCAAAAGAGTCAAAAGGAGTTTTCCGTGTATTGATCGGGCAGAAATAGCCCGATCGGGCGAAGTATTTATGATCGGGTATAAAAGTTGCGGACCCGATCGGGCGAGGATTGCCCGATCGCATCGGGCGAGGAAGCATGTCCCCAGACCCGATCGGGTGACCACCGCCCGACCCGATCGGGTGGAGTGCTGCTTGGTCTCATTCTGCTGCTGCTTTCGAGAGGAACTTGCTGACACATTTCGTCGCCTGGCCCGATCGGGTGACTACCGCCCGACCCGATCGGGTGGTCCGTTTTCTCGCTTTATTACTGCACTGCTGCTGCCAGAGCCCAGAAGTAAAGTTGGGCGAATTTGTATGTGGACCCGATCGGGTACTGTGCTCGGACCCGATCGGGTCTGGGGTCATTTGTCGCGAATTTCGTCTTTTGCTTTCCGTTTTAATTAGACTTGAGGGGGTATTATAAATACCTTTTTCCTCATTATCTTTCATTCATCTTTTATTCATCTTTCATTAGGTTTTAGACTAGTTTTATTCTTCATTGCTTTTAGTTTAATTCAAACACTTTAGATTAATTTAGAGGTGATCAAACCTATTTCGATTTCAATAAAAGTTCCTGCTTTTCGTCAATTGGTACTCTTCTCTACTCTTTATCTCTTTAATTACTTTGATTGCTTAGTTTAATTATTCAATTGTTCATGATGCAATTCTTAGGGTTTCATATTAGTCTTATTGTTGTCAATTCAATTATGAGTGAGTAGTTCTCTTTCTAGGGTGTTAGATAGGAAAGCCATGTTTATACCATGATTGTGATTTAGATTTCTATCAATTTCTAGGGCTTGATTAGGGTGATTGTGATGTGGTTTGTTCTTATTGAGTAATTAATGTCAGTGTACAATTTCATTGATTGCTTGTGGTTAATAGTTGTTTGCACAGATCCGTCTTACGACTAGAGGCCTAGGACACATCAGTAGTTCTGATTACGTTAGTGAACATGCGGCGTATGTTGAACTATGAGCGTTGAGTCTTAACCATAGCTCAACATAGGCTTTAATCCCCCGACTCTTGACTTAGGTTTTAATAGTAGTTGACCCTATTTGATCGGTATAAGCATGGTGGACCGACCTAATACCCTAGACTTTTATTCCATAGTTTAATCCTCGATTTATTCAGTCTTCCGTAGTCTATTCCTTAGTTTAATTAATTCTTATCTGATTTCATCTGGAGTAGCTGAATTGGTTGAATATTAATTTAGAAACTCTGTCTCCCTGTGGATTCGATCCTGCTTCCACTGACTACCTAGTTAGAGGTCCGTAGGTTTATTTTTGATTAGGTGACACGACTAAAACCTATCAAATTTTGGCGCCGTTGCCGGGGAGACGGCTAGTTCTCTAAGTTTTTATTTAATTTTTTGGTCTACTTCTCTGTACCTCATTGGAACTTCATTGTTTCAATCGAGGTACGTTTTACTGCTGCTTTTTGTTTCTTTTGTATGCCCAGGTCCCAAAGAAACGGTTCCCCAATTCCAGCGGACCCCGATCTCACTAGGACAATCAGGCGGATCCGAAAGATAAAGCAGAAAGAAAAGCAGTCTGTTCAGCTGAACACCTCCGGAACAGACACCTTGAATTCAGTTATGTTAAAATCACTGAAGTCATATGGGGTGCCCAACCCGGATGGTCTCTCCACTGGACCTACTATGCCCACCATTGCCGCAGCAAATTTCGAAATCAAGCCTGGACTCATCAGCATGGTCCAGCAAAATCAGTTTGGTGGGCATCCTACTGAAGATCCGGCAAATCATCTGCAACGGTTTCAACAACTTTGTCGAACCGTTAAACATGCCGGCGTCACTCCAGATCAACTCAAAGTCATGTTGTTCGAGTTTTCACTGAGAGATAGAGCCCAAAAATGGTTGAACGATGTGAAAGAAACCGAGTGGAGTGAGATTTTTGCTGCATTTCTGAGAGAGTATTACCCACCCACTAAAACAGCAGAAATCAGAAATAAACTGGCCACATTTTCCCAAGAACCTGATGAAACATTAAGGGAAGCGTGGGCTAGGTTTAGAGATTTACAGAGAGAGTGTCCACACCATAATATGGACAAATGGTTCTTGACGCAGATATTCTACAATGGTCTGCAGCCTCAGACGAAGTGTATTGTTGATTCGTCTGCAGGAGGAGTGTTTTTAGACAAGGCAGTTGATGAGGGTTATGAATTCATATCAAATCTTGCAGCCAATGACCATTCATCATCTAGGAGTTTGACTAAGAAGGTACTTGAAGTTGACGCTATTTCATTGCTTACATCTCAGATGGCGCAACTAACTCAGCAGCTAATGAAGTCTTCTAGTCCGACACCTCCACCCATGAGTATCAATGCTATGTCTGCAGTAGCACCCATTACCTCATCTTACTGCGAGGTATGTGGTGTTCAGGGTCACTTTGGGCATGACTGTCAGTTCAGTCAATTTCAGATGGAGCAGGCCAATGCCTTCCAACAAAGACCACAAACCTTCCCCCTCCACATAACTACCAAAATCCACAAAACTATCAACCTCCACCTCCACAAAACTATCCTAAACCTTCATACCATCAACCCCCACAAAATTTCCAAAGACCACCACCACAAAACTTCCATCATCCCAATAACTTCCAAACTCCACAAAATTTCCACACCCCACCTCCACAAAACAACCCACAAGAGCCTAGCAATTCTGAACTGATGAAACTGATATTGACTATGCAAAAGGCAAATGAGGAAACACGGAGGGCCCAGGAGGAAGCAAGGAGGGCCCAAGAGAAGCACATCCAACTTCTCGAGGCTCAAGTTGCTCAGTTGGCAGAATCTAATGCACAGAGGCAGCAGGGACAATTGCCAGGGCAACCAGTTCAGAGAGAACATGTGAATGCCATCACTCTTCGTAGTGGCATTGCATATGATGCCCTTCCAGTGCCCATTGATGAGGTTACCCCGACTGCAGGGAAGAAGAGGGTGGTAGAGGAAGGAAAAAGAAAGAATTCGACGTCTGAAGTCGATTTGTCTGCAGAAGCTGAACAGACAGGGAAGAAAAAGGAGAAGGTTTCTGAAACGCCTTTTACACCAAGGCTACCTTTTCCTCACAGGATGCAACAGTCCAAGGTCGATCAGCAGTTTGGTAAGTTCTTGTCTATGGTCAAGAACCTTGAGGTAACGATTCCATTCACAGACTTAATTACCCAAGTGCCTGTTTATGCCAAATTTCTGAAAGACATGATTACTAAGAAAAGAGACTTTGGTGGGGTAGAACGTGTCGCTCTTACTGAAGAGTGTAGTGCTTTTATTCAAAATAAAACCCCACCAAAGTTAAAAGATCCTGGTAGTTTTTCTATACCCTACCATCTTGGACCTATTTTTATTGATAAGGCTTTGTGTGATTTAGGTGCTTCTGTTTCTGTTATGCCATTGTCTGTTTATAAGAAACTGAACATGGGAGCCCTTAAATGCACACAAATCACTTTACAGATGGCGGATCGTTCTATAAAATACCCTCTAGGTGTTTTAGAGGATGTTCCTGTTAGGGTAGGGAAATTCTATATTCCTGTTGATTTTGTGGTGTTAGACATGGATGAGGATGCCCAGATTCCTATTATCTTGGGTAGGCCGTTTTTGTGTACTGCTGGTGCTGTCATTGATGTCAAGTCTGGGTCTTTAACTCTGAGTGTTGGTGATGATAAAGTGATTTTTAAACTAACCAATGCTGTTAAGGCTCCTATGCTTGAACAATCTTTTTGCAGGGATAAGGTTTTAGATGAAGTAGGGGTGGAGAAGGTTCAAATTCCACCTAAGGTTGCCTCACCGTCTGGAGGCATTGTCAAGAACATTTGGAGGAGAAAGATGTTTGATGAGGGTGGCACTCATTGCCAAGCCCCTCCTATTTGAGAGAGGGAGGATTATGGTCGTGCGGGACCTTTATAAACCAGCGCTGTGCGAGAGGCAACTCGTATTTTCTTTTCTTTCCCTTTTTCTTTTCTTTTTATTTGTCTTCCTTTTGTGAGCGAGAGTGAGGGTACTAACATTGTTTTTCCTCTTAGCATAGTCCTTATCACCTTTTGGCATTGAGGACACTGCCAAGTTTAGCTTGGGGGAGGAGTTCTGTTTGTATTCCCTATCTCTTTTACTGCTTTCTAGAATAGTTTTACTGCTTTCGGAAAATACTGAAAAAATAAAAAAATATGGTTCCCATGACTGGTTTAGTTGCCTCCCTGTGCCCCTTGTTGTGCTCTATTTGAAATTGATTTGACTTTGTTTTCTGGATAGCTGGGCATTTGTGATCTTGAGGCTATGATTTGATGTTTGATTGCTATGATTTCGAGCATTTCTGGATTATATTAGACCACTTTGTGCTGCATACCTGAATTGGTTAGACTGTGAGGCCTCTTTGTAGCCTATTGGATTCATATTATTATCCAGTCTATTCTTGTGTGTTAGTTCCTCTTTAGTGGATTGATCTTGACTTTGACTTCGTACTTGTCTGATTTTAGATGACTTGTAGCATGTGCTGTGATAGAGGCGTTCTTTTGTCTTATTCTTGAGCTTCAGAGTGAGTTTTTGATATACTTTTATCCTCCTTAGCCCCGCTGAGCCTAATGACTTGTTTCGTATTACTTAAACCCCTATTATGAGCCAAAAGCCTTCACTTGATATTATTCCAAGCCTAGCTTGGGGGAGCTTTTGTATGGGTTGAGTCTGAGATTGGTTTGTTGATTTAGTTTGGTTTTTGAGGAATTTAAAAGTGTATTTGCTGTGGTTTGAGAGTGAGAAAGAGAAAAGAAAGAAAGCAAGTTTAGAGTTGCGTGAATGAAGTTCAGAAAAATGAAAGAAAAATGAAATGAAAATTCAAAAGAATTCTAGTTCTTTCATTCACGTACGTTCATAAAAGAATATTCGCTCCATTGCTAGAAAATTGGGTTTGTTATGAGCTTCTCATTGATTTATGAGAGTTGGGTTACTTTACTTGGTTTTATGGTGATTGTTGGGAGTTGTGTAGGCCATTCTAGGCCTTATTTGAATGATTTATGCTCCCCCTTTCTTGGTTTTTCCACCACATTACCCAAAAGTATCCCCTACCTCTCGCCTAAGCCCCATTACAACCCTATAAAGTCCTCTTGAGCTTATGTCTGCATTGTTCATTTGATTGATTTCGAGTTAGTTTGTCAAAGTTAAAGAGTATTTCTGCTAATTGAGTCGACTTGACTAGGATGAGCGTCATTGAACCTTCTTAAACACATGAGAATGTGAGTGGGAAGGGTACTTATGGTCGGGTTGGTGAGTGTTCGGGCATATTCTTTGCCTGCCACAAAATAGAGAGGAGTGACACCCTTGTGAGAGCCTTTTCAGGGCTTGTATGCCTTGTGGATGCTTGAGTTTGATAAATTGCTTGAATGATTGGTGGTTGGATGGATTTGATTAGCCAAACTTGAATTTTGCCTGCTTGAACGATTCTTAGTCTTGAAAATGTTTTGAGCTTTGATTGTTTTTATCTATGGGGTGAGGTAATCTATTCCATGTTCATGTGCTGTTTGCTTGAGGACAAGCAAAGGTTTAGCTTGGGGGAGTTTGATATCACGTATTTATATAGTCTTTTCTCCCTTATTTACAAGCTAATTTGTGCGTCATTGGAGCTCTTGGGAGCTATTTTATGCTAACTATCGTATATAGTTGTGGTTTTGTGTTTTAGTGTTGGATTGCAGGTTTTAGGGAGTTTTCTCCCTATTCCCGAATCATTTGGAAGCAACCACGGCTTTACGAGATGTTACAAGGCACGTAGGATGGCTCGCGAGCTTTATGGATAGTTTAGGAGGTCCCAAGACCCCTAAACGTGAAGATTAGAGAGCAAAAGAGTCAAAAGGAGTTTTCCGTGTATTGATCGGGCAGAAATAGCCCGATCGGGCGAAGTATTTATGATCGGGTATAAAAGTTGCGGACCCGATCGGGCGAGGATTGCCCGATCGCATCGGGCGAGGAAGCATGTCCCCAGACCCGATCGGGTGACCACCGCCCGACCCGATCGGGTGGAGTGCTGCTTGGTCTCATTCTGCTGCTGCTTTCGAGAGGAACTTGCTGACACATTTCGTCGTCTGGCCCGATCGGGTGACTACCGCCCGACCCGATCGGGTGGTCCGTTTTCTCGCTTTATTGCTGCACTGCTGCTGCCAGAGCCCAGAAGTAAAGTTGGGCGAATTTGTATGTGGACCCGATCGGGTACTGTGCTCGGACCCGATCGGGTCTGGGGTCATTTGTCGCGAATTTCGTCTTTTGCTTTCCGTTTTAATTAGACTTGAGGGGGTATTATAAATACCTTTTTCCTCATTATCTTTCATTCATCTTTTATTCATCTTTCATTAGGTTTTAGACTAGTTTTATTCTTCATTGCTTTTAGTTTAATTCAAACACTTTAGATTAATTTAGAGGTGATCAAACCTATTTCGATTTCAATAAAAGTTCCTGCTTTTCGTCAATTGGTACTCTTCTCTACTCTTTATCTCTTTAATTACTTTGATTGCTTAGTTTAATTATTCAATTGTTCATGATGCAATTCTTAGGGTTTCATATTAGTCTTATTGTTGTCAATTCAATTATGAGTGAGTAGTTCTCTTTCTAGGGTGTTAGATAGGAAAGCCATGTTTATACCATGATTGTGATTTAGATTTCTATCAATTTCTAGCGCTTGATTAGGGTGATTGTGATGTGGTTTGTTCTTATTGAGTAATTAATGTCAGTGTACAATTTCATTGATTGCTTGTGGTTAATAGTTGTTTGCACAGATCCGTCTTACGACTAGAGGCCTAGGACACATCAGTAGTTCTGATTACGTTAGTGAACATGCGGCGTATGTTGAACTATGAGCGTTGAGTCTTAACCATAGCTCAACATAGGCTCTAATCCCCCGACTCTTGACTTAGGTTTTAATAGTAGTTGACCCTATTTGATCGGTATAAGCATGGTGGACCGACCTAATACCCTAGACTTTTATTCCATAGTTTAATCCTCGATTTATTCAGTCTTCCGTAGTCTATTCCTTAGTTTAATTAATTCTTATCTGATTTCATCTGGAGTAGCTGAATTGGTTGAATATTAATTTAGAAACTCTGTCTCCCTGTGGATTCGATCCTGCTTCCACTGACTACCTAGTTAGAGGTCCGTAGGTTTATTTTTGATTAGGTGACACGACTAAAACCTATCAGGTTGAGGAGCCCAAACCATTTGTTTAAGTTTCATGATCAACTTGAACTCAAACCTAAGTCTAACCTAAGTGTCATGCGTTTTTAGGCAAAACTTATAAATACCCCCCAAATCCCAAAGTTGAACACTTTTTATTTTTCTCTCCTTTTTCCCTCACAAACCGGCGCCCTCCCTCTCTTTTTCTCTCCTTCGGTTTTCCGGCGCCGTGCACTTCACCACCCTCACTCTCGTTTTTCCGCCGAGGTCCACACGCCACTCGCCACCTCCCTCTTCTCCTCGTTCGTGCGGCAGCAGCTACAACCACCGCACCGCCCCTCCTTCTTCTTCCGCAAACAGCAGCAGCAGCAACAACGCTGCCGCCCCTCCTTCTTCTTCCGCGTGACTGCCATGCGCAGCCCAGCCGCAGCCACACGCGCCTCCACGCGTTTTTCTCCTTGGTTTTTCCGATTTTCGTGGTTTTTTTCGGTTATTTCTCAACCCTTATCCTCTACTTTAATGTTTTATTATAGTTTAATGTTAAAGTTAGAGTTTTTATGAGTTTTATATGTTTTTATAATAAAGTTGAAAACTTTATTATTCGAATTATCAAAAATCTGATTTTTTTTTATTGTGAATATGAAATATAATTTTAGATTTATTATTATTGGTTTAAAGTAAGCTTTAAGTACTAAAGTAATGATTTTTGAGGTTTTAAAGTATAGGTTATGATTATTATATTAAAGGTTGTTAAAGGTTGGAACTTTAATGTATTTAAAGTATTTTAAAACGAGTTTTGAAGCGTTTTAAAATAAATTATATTGATGTGAATTAATTAGGATATTAATTCATTGTTGTATTATTGTTTTGGTAGGCGGAGAATTTACTTTAGGCGACTTCTAGAATTTTAAAGTGGCCTCTCACTTTGTCTACACAAGGTACGTACATGTCCTTATGTGTTAGACTAGTATCATGTCCTAAAGATTAGGATTATTTATAGTATCATGTATAGGGAACTCTTTTATGGTTCATACGTCGCTATTGAATTGGAATCACGTGTTGTTGAGCATGTTAATTGCCTTTGTGTTTTATTACATGATTGAATGGATGTTTGATTCAAGCATATTTGGGAAGGGAAGTTTATTTATTAATTCACATGAGGGATTAATAATATTTTTATTATTGGATTATGGATTTTGGTATTGTTTCCCTTACTGGATTTTTGTATTACTTCTCAAAGGCCTAGGACTTTGTGAGTAAGTTTGATTATTGGTTATGGTTATTTTACTACTTTGCAAAGACCGAGGGATTTGTAGGGTATGTATATTTATTGTCGTTGGACATTCGATTGTTGATTTAAGTCAAGAAATAAATTTGAAGGATTAATTCTTGGTCAATTGGAATTGTTTGATCACTTATTTAATTCTAAGATAAAAGAGGAATATTTGTTGTATCCATGTTATGTGTTGGTTGTCTGTTTAGAGTCCAACATCGAATAACATACTAATACTTAAAGTGGAAGTGAATAGCAATAGCTTTAGACTTGTGCATGTCTGAAGTTCTAGACTAGTATGAGTTGGCGTACATGATGGTAGCCCATGGCTTTTCTTGGGGTCAGATTGATCATCGTACCCTATTTTTTTTCGAAAGGTTCCTCGATATTGTTGGTCAAGCGGTTACGGAGTCGCTCCCGTAACTCGATCTTTTATTTTTGAAGACTGGTTTTTGGTTGGACAACTCGATCCATTGTATATTCAATTTACTAATATTTGTCATGTTGTGTGTCTTGTGAAGCCAAGTCTTATTTTACGAGTTGAGGTCTTGAGGTATTTTTATTGATCATGTTTGGGTTGTTCATTAGTATCATGATTAGGTTTCGTGTTTTATTTTATTTATGTATGTACTCAGCTTTACTGATTACGTGCTTTTATGTGTGTCGATCATGGCTGTGCCTATTGATCCTGTGATGAGCCTTTGTTGGCGAGCAGTTTTCAATTGAGTATTTGCCTACGGGTTTGAAGACATGATGCATCATCTCAAATACTCATTTGGGACTTGGGAAGCGATGTTGGGAGATCGTTTTATTATTTTATTTGCTTCCTACTTTTATGTTACTTTAATTAAGTTATCTATGGATCATTTATTCGTAAATGTTTTAATTGGTTTTGAATTGCTTTCGAGGTTTGGGTACTAGTTTGACAATTATTATGGTTTAAGTATTTAATTTATTAAAGTATATTTAAAGTTTTTCCGCTGCAATACTCTGAGTAAGCCGATACGTTTTCACACGGGCGATAATGCCTTGATAATTCTCTGTTTTAGTTGTGAAAAATATATGTTTATAAAGAGAGAATTGTCGGGGTGTTACAATATATATAAAATCTTTGCCAACCTAGGTATTTATTTCAAAATAGTGCCCAAAGTGTGATATTTATGAACAAAATATAAGTATTTTATTTCTTTCGCTCTTTACAAAAGATGTTGTGAATATGTCATATTAGGTTTGATAAACTCAAATTCAGATGATAAGAGATAACACATACAGCAATATAAGGTTATTGTAAACGTTTGTCATATTATTCACGAGTTGGTCTTAGGAAAGACTGCCTAATTTTAATTTAAAATTAGGCAACAGCCTAATCCCAATAGAAAGAAGAAAATGAACCACCTATTTGAATAAAGTGATAGGTTTTTTTGAATAAAGCGATGGGTTTAAGTTAGTCTGATTTATATCCGCCTGTTTTAATAACTTTTGAATAATCACTGCTTGATTTACCTCCGAAAACCAAATTAATCTAAATCCTTCTCTTAATATTATTTTCATGAAACTAGATAAAGTGCCAACTCTAATGAATCATAATTAAGTCTTGTAGTAGACGGACGATCCACATGTTGATGAAAAGACCATGGTTAGTCCATGGTAAAACCAAAAGGTTTTAACTAAAATTTATAAGCTAAGATTTCTTATCAAAATCTTACGGCATATGATTTTAACTTAAAAGTGTAAAGTGTTTAAAGTTAAATCTGTAGGTTTTAACTTCAAAATATATATGCCTATTTATATGCTTATAAGCATACCGTGTAACACAAGTCTTTATAATCAAACATATTAATGATGATATCAAAAATGCAAGTTAATTAATAATAAACAATCGTCCAAGTTACATTCTACCAAATTTAACACAATCCATCGAATTGATAGGCACGAATAATAACATGAATATACGGTATTATAAATATAGATCTAAATAAATTTAATAGTACTTAACATAATAAAATAAAATATATTTACATACTTTACTTATTTACTTATAAGGAAAGTATTTACTACAGAAAAGAGTGTGTTATTAATATCAAAAACTCACAAGTGATACAAAATACTCTATACGTAGTAAAAAAAACGTGCGTCGATCCGCACCCCGAGCCGATCGACGGACCGGCTTTAGGTCGTTCCACATCCGACCGGGGCACATCACCGGCCCCCATCCGCTTTCCTCCTGACAATTTCAAGCACTATTTGACTCTCTTTTCAAATTCCTTTTTATCTTTCCCTCGCGGTACTTGTTCACTATCGGTCTCTCACCCGTATTTAGCCTTGGACGGAATTTACCACCCACTTGGGGCTGCATTCCCAAACAACCCAACTTGGCTACAGCGCCTCTCGCCCTCTCTGGCAGCCCCATTCCAGGGGATTTGAGCCCGATCCGTCGCAGAAGACGCTTATCCAGACTACAATTCGGACGACGAGGCCACCCGATTCTAAAGTTGGGTTGTTTCGGGAAGGGAATATGTAAATAGAAAAGTTGTCATAATCTTTTGATGATGAAGGCATACGTGAGGACGGCTTGTACATGGCATAACATATAAGACATAATCATTTTTGTTAAGATTATCCCCAAGCCTGGTTGTGAATGTCATTGATGTTGTGAACTCACCATTTAAATTTGTACGGTATATTCGTATTAATTGAAAAAAACAAGAGAAAGTAATTAACTACATAATTGTATATTATATTGATGTTATATTAAAGAAACTATAGCTCCGGTGTTTCATGGGGATTACTCATCTTAGGAACTCTGTATGGAAATTATTTAGAGAGTAGAAGACTATAGGCTGACACGAATATTCTTGAATAATTAGTGGGTGTGAGTCAACATAATAAACAAAGTACAGCAAGTTGACAATTATTGGTTTTATCTGAAGGGGGGGAATTGTATATTATTGCATCAATATTAAGAGATAAACAAGGTGTTAAAGTGACTATAAGGTTATAAGGTCAAATTTTTCAAAGGGATGAAAATTTGAATGTTGTTTCACACTAAATGACACAATCACACAATTATTATTAGTTGAATTTAATGGAAGAAAATGTTTAATTGGTGCATCACACGAGCATCTCGGATTAACATATTCATTATTTCATGTGTTTCCAGTGGCCAAAGGGAATAAAACACATTTATACAATATAAATAATTATTCCATGTGTTTGTAATCTTAATTTGTGAAATGGAGAGGTTATCACAGTCCTCTTGAGGACTTCCGACATATGATAAAATGGTCTCCTTTTAGAACAGTCAATTCTGTTGAGTTTGTATCCATAACAGATTTTCAAAACCTATCATTTTGCATTCTTGAAGTTAACGAGCCTTTAATTTTTTGAGGTTAATATTGAGTCAGAATATTTCGCTCTAGTACCATGAAAAATTTTCAATAAAGTTTGAGTGTAATTACCTATTTGCATCAATGAGCTACTTATTCTAACACTTGGTAGGAAACAAATCTCTATGATACAAACTTCATATAGAGATGATCAAAGGGGGCTCGGCCCGGCCAGACCCGGCACGAAAACAACGTGCTTTCGATAAGATTTTACAACCCAATAATCTTCAGGTTGTCTCGATCTGAAATTGGGCAAAAAAGGGCTTAAAGAAAGCGGTTTCACAATTCTCAAAACAACAACGCAAAAACTTAAAAGAGGTGGTCCCGTAGGTCGACAATTGACGTGGTATTAACTATAGTTTTCAGAGAAAAATTTATGCTTTTCAAACAGAGTTTTTAGATGATCAGTTATGTTTTTAGACCATTAGTTATAAATAATTATGTACTTATGACCAATAATTATGCTTGTATTACCTTGTAAACTATCGCACTCTTAGTCGCTTCTTAAACACACACACACACACACACACACACACACACACACACACACACACACACACACACACACACACACACACCCCCATCTTTATTCTATAAGTGAAGAGTAGGGGACACCAAAAATCAACATTTATCTTTTTTTTAAATTTCTAATTAAATGAAACAACTTTCTCAATAACTAATTGTTTTCACATTTTTAAAGTTTGAAAGAAGATATACAAATCCTAAACAAACTTACTGTTACATATTCATGTAGAAGTTTACACGATTTCGCACGCATCACGTGCTTATATGACTAGTACCTTTATAATCATTGTCAAGAAGTCAATCCAACCAAAAGCCTAAGTTGGCAGTGAATGTTGAGGAATAGTTATATACTCTACCACACCCCCTGAGACAAGATATAGCCCTTTTGGCTTAAATGTGGATGTAGTACAAGCTTCCTTATACATAGTAGGCTAGCACTCAATATTCCACTACGAAATGAGTGTTAGATAAGATTTGGACCCATGAGCTTGTGGTCACAACAGCTTTCCTACCATGTCAAGAAAACAACTTTGCCAAACACCTAAACTAATGGTTGAGACAAAATATGGTGTATACTCTATCACGTCCCCTTACATGATAGGCCAACGAGGTAGAAGTGTGGACGCAGCACAGGCTTCCCTCATACAAAGTCCTCCGATCCAACCCTTCAAGATCTGCCCCCCCAAACCCTTGCTCCCCTTTAAGATCCTCCTTAAAATCAGTAGGTGCATAAATTAGTTAGAGAAGACTTTTACCCTATTTCGAACAATATTAGTTTATGATATGAAGTTTGTTAATTATGCTTTATTATTTATAAGATTTGTGGTTCCATGATCATTAGTTATTGTTTTATTTGCAATAGTTATTTTTTCTGTATCGCATATCAAAATACAATTATAGTTATGAATTTTATCAAATACTTATCATCGCAGTGTATTTGTGTGATAAAGTCATCATTGATTTCACAGATATGATCGTAGGAGGCGGTCTCATAGGATAACAGCTAAAACAATATAACTTTTATTATACACCTGATGTACTATGAGCATGGTGCATTCAAGGCTAATTTTTTCTTATTACTCTTTGCTTATTTGGACATAATTATTCTCATTTGAAGACATTCAAATGAACAATAAGTAAAAAAAACTGAGTATATCATACTTATGATACATCCGGATATATGATAAATATCCTAGTAAAACAAGAGGCCATCAAGAGACTCTCTCGTCCATGCTCTCTACTGGACCACCACACATGACACGTACTCTTTTTTGCCACTACGCCATATCAAGTCACCCAAAAGGCCAAAATTATTGACGTTTTGGGAATTTAATTATGATTTGGCGTTGACATTGAATAAGCACACTACTAATGGTCTATGTTTCTTCCGTTTTGTTTCTTTTGGGTGCAATTATATGTTCTCAATGCAGGCTTTTTTGTATTGTTTTTTCTCCCTTTCTTTTATGTTATTTGAGTGTTTGATTATTCGAAAATGACCAACAAAATAATTCAACTCACTAATTGTTCAATGAAACTCTTCCATATAAGGAAAAGACCAACAGTTTTTATTTTGGGTCGGCAAATAAATACAAATATATGCAACTTATTGCCCTAATTTGGTCAATTGTCACTCTCAAGCTTGAAGAGACAATGGTCATTATGCCACGCATGACAAATTGACAAGTCTAGTTGATTATTTTTTAATAATAGTTTAAAATTTTAAAGAAAACTTAAATTATAAAGAGAAAATTAATCATTATTATCTCATAGTTTGAAGCACAACAAATAGTGTAAAAAAACCATATAATGACTAGGTTTTTTTTATTTATATGGTGCTAAAAAGGCAGATCCGTCTCAATAACTCTTAAAACCAAAGGAATGCTCCAAACAAGGTTTTTCGGTTTTGCAAGTCATGTGACAATTGCCAATTAAAGTTAGTTAATTATAGTACTAATTATAGTAACATATTGTTACTAAAAACTACCATATAAAACTTTAATGGAATCTACAACGTTTTTAAATTATCTAGAAAAACAAAAAAACGATAACGAACAATCCTTAAATTTCAAGGAAAATAAGTGAAAAGACGTCAAAAAACAAATTAACGGAGTAAGGCTAATCAACTCATGTAAAATGGCGGCAGCATATATGCTAATAATGTTATAAACTCATATAACATCCTTTTATTATTAATGAAATAATTAGTTTTCTAATCTCGTTTCAGGGAGTGTGATGCAATACCTAACTTGACTTGCTAATTTTTAATGTATCAGTCGTAAGCTTCAAAAGGTATATATCAGGATATGCCTCCATGCATGATATGTAGGAGCAATTTCATTGAATAATCTTAAGTAAACAAAGAAAAGAACTGTCTGCTATTGTCTAAATTGACAAACCAAAGAGTATTGTATTACATTTGCATGAAACAGTTCGTCTTGGATCCAGCTAGTCAAAAAGTCATAAGTTTTCAACAAAGGGTCAAAAATGTTTTGAGAACACCTGACATAAATTATCATAAAATATTGTTATAAGGAATCGTTTCTTGCTAAAACGAAAAAAAGGTGAGAAATAAGGTTGTGATCATTTCAAATTAAATCTAATAAAAATACTTCATATCTAATGTCTGCATCATTTAGTTTAGACACTAGGTTTTAGGGGTATATGTACAAGAAGGAAAAAAAAAAGGGAGTCCATGTGATAGAAAAGATAGAGGAAATTCATCGTCAATTCTGAACATGATGCAATTAATATGTAATTTCTATTTTAGGGAAACGACGCAATTATAAAAAATTGACAAAGATAATGAATATTAATACATTCAGTAAAATGTAGTTTTAACTTTTATGTTGTACCCAGTGAAGAACATAAGAGAAATATCCTAATATTGATCGTTATCGGTCATTTCGTGTTCTGATATATTTTTCAGATTGAGTTATGTAGTCAACATTTGACAAGTCGTCAGGGGAAAACAAGAGTTATATAGTGATGTTATGCTCTATTTGATTTTTAGCTTTGGATTTGAACATTTGTATACAAGAAGACAACAGCAAAAAGAAAAGGCCCGTATTAGAAGAATGAGGGGTTATGAATTATGATTGATCCAGCCCGGATCATTACAGGGTCATAGATAGATTGGGCCAAGATAAATGGATAGGCCTAGATTGGCCTGGTGGGTCACCTTGGCTTAGGGCTTTAGACGGACATAGCATATTGGGTACATTGTACAAGCCATTAAGTTATTCTTTATCACATGCTAGAATTCACATTTGCTTATGAGGTACTCTCTTCGTTTGTTTTTAAATGTTACACTTTGTTTTGGGGATAACCAAGAAAATTGATGAAATCTATGAAATGATTGTGTTACAGAATTGATAAAGTTGTTTGGGGAATAGATAAAGTAGGAGAGATAATGTTATAAAAGTAAAAAGTGTGGGGTGATTGGGTATTTAATGGGAAAAAAAGATGACATGTGGGTCCCAAAAGTGTTGGAAATTGGAATATAAAGATGTGAAATTTACCAAAATTAGTAAAAGTGAAAGTGTAACAATTAACAATAAACGTTCAAAAAAGGATAGTGTAACAATTAAAAACAAACGGGGGGAGTACCAAGTATTACTTTGTCTAGTGGAAAGGAGTGTAACTTTTCAACCTCAAGGTTAGGGGTTCAATCTCTACTAGGGACACTTTAAGGGTAGGGATTTCCCTTACCCTTCCCCTTCCCCTTCCCCTTCCCTATACTCTCAAGTGTCTGGCCCAATAGGACCCGAACGGGGTTCAGGCCACTTCTTCTTACAAAAAAAAAAGACATTTGCTTATGAGGTGGGTCAAAACTTTAAAGGATTTTCTTGTTAATATAATCTTGTAATTAAAAATAATGAGACTAGAATTCACATATTTTGAAAATATTGCTAACACCAACAAAAATCTTAAAGACTTAACTACAATAGGATATGATCATTGTATACCCTCGGGAATACAAAAGTTATTAAAAGAAGGGGTCTAACTTTATATTAAAATTAAACTAACTTACGTCCATCACTTTATTCAAAGCTCATTACTTCATTTAAAAAGGTGTTTCATTCTTTTCCTTCTATTTGATTTGAGTTTTTGCCTAATTTTAAATAAAAATTAAGCGGTCTCTTATATAACCAACTCCAAAAGTTATTTACTCACGTGATACAATCTCCATTTTATCCATTAATCTTCATTGAGCCTCGATCTGATCTCCATGAGTGCAAGATGTTCAACCTTCCTTGTAAACAAAAGAGGAGCAGCTTAATTTGGAAACTAGTGTTGGTCTTATAATAACTTTTGTGGAAACCATATATCTTCTTCAGTCTTCTTCGTTTCTATTAGTGTCAATTTTCCTTATCAACCCTGTCTTATTCGGTACTTTTTCAATCTAAATTGGGGTGACAAGCAAGAAACAATGTTTCCGAAGAGACTCAATAACCCAACTTTGAGCCTACTCAATTGGAGTGGCCCAATCACTTGGGCTTGGCACTTATCTTGATTGTCGACACATTCCCCTACCCCTATATACTAACATGAACCTTTTTTTAGAGTCGTATTAGTGGCTAATCCCAAAATTTCAAACACGATGTGTATTAGAGGGTCATGAATTATTTATGAACATCATTTTTCAAAATTTGGCCCGAGTCTACCACCACAAGCCCGACAATTTTTTTTAGCTAAGAGCGCAAAAATTTGGCACAATCCCTACACAATGCAACTTTTTCTTAGCCTTTCATATCACGAGCCAATGTAATATAACTATACAAGGTTCGCAAATCCGATCCGACACGGACCAAGGTCTAATTTATTAGAACCCTCAGCCAACCAACCAACCAAATCTAGAGAGGGTACTTCATACTCGAATGTCGAATCTTACTTCCTCCGTTTTTTTATACTTACATCATTGAGCTTTGACACAAGAATTAAGGAGATGAGAGAGATAGAGAGGGAAAAGATGACCCATGTGATTGGAGAGAGTTAGAGAGAAAGTATTGCCACAAAATAAAATGATGCAAGTAATTTACAACTTACAAAATTGAGAAATGATGCAAGTAAAAAAACGGAGGAAGTATAATGTCCTTCTAAATCCAATAATTTGACGATAGTTCCAGAAACAATCCAAGAAACTTCTAGAAGGTCAGATAAAATCCTATAAATACAGCCCTTCCCTGACCTCAATTTGCAGATTACAGTAATTCATACGCAAACGAAAATCAAACATTTAATATTCTCTCTTTTTTCACGAGTCTCCTCTCAAGCTCTCTCAAAAGGTACAATTCTTAATCTTCAAACCTCTCTTTTTCTTCCTGTGTTATCTCTGATTTTTTCTGCTTAAATTTGATGAAAGTTATCGATTATGTTTCCTTTACCAGAATCTGTTATCAAGTCTGATTTTGATTAATTTATCAATTTGTTTGCATTCGATTTCCGAAATTTTAATCCGAATTTGTTTATGTGATGAATTGGTTGAGGTCTGATTGACACAAATTGTAGATGTTTGAAACGATTAGTTCTGCGATTCTGATGATTGCAAGTTATTCGGTCAATCTATTATTCTTCTAGCATCTGAACTTCTCTTTCTCGATTGAACTTGATTTAGGTGATGAATTGATTACTTGATGTTTGTTGTATTCAAATTGAAGATTTTAGAAATGATTTCTGTTGCGATTCTGAGGATTGACAGTTATTGAATCGATTTACCTTTTTCTTGCATCCGATCAATGAAACTTGTGTTTCTTCAACCCGAATTTGATGGTTCTGTAATGAAATAGTTCATGTTTGGCGAATACAATCAGATTTTAGATATGATTTGTTGTTTAGTTTCTGAAAATGTGTTTTATGTAGTTTCTTCTTCATATCTCATTCCTATTGTTGTTCTTCAAGCAATTTTCATCTAAATTATGTTTGTCCTACAATGTGTTCGTCTGGTGTTCATGATCAGATACTTTTCTCTTCGTTTTAGGATGATATGCTTTTTTAGTCTGATTTGTTTGAAGTTTGAACTTCTAATTTATTCGATTAGTAGCTTATCTTGTCACGAATTATTATCTGTTGATTGTGTTAAGCATAATTGTTCATTATCAGCATCTGTTTACTTCAGTTGCTGACTGAGGGAATGATTTTGAATCATGTAATCAATTTTTGTGTTAAATTGCTGATGGAATTCTGTATGTATGTTGTTATTGTTTTTCAGATGCAGATTTTTGTCAAAACCCTAACAGGCAAAACCATAACTCTCGAGGTTGAGAGTTCCGATACTATTGACAATGTTAAGGCCAAAATCCAAGATAAGGAAGGAATTCCCCCTGATCAGCAGAGATTGATCTTTGCTGGCAAGCAGCTCGAGGATGGCCGGACCCTTGCTGATTACAACATTCAAAAGGAGTCTACTCTCCACTTGGTTCTTCGCCTTCGTGGTGGGATGCAGATCTTTGTAAAAACTTTGACTGGAAAGACGATTACATTAGAGGTCGAGAGTTCCGACACAATTGACAATGTGAAAGCTAAGATTCAAGATAAGGAAGGCATTCCTCCTGATCAGCAGAGGTTGATCTTTGCTGGCAAGCAGCTCGAAGATGGTCGGACCCTTGCAGATTACAACATCCAAAAGGAATCGACCCTCCATCTTGTGCTCCGATTGAGGGGTGGAATGCAGATTTTTGTGAAGACCTTGACTGGAAAGACAATCACTTTGGAAGTCGAGAGCTCCGACACTATCGATAATGTCAAGGCTAAGATTCAAGATAAGGAAGGAATTCCCCCTGATCAGCAGAGACTGATCTTTGCTGGCAAGCAGCTCGAGGATGGCCGAACCCTTGCTGATTACAACATTCAAAAGGAATCCACCCTCCATCTTGTGCTCCGATTAAGGGGTGGAATGCAAATTTTTGTGAAGACCTTGACCGGAAAGACGATCACTTTGGAAGTCGAGAGCTCCGACACTATCGATAATGTCAAGGCCAAGATTCAAGATAAGGAGGGCATTCCTCCGGATCAGCAGAGGTTGATCTTTGCCGGGAAGCAGCTCGAGGATGGGCGTACCCTTGCGGATTACAACTTCCAAAAGGAGTCCACCCTTCATTTGGTGCTGCGTTTGAGAGGAGGGATGCAGATTTTTGTAAAGACCTTGACTGGGAAGACCATAACCCTTGAGGTTGAGAGCTCGGACACAATCGATAACGTGAAAGCTAAGATTCAAGACAAGGAGGGAATCCCACCGGACCAGCAGAGGTTGATCTTTGCGGGGAAGCAACTTGAGGATGGGCGCACTTTGGCTGACTATAACATCCAGAAAGAGTCGACTCTCCACCTTGTCCTTCGTCTCCGTGGTGGCTTATAAGTTTGTTGTGTGTTTCTTTGGTTTAGATGCCTTTGTTGGCTTGGTAATGATGGAACAATTTTAGTTGATTCAACAAGAGATGAAGAACACCTAATGTTTCTTCATCTGTGAATAATAGTATTTCTACATTTGTGTATATGGTTCGTCACTGCTTTATATGTATGTGTTCCATCTGTTCAAAGATAATTTGTGATGTGCGTTGGTATACAATTGTTCTGGGATTACCTATTTCATATCTAGAGGTTTTCTTTTATTAAATATAATATGTTATAGTAAATGATTAAATTGATTTGGCAGGCAGTGAAACAGTCTCTTATGATAATAGTGAACAAGCTTATCTATAGTGTGGTATTTAAACATGGCGATGGACTACGTATAGAACAATTTATTTCTTTTGACGAGTTTGAATAAAATTGTATCGGAACAGGTTGCTATGGAAATATTCTGAACAAATGAGGAACTCTTTGAAACTGTTTTGAGTGATTCCACTTTCTTATAGATCAAACTTAAGCATGCATATGGTTTGGGCCAATATTGGCCCCCATGATCACAAAAAAAATGCCATATCTGAGGCCATGAAGGGCATACAGCCAAGGCCTTCTTAGGCCATACAATGTAAGCCTCCTAGTTACCGCGCAACGCGTTTATCTACTGTCATTCGGGGGCATACAGCATGGGTTTTGTAGGTCTTGCAATGAAAGCCTCCCCGTTACCACACATTCCTGCAAACAATTATCAATAGAGAAATGGATTAGTATTTGTTTAGTGCCTTTCATGGCTAATCATAGAAGTTGATATAGGATGGGTGATTAAAGTTGGATGTTTAAATTTTTCTATCATTCATGTGAACACACGATCAATATAACTTCACCATCAAACCTCTAGCCGAATAATGGTAGAAGTGGATATGGGATGGATGATTAAAGTCTGAAGCTTAAAATTTATCTATCATTCTTGTAGATACATGATCAACACAATTTTCACCATCAAACTATTAGTCGAAAACGTGCTTCCTTTGCTTGGGGGACTTGTTCCTCACCTGAGCTTTGTGAGGTTCGTTCACTACATTCCTTGCCATTCTGGAGCATCTATGGTTTTGTTAAATTTAGGAAACTAATTATACATATCTAATTAATTTAAAATATTAACATATTTCACAAATATACTATAACAGATTTGATCAATTATAACCTCCTTAATTATCGTTTCTTCCTTGGAATTAACCCCTATTACTTTAGCCTCTTGCACTAGCTTGTTGAAATGATTCTTCTATGGCTCTAATGTCAACAAAGTGTTTTGGACGAATTTAATATAGACGGGCAATTCAATGTAAAGCAATGAGTTGATAATAGCAAAAATGCCATGAGTAATACAATGAGATCAGCTACGTATTTATACTGTTTACATAGGCTTTGTAGCCGTTTTTACTAACCTAACAACCAGCCCTAAAAGGCTAAAAATCTAACTAACAATCTCCTAAATATCAGGCGTCCAACCTCACCTTCATTTGGACTTGTTCTTCAGCTTCTTCACGTCCTGGGCCACGTGCTGTACTCGTGCCATAATATCCGTTATTTTAATGAGGAAAATAAGCCCACCTCTTCGTCACGTGAGGGCTGAAATTAGCCCACAACAATTGCCCCCAATTTCCCTCTCTTAGTAACAGTTGAGAAAATAAAAAGAGGAGGGGAATTCGAAACATGGGGAAGCGCACCAACTGAATGTCAGTGGTTGGAGTGTTTAAATGGAAGAAACTAAAGAGACATCAAATCACTCCTCTTCCTCTTCACCCGCTGAACCACGTACTCTCTGTCTTCTTCTCTTTGCTTTTCCTTTGTTGTTTCCGTCCGTCCATATCTCTTCTTCTCTGTAATAACATCTGAAAAACTGGCTGCAAGAAGAATTAGATATAAAATGAGCCGCCCTAAAGCGGGTAAAGCAACGGTGTATTCTTCGTCGGATGACGACGAACCAGAGTTCGCCCCTCGAGGGATTCTGGAAGAAAAGAACTCAAGGCCTTGTAACATGAGTGACTTAGATCTACTTCATTTAGCGAAAAACCACGGTTTTCCTCTTACGGTAAACATGCGTTTGCCCCAGCCTGATCATCGGCCGGATTTTTTCTGTAAAGGGTGGTTTACTCTTTATGAGTACCCCTTCAATCTAGGGTATAGGTTTCCTTAGTCCGTTCTTTCTTAGAAGCGGTGCCGGTGGCCGTCTGTCAGATGATGCCACAAGTCTGGCGCATCTTAAGGTCCTTAGAAATCTTATCAATGAAAACCGAAATTGACTTCCTGGTGCAAGATCTGGCCTACTCTTACTCTGTAAAAACGGTGGGTAAGGGTAGGATTAATTTGAGATTGAGGAAAGGTCGCACCGCCCTTGTCACCAAAATAGACGCCAATGACAGGGTTGGATGGAGAGGTTTTTCTTTGTAGAGAGGAAAAGTTTGGGCGAAGAAGGGAAGGTTTTTAGATCTGAGTGGATCGTGAAAGGTACTTGCTAATCTTTTGTGCGATTTTTGGGTTTTCTTGTTTTGTTAACATTCTCACTCTTGTGAATCTGCAGATTTTGAGTCGAAGTTGTTTGTTCCTCGTCCCGAGTCGCAAGACGTAACCGAAAGGCTCCTGCAGTTGCCTGAGGCAGAAAGGACTTTTCCTATTAGCATAGAGGAAGAAGACGACGAGGACGACATCTAGATATTGGTGCCTCCTCCCGCTGCTGCGACCCCGTCCGTTGAAGTCAAGAAGACCGAGCTCGTACCGGAATCGCCAATGTCCAGTGGTAAGTTCTGGCCTTAGTTCGTCTTTTCTGTTTCTTGGAAATTGGTTGTGTATTTTGATGGAATGATTTTTGGTTATAGGGACCACTAGGACCACCAGGTCCGTCGCGACTAACATGTCGGCTTAGGAATTGCTCGCTCGTCGTCGCTCTCGCAACCCTGTCGGAGGAAGTCCTTCCGTCGTGCCGACGCCTCGATCTCCCAATGTCCCTCCACCTATACCGTTGACCCCGTCGTCGTCTTCGACGGGAAAAAGGAAATACTCAATGGAACTCCATGCTGATTTTGGATCGCCATCAAAGAGGGCAACACTCCCCGACGTTCAGAAGCTTCTGTTTCCTGCTGCTGAGGCAGGATGGGATGCTGCCTCGTTGTCCGACGTTCTTGCAGACGAGGCTGTCTGTTTGTTTAGGGTACGTATCGTTCAGTTTTGTTCATTTGCTTGCTCTATGTATGCCTGTTTTAACAACATCCCTCGTGTAACAGGGTCTTCAGGCCAACTTGGCAGGCATCCAGAAGGTTGCATGCTTAGAGGTTGAAATGAAACGTCTGGCGGACGTGGAGAAATCTCTAAAGCTGCGGCTTCAGATTGCCACAGAGCAGACGCAGTTTGAGCGAGCTAAGTCTAAAGATTTGGAGGAGGTGGTGGAGAGGCTGGAGATTGAGGTGGAGGATGCGGCTGGATTCCATACGTGGAAGACAAGAGCTGAGCTAATGAAGGAATTTAAGGAAGGACGTCACGTCGAGTGGAAGCCCGACGAGGATATAGCAACGTTCGAGAAGGACTTTGCTGACGCTGCTCATGGAGATGAAGAGGAAATCTTGGCAGACGAAGGGGTCGTCCACTCAGCTTCGGCGACGGAAGCACCGGCAGCGGAGTAGGTTGAAGAGGCGGCGCCTAGGGTCCTTGAGAAAACTACGGAGAGTTAGTTATTTTGGTTGGTTTGCTTCGGATTTTAGATAATGCTTTTTTGCGGCTGCTTCCGCTTAGTTGGTTGGGATAATGGTTCGAATTTGGATAATTAGTTGGTGTTTGCTTGGATAATGGTTTTTTTTTTTGCGTAGGTCTTTGGATGGTAGTTTTTTGCGTAGGTGTTTGATAAACTCTTGGTGCTTTGGTATATTATGCATGTCGTTTGTAGCTGTGTTTTTGCACGTTCGTATCCCTGCATGTTATGTATATCTCGTATGTCGTTCGTACGTTCGTATGTGCTGCGCAGCCTGTCGTAGTTTGTATGTTTCCTTTCCCTGCTGGGGAAGAGGCTCGTTGTTTGTACGCTTTGTACTGCATCGTAGCAGTTGCCGTGTGTTTTGCTATTCCTGTTTTAACAGAAGTTATCAAGAAGAATGGGGGACTAAGCCGTTGGACAAGCCAACGGCTCTCCGACGCCCAAGTCAGTAATGGTCGTTTTATGAAAAGTAATTCACAAAGGATATGAAAGGCGTACCATGGAGTAAGTCGATGGACTAACCACTTCAACGTCATAGTTTGTCGTCCAAGTTGTTGGGTCCTGCAGGGTTGGTCGTAAAAAGAACGGGTTGGCCGTTGGTTTTTCGACCAACGGCCCTCCGACGCTCAAGTCAGTAGGCGTTTGTAAGAAATGTGAGCACAAGTTGTGTTAAGGTTGAGTTAACATACCTGAGGCTCAATTTTACTTACGTGGATGTCGTTCGTCGTACAGCGACGTTTCATTGGTGGCCTGTTCGTCCCTGTCGAACCGTCGTGATAGACGGGTTGGCCGTTGGTTTTTTGACCAACGGCCCTCCGACGCTCAAGTCAGTATGTGTCGAAGGAAAAAATACAAAAAGGAAAGACTTAACAAAAAGTAAAAAACGAAGTACGGTAACTAAGAAAGAATTAAACAAAGAGAGGGTGTTCAGAAATGGTACAGCTTGAGGTTATGGGCATTCCAACTTCGCGGAATAGGGCGACCTTGCTCATCTATGAGCGCGTATGCCCCCTGGCCTACTACCTTACTAATCTGATACGGCCCTTCCCAGTTTGGCGCGAGTTTCCCGTCGTTTGGGTCCTTGGTGTTAGGGAATACTTTGCGCAAGACCCAATCTCCTAGCTGGAATGTCCTTAACCTGACGTTCTGGTTGTAACTTCTTGCTACCCTTTGTTGATAGGCAGCCATCCTTACCTTGGCTATGTCGCGTATTTCGTCGACGGTATCTAGATCGTGGCTGAGTGTCTGGTCATTACAGTCAGACGTCATTAAACCATATCGAGCTGTAGGGATACTTACCTCAGGAGGTATGACGGCCTCGCAACCGTACACTAGACAAAAGGGGGTCGGTCCAGTGGCGTTTTTTGTTGTCGTCCTGTAGGGAGTTCCTCAGCCCTTTTTCCTTTCCCTTTTTCTAGTCGTTTCTTCAAGTTGTTGATGACAATCTTGTTGCTTGACTCTGCTTGTCCGTTTGATTGGGGGTATCTTGGAGTTGACTTGTATAGCTTGATATTACACTGGTCGCAGAACCTTTGCGTCCTCTTACTTATGAACTAGGACCCGTTGTCACATATGATCTCACTTGGGATTCCAAACCTGCAAAGAATGTTACGTTTGATAAAAGAAATTACCTCCCTGTCTTTGACGGTTCTGAATGGCTCTGCTTCGACCCATTTGGAGAAGTAATCGGTCATGGCCAACATGAAGACTCGTTGTCCTGATGCTTGGGGTAGGTTGCCTACTATGTCCATCCCCCACTTCATGAATGGCCATGGCGAGAGAACGGGATGCAACACTTCTGATGGCTGATGTATGATGGCGGCGTGTATTTGGCATGCTTTGCATCGTTTGGCGTACTCCGTCGAATCTTGTTTCATCGTCGGCCAGTAGTATCCGAGGCGTCGGGCTTTGAGAGACAGGCTCCTTCCCCGGAATGATTTCCGCACACGCCATCGTGTATGTCTTTCAGCACTTGTTGGACTTCGTTTGGCTCGAGGCAACGTAGGTATGGTCCTGAAACAAACGCTTTAAACAAAACACCGTCAATTATAAAAAAGCGAGATGCCCTTACCTTGAAGGATTTTGCCTCTTTCTTGTCGGCTGGTAGGATGTCATGTAGCAGCCAGTCTTTGTAAGGTTTAGGCCAACTATTCGGATCTTGGCCGTCGGTTGTCAGCTCGTCGACCGGGAAGACGCCTTTCTCTATGGCTGGATGCAATAGGTGAATAATGGGTATGCTGGCTATATTTGGATCTTTGATTACTGCCCCCAGTCCGGCTAAGGCGTCGGCATGTGAGTTCTGTTCACGAAAGAGTCACTATTTACCTCAAGGTCTTTTACTCCCATGTCTTTGGCCGTCGTGAGTCCTATGATCAGTGCTTCGTACTCAGCTTCGTTGTTGGTCGCCTGGAACTCACACCTAACTGAGTGGGAAATCACGTCTCCTTGGGGAGATGTCAGGACGATGCCCAGGCCTGTTCCTCGCATGTTGGATGCACCGTCGGTGAACAGGATCCACTTTCCGTCAGTCAGCGCGCAGTCTAGTTTTCTCACTTCATTGATCGCTTCCGGTTCGAGCTGTGGGCAGAAGTCTACGACGAAATCGACTAGGGCCTGCGATTTGATGGCGGTTCTGGGTTCGTAAGATATGTCGTAACCACTTAGTTGCATGAACCATTTAGTCATCCTACCTGCGAGGTCAGGTTTCCTCATGATAGTTCTCATGGGATAGTTAGTACGCACAACAATTCTATGACATTCGAAATAAGGACGTAACTTAGTAGAAGCTACTATAAGTGCTAGAACCAATTTTTCGAGTTGAGAATACCTCGTTTCACCATTGAGTAATGACTTGCTTACATAATAGACGGGGTGTTGTACTCAATCTTCTTCTCTGGCCAAGACGGCGCTAACCGCTGTGTCCGTGACGGCCAGGTAGAGGTACAATGGCTCGCCGTCGACAGGTTTGACTAACAGAGGGGGTTGCGTCAAGTACTTCTTCAATTTTTCCAATGCGTCTTCGTGCTTATCTGTCCATTCAAAACGTTTATTTTTGCGCAGAACGTCATAAAACAACTTACATTTGTCCGACGACTGGGAAATGAATCTGTTGAGTGCGGCAACTCGTCCTGTCAGCTTTTGGACGTCTTTGACGGATTTAGGGGACTGGAGGTTGACAATGGCTTTGATCTGGTCTGGGCTTGCCTCGATCCCTCTTTGCGTTACGACGTGGCCTAAGAACTTCCCGGAGGATACTCCGAAGGAGCACTTGGAGGGGTTGAGCTTCATGTTATGCTTCATTAATACGTCGAAAGATTGCCGGAGGTGCTCGATATGGTCTGCGGCTTTAGTCGACTTAACCAGCATATCATCTATGTATACCTCCATTGTCTTGCCCAATTGTTTCTCAAACATCTTGTTGACCAACCTTTGGTACGTTGCTCCTGCGTTTTTTAGTCCGAAAGGCATAACTTTATAACAAAAAATACCTCGACTGGTGACGAAGGCTGTCTTCTCCTGGTCTTGTGGATGCATCAGTATTTGGTTGTAACCACTGAAGGCGTCCATGAATGAGAGCATTTCATGCCCGGCTGTTGCGTCCACCATCGCGTCGATATGTGGCAGGGGGATCGGATCTTTGGGGCACGCCCTGTTAAGGTCAGTAAAATCAATGCAAACACGCCACTTACCGTTCTTCTTGCTCACCACCACGACGTTGGCTAACCAATCGGGGTACTCGACCTCTGGTATTTTCCCCGTTTCGAGGAGCTTTTGGACTTCGTCGTCGATTATTTTGTTCCGTTCAGGGGCGAATTTCCGACGTTTTTGTTTGACAGGTTTGCAAGTAGGGTCAGCATTTAGCTTATGCGTAATGATTTCCGTAGAAATACCTGGCATATCGTCGTGCGTCCATGCGAAATAGTCTGCGTTTTCCCTTAGGAAATCTATCAATTCTTTTCTGACGTCCTCTGGTATGTCAGCTTCAATGTGAACCACCTGCTCAGGTTTGGCCGAGTCCAAGACGACTTCGTCTAATTTTTCAGGCTCGGGCTCCTTGTAACCGTCGTCTCGTTGGCCATCCTGTAATTGCTATACAACCTGTCCGTCTGCCTTAGAAGGCTTCAGCGTCGCTTTGTAACAATCCTTAGCTATCTTTTGGTCGCCTTTGATCTCTTAGACCCCCCATTTCGTCGGGAATTTGATCGTCTGGTGGTAGGTTGAGGGAACAGCTCGCATGTCGTGAACCCAAGGCCTGCCCAAGATCACGTTATAAGACGACTTACAGTCAATTACTAGGAAACCTTACCTGGAGGTTGACTCCTTGAGCATATGTGGGCAAGGCGATTTCGCCAACTGTGTTCTTCGACTCTCCGCTGAATCCCACAAGGACTGTGGACTTTTTGGTGATGTCGTCCAGGCCTAGACCCATTTCTGTTAGGGCGTCCAGGGTGATGATGTTGGCGGAGCTCCCGTTGTCGACAAGGATCCTCTTGAGCAAGCAGTTTCCTATGGTCAGCGAGATCACCAATCCGTCGTGGTGGACGTCTGAAACCTCGTCTGCCTCTGATTCGTCAAACGTGATTGGCTGGTCGTCATATGTCGCCTTTCTTGGCCTGAGGGTCGGCTTTTCCATGCTGCATTCCTTGGCGTGTCGTTTCGCTGCAGAATATGTCAAACCACAAACATCAGATCCACCAGTTATTACATTAATAGTTTTAATAGGAACAGGAGGGGGAGGAGGTTTGAGTTTAGAAGAATTTTGTTCTCTTGTCATCGTGTTCTTGGCTTTGTCAGACATGACGTCTTTGAGATGTCCTGCGCGTAGCAGGTAGGCTACTTCTCTTCTCAGGGCAACGCATTCATCGATCAGGTGGCCGATGTCTTGATGATAGTCACACTATTTCGTCGGATCTTTTTTGTCTCCTGGCTTGCTAGACTTCTCGGGCCACCTGACGGCTTCTCCCATGTTCATCAGGTGCTTGACTAGACCGGAAGTGTTAACGCAGAAGTTGTACTCTTGGATCTTTGGTGGCAAGTCTGGGCTCTCCTTCCAGTTGTCGCTCTCGCCGTCGACCAGGGCTACCTGCGCTTCGTTGTTGGCACGTCCATAGGGCTTGTATCTGGTGTCGGGCCGTTTGTTGAAGGCGGCCTTCCAGTTGGATCTGTCGTAGCTTGAGAATTCCTTCCTCGAGTCGAGGTCTTCTTCTAACCTGATCTGAGCTAGAGTTTTTGCGTGCACATCTTCAAAAGTAGAACAAGAATATTTCGTTAGATCTCTGTAAAGGTCGCTGTCGCCGAATAGTCCTTGTCGGAATGCTTCTATGGCAGTGGCTATGTCACATCGCGGGATGGACACCTTCTCCCTGTTGAACCTGTTCAGGTACTCTCTGAGCGTCTCATTCTGCTTCTGGACGACTCGGTACAAGTCGCTGGTCTGCTTCTCCAGGCTGCGACTGCTGGCGAACTGTTGATTGAACATATTGACGAGCTCAGCAAAACTGGAAATGCTCCCGTTAGGAAGGGTGATCAGCCATTGAAGGGCGGGGCCAGATAGAGTGGACCCGAAGCCTTTGCAAAGACAAGCTTCTCTCATTTCTCGCGGGACGGGAATGGTCATCATTCTTTGTTTGTATTGGGCGATGTGCTCGTCTGGATCCGTCGTCCCGTCATAGAGCTTCATATTGGGGGTGGAGAACCTTTTGGGGATGTCCATGACGTCGATGCACTCTGAATATGGCGAATCTGCGTAGCTGTTGGGCAAGGCTTCTTTCATCGGGGTCGGGACGCCTGGAATTTTGTTGATGAGGGACTGCAG
This sequence comes from Patellifolia procumbens, assembly GCA_947645195.1. Classification (NCBI taxonomy): domain Eukaryota; kingdom Viridiplantae; phylum Streptophyta; class Magnoliopsida; order Caryophyllales; family Amaranthaceae; genus Patellifolia; species Patellifolia procumbens. The sequence goes on from CANSGD010001116.1 coordinate 142,035, forward strand.
CATTTGGACCTTCTGCTCAAGATGGTGGTACGCCTCTGGGACGGGAGGCGTCGCTGGCGAAAGATTAGTAGAGACGTTTTGATTGGGCGTCCTGAAAGTGACGGAACGCCCGGGCGTATTGCTGACCAGCATGTCTATGTTGGAATTGAGTCTTCTAGGTGCTGATGGAGGAGTCGTTGCTGGACGGAATACCGGTGATGATCTGATTGGGGTGGTCGTCATCACGTCTGAAACCTCAAAGGTGACAGCAGGGGCCATGAGGGGCGCTTGCTCGGTCCTAATAACGGTTGGCCGCAGAGGTGGTAGGTCTACCACCTGTTCCAGTATGGGCGAGTCGGCTGACATTAGGCGTCCATAGTCGTCAGGAATAGTAGTAATCAAATGATGAGGTGGGGGTGATGGAAGGCGTTCCTCCAGGCTGAGGCGACGGGACACTTCACTGGTATCACGTCGATAGACAGATTTGGAATTCGAGGCAATGGACGCCACATATTGGATTTGAGAACGCAGGGCGTCATTCTCACGTTGCAGGATCGACATCTTTTCTTTCAGGGAATCCATTTCAGAGACGCGTGCTTTCAGGGCGTCCATTTCAGCCAGTCGTCCGACCACCATGTCGAACCTCTAGTTAATTTCAGCGAGGCTAGTAGCTTGGTTTTCCATGGGAATTTGTTCAGTGAAAGTGGTGATTATGCGGTTTATTTGAGGCTATTTCAGAATCGTAGGCCCCACGGTGGACGCCAAATTGTTTTGGACGAATTTAATATAGACGGGCAATTCGTCGAGATGAAGTTGTAAGGCCAACAATTCAATAACCTCGGTTTTAATAATATGAAAACGATAAGCAAGAGCGTATGATAATGTAAAGCAATGAGTTGATAATAGCAAAAATGTCGTGAGTAATACAATGAGATCAGCTACGTATTTATACTGTTTACATAGGCTTTGTAGCCGTTTTTACTAACCTAACAACCAGCCCTAAACGGCTAAAAATCTAACTAACAAACTCCTAAATATCAGGCGTCCAACCTCACCTTCATTTGAACTTGGTCTTCAGCTTCTTCACGTCCTGGGCCACGTGTTGTACTCGTGCCATAGTATCCGTTATTTTAATGAGGAAAATAAGCCCACCTCTTCGTCACGTGAGGGCTGAAATTAGCCCATAACACAAAGTAATACTTCATTTCAGATGAAAAAGGAAAAGAAAACAGGGAATACATATCAAAGGTATACACAAGCATATTAATTGAACAAGCATACTATTATAGGATCAAACTTAAGCATGCATATGCTTTTGTATAGAGTTATGAAATAAAGTAACAACAAAGTATAGGGTCAAAGAAAAATGAAAAATTAATCAGTCAATTGAACGTTTAGGAACTAAAAACATATTAATTAGAAGAGTTGTTTTTAGATCTTGATTGTTATGAACTTATTTTTTGTTTTCAACAATTCAAGAGAAAATTATTATGTGTGTGCCATTTAAAGATGAAGTTTCTTGCCCGTTTAAATCACAACCAGCATATTCTTCGACCTTTTTTCTAACCCCTACTTCTCTATTATAGAATCTTTAAAAGATTTCATGATACTTATTGTTCCTTCATTGCATCCCTTAAGAGATTTAAAAGCCACTTGTAGTTAATCCGACGAAAGTTTAACTTAGTTTTCGGACCACGTGAAACTTAACTTTGACGCTCATGTATTCGATACTTTGCACTTGTTTGTTTACTCCTTGTAACCTTTTTTGGAGGATGGCTAGAAAGTAGAAATTAGGCCCGATACAATTTTCCAAGATATAATGGTGCTATGCATTTGAAGGTTTTGTTGCTATGTGAATGATTATAGGGATGGCGGTTCAATACGGTTTCGATCCGACTTTGATCCGATCTGACGAAAAAGTTCGTTCCTAACCGAAAAACTAAAAGTTCGAATGATATCCAATATGAGTTGGACTTAGGAAAGGTCCGGCTGAATTATACTAGAATCCGATTATTACCTGTTAATTAAGTATAACATTATATTTTTCATAATATAACTATATAAAATACTTTGGGCACTGGTTTTTCGAAACTGATATCTCGCTTTTAGAATACGCAACTCTTGAATAGTAATTTAATCAAAATCTGATTCAAGTCCGAAACACTGCGAAAGAAAATTTTGAGTCGGAATCCGAGAATACATTATCCGAATATGAATAGAAGAGAAAAAAGTTTGAGCCCCATTGAGGTGAAGCGGATTTGGAGTTTCGTGAGTCTGATCCGAGTCTGATCCATTGCCATCCCCTATGAATGAATAGTTTAACTGTTAATTGATAATCTCTAATTCAATTAGCATTAGAATACAAATCATTTTTCCAATGATAAAGTGAGAACTACTTTATTGGGAACAATATGTTGGAACAAAATCCAATGTAGTATATTTATTCTTCCATTTTTTTCTGTTATAAATTTCAATCGAATCATAAAGCTAAATAAAATGGCAAAATCTTAAGTGAAACGGGACAATGAAAACTTCTAACACTTTGTTTTTTGGATTGAATGGAATTAAGCTGAACTAAACTAGCCTGGAACTAATTGAAGAAAACAAAAAAAAATACTGAAATCACCAAATTGAATTGAAATTAATTTGAAAAAATCTAAGTATAAAAAAAGAAGGCGACAAACTAGACTGAAGCATCCCATCGAGATGGTTACATGACCTTAATAGACTTCGAAACAATTACGGGGGAACTACAGAATACAAAGGAATGCATATTCTCGCCTCACACAACCCAATCCCGGTTCCAAGAAAACTTGGTCAGTAGACTTTTAAGAAATACGACTAGCCAAGAACCGTAAGAATAGGAACTCTGTCATTCCACCTAAATTGCAAACCCAAAGCCAACACAACCAAAGCCACCGACACAAAGGGCCTGTTCTCCCCATCTTATTTTCAGTTCAGTTCAGTCCAGCTCAGTTTAGCTCTGGACAATACTTTTACTCTCACACATCACTATTCATTTCAGTTTAGTTCAGTTCGGTTCAGTTCAATTCAGTTCAGTTCAGTTTAATTCAGTTGTTTTATGTCGAAGAGAACATGCCCAAACACTAACTAGAAACTACTCACACCAACCAGAGTCCGATTACAACCAAAATAACCTAAACTAACCTAATAAACCTAACGAGCATCGCCCTCACATTTTTGGTGGTATATTTAATGAAAATGGTTGTACATTTCTTATGCATGGTAGTACATTCATTGAGAAAAGTAATATATAATAATCGATATGTTCACAACTATATAACTATATAGTTGGTATTTGGCATATAATTTTCAGAATCTAATATAATAGTTTTCTATAAGAAATGTACTACCATTTTCATTAATATTCAGAATCTAATTTAATAGTTTTCTATAAGAAATGTACATAGTGTCCCATTTGGTTTCCCATTTGGTGTCCCATTTTCTATTATTTTATGCCATAACTTAAATAAAATATTTTTTAAATTTATTTTGTACATGCTCCCTATTAATAAAGCCTCCTCAAAAACAAAAATATAGAAAATAAACTTTACTTAGTAAAATAAAGAGTGAAAACCATTTATTTTACTAAATAAAATTAGTTTTTTTAAATTTTTTGTGTTTTAGAAGGATTTACTAATAGTGAGCATGTATAAAATAAATTAAAAAATTATTTTATTTAAGTTATGAGAGAAAATAATAGAAAATAGAACGCCAAATAGCACACTATTTGGAATAGATGATCGAGACTCAAAAATACCCCCTACATAGCTACACTAATAAAACCACAAGAGTTAAACGGCAGATCCATTGCTCAATCAAAGCGGCAGGCTCACTCCACCAAGAGCTGAAAGCCAGCAAACGCTAAACTCAACTCAACAGCTCTAACCAATCTTCACCAGAACTGATTAACAGCAAGCAAAACCACCAATTTTGCTGATCACATGAGATACAAATTTACAGCATAAATCAGATTTCCATTCCCATTTCCCAGTTTAACGCTTTGTTGATCTCTCTCATTGAAGAAGCAAAACCCAAAATCTTCCCAAGTAAGCACTCAATAATCTTTTTCTCCATTTTATTTGCAAGCTAGTTATTGTTATTATTTTGATCTGATTTTCGAATTCTTAGTTTCTCTGACAAATGTTCATGATTTTTTTTGAATAATGAAGGAGATGGATATAATATCACAATTGCAAGAACAAGTTAATTTGATAGCATCACTTGCATTCAATACCTTTGGTACTTTACAAAGAGATGCTCCTTCTGTTCGTCTTTCTCCTAATTACCCTGATCCTAATCCTAACCCTAATTCAAATTCAAACCCTAACCCTAATTCTAATCCTAATTCGAACTCTAACCCGAATACGAATTCGAATAATATCCCTTCCCAACAGCAGCAGCAGCAGCAGCAGCAATCTGACTCTACCACCAATTTTGCTGATGAACCCAAAACTGCTAGTGCTGCTCTTGTTAAGGCTGCCAAGCAGGTAATTTCTTTTCTTGTACCCTTTTTGGGAATTTTTTGTATTAATTGTTCTTTGGTTCATGGTGAAATTTGTGTAATTTTTAAAGTTGATTGTCTCAGGGTTTGTTCTCTTCGGCCGAACTGAAAACAACTGAACTGAAGTGAAAATGAGTTGTTGAGAACTCTCCTACTTATTTTAAGTTATTTGAGAAAAAATAAGTTCGGATAAGTTAGTATAAGTTCTAATAGTTTAATATAAGTTCTAAACCCTTGTATAATCCGTTTAGATGAGTTCGGATAGATTTAAATGAGTTCAAGTAAGTTCAAATAAGTTGGAGAGAGCGTATCCTCTACTTGAAAGTTCACCTTTATTAAGCTGTGATAGAGGGAGGAAAGTGTTGCTTCTGCAATATACGATGGGATTTGAGGCTAATTCTTACCTTTATGTACTTTTAAGATGATGGTGATAGAGTTCAAAGCTTTGGGAAAGAATTCTTTGTTTAGTCTTAAGTAGTTTATGGAAAGATTGGTATTGTATTTGGACTTCTTGGGACTTCTATGCAGCTAAATCCATATTGGGTTGTTCATGGTAATTAAGCATGTTGTTGGTAGAAAATTTTATGTGTGTGTGTACGTCTATATGATGATGCATCCCAAGTAAGCCAGACCATTTTTGTCTTTGCATGATTTGTTTAGCCCTAGAGAATGTGAGAATGTGAATCATTACATCATGCTACTTGTGATGACATGATACACTAGGTAGTAATGGAAGTGTAGAACTGCGTAGGTAAGCTCTTGTGTTTTTTTTATCAGTGTCTTGACACTTGAGAAGAGTAGGTGATCATACCAGATTGAAACCGATCAATGTTTGTATTTGCAAAGTATATTCTTTCATGTGCCTGCTAAAGGTTAAACTGTTATGAAATGAATCTGTTTTCTAGGAGTTAATCTTGTAATCTTTGTGAAGGGTGAGCCATCTCGAGTGTAAGCCACTATAGTTAGTAATGCGGAGGGAAAGGGGGAGAAGGGAAAGGAGGGGGATTCACTTTCCCTTGTTTGGTTATAACGTGGTAAGCGAAAGGAAGAGAATGGAATGGATTCATCCCCCCTAATGTTTGGCTCACAAGTTTCAACTAATATACGAGCTGTGATGCTATGGTGTAGGGCTCTTTGTTTCTTTTCATCTTATTTTTCTTCTATCATGGAAGTGATATATTTATCTTCTTATTTTTAGTTGTCCCTCTAACCTGCAGAAAAGTGATGTTAGAGCCACTAAGAGGTTTAGGGCTTCCTTGTCAACATTTTCACTTTTTAGCAACATGAGCTTCAGTTGCAAGCATCACGTCTTGCACGTTGTTACAGATTATACACACGTCTTGTTATCTACTAAATGATATAGTTGAGAGGAGGGTCTTTCAAATTGGTTGGCAACCAATTATGTCGGTTTTCATCTGGTATTTTGTGCCATCGCACATCGATTATCTAACTTGTTCTTTTGCAGTTTGATGCTTTGGTTAATGCCCTACCACTGGCTGAGGGCGGTGAAGAGGCTCAACTGAAAAGAATAGCCGAGCTTCAGGTACCGTAGTAATTGATTTGCTGTGGATCCTCCAATCTAGCTGTCTGTGCCTGCTAAAAGCGGTCTTTCTTGTGTTTACTAGGCAGAAAATGATGCTATTGGCCAAGAATTGCAGAGACAACTTGAAGCTGCAGGTAATGATTTGTTTTAAATTTTCTTTTAATCTTTAATTTTTGCATCGTCTACTCTTTCCATGGGTTTTGCTTGCATGAAACAAAGCTCCTGTCATAAAGAAGACTTAGCGGGAAGACATTAGCTTTCTATTTTTCTGTAGTTTTACCATCTTGACCCTAGGTTTGCCGACAGCTTTTGAGCAGCTAATAGAATGATATGATTTTGATGATATGATTTTGCTTCATCGATACTTTATTATTTACACTAAATAGTTGCGTGGTCAGGAGAAAAAGAGAAATGGACTTGGATTAAGTTATGTAATAGATAAGGTGTACCAAGGTCAAAAAATGAAGTTATGTAATACATCCGTGTAGGAAGTAGTTCTTTATGGAGACCCATTAAAACTGGCCTAACCAGGAATAGCGTGACGGTTCAAACCTGAATCGTAACACATATATGTATCCCTACTTTTACCCAGTGTCAAACAGTAAATCAATACAAATGGATTGTTTAATTTGCTACGATAGCCATGGTCCCGAATATGACCCAACCCTACCAGAACATGACTAAATAACTGACCCGTTGGCCTAAACTGAACTTGATTTAAATTTCTTGTTTGTGACATCTAATCTATTGTATATAGCCCTCTCATCAAATACTCATTTGGGGTGTTGGGTCAAAAGACGATTACTCTTGATGCGCTGTTATTTAATCTTACTAATGTAGTCTTTGCATACCCAGGTAATCATAGTTACATAACATTTATAAATCTGATTTTTTTGGTTTCAATAGGGGCTTCTATATCCTAATTTTTTCACTGCTGGTTCTGAACATGAGCTAAGTTAAAAGGGAGAAACCTCATAGTTTGCACATTATCTCCTTTTTGTTGCCCAGATAAGGAATTAAAGGAAGTCCAGGAATTGTACAGCCAAGCGACAGATAACTGCTTGAATATGAAGAAACCATATTGAAGAGGTTTATCTATGATGACCCAAATTTACTCCTATATGGAGATGCGCTCAACAAGCCAATCTTGCCAAATCTTGCCAGATTATCCTGTCATCTCTGTATAGTTGTTAGGTGTTAGAGTTAGGACTGTTTTGAGTTCCGTGTATTTTGTTAGGCGAGCACCGCGGAATGAGCTATGGCAAATATTTTTAGTTAGTGTGCCACTGGTTTCATGTCTCAATGTGACAGAACAAAAGGGTAAAAGAATGTACTTCCTCCGTTTTAGAATAAGTGATATAGTTACTATAAACGGGTGTTTTTGAATATGTGATACACTTTGTAAGTTTCTTTATATGGTAAACTTTTGCTTGTGAATTTACTAAAATACCTTTACTTAACATTATAACCATATTTTAACATCATTTAACAAAACTAATTAATCCATATTAAACCTACTCACCCCATTAATGATTTCCACCAAAAAACCTATCATCCCAACCCCCCTCATTATGAATATTAATTGATGATGAACAACCCATCAGATTCTAGGGTTTGTTCATCATCAGTTTCTCGATCCTTCTCAGTTCTTCATTTCCTTTCACTCTCTTCACCTTCCCTCCTCCTTCGTCCATCATTCTCTCTCTTCTCTTACTTCATCTCCCTCCTTCTCACTCCATATTTCTCTCTGTTTTTCCTTCTCCATCTTATTTTTCCTCTGTTTTACACTCAATCTTCACAAAAAAAAACCGGATCTGCACTCTACTCTCGAAAAAATGTCGGATGTCCCAGATTTGAAGCCACTTGTTGATGCGCGTTTCAGATCTAGGGATGACGATGAAGCTTTGTTTATCTATGATGTTATTCAGTCGTTTGAACATAGATCTCCATGGCCCAGGCGTTTATACGAGAGTGGGGATGCAGAGAAGGTTATGGGTCCCCGTGCATGACGTGCTTTAGGTAAGATTTTGGAAGCCAGAAAAACAACACTCCGGTTGTTTGGAGTGATGAAGAAAGTTTCAGTTCTGATTCTGAGTTTGACACTTTCAATTTCATTGAGATTTCAAGTGACTCTGAGAAACTTGTTGTGAAGGAAGAGGAAAAAAAGGAAATTAAGGGAAAAGGAAAAGAGGTTGAGATGGCGGTTGAAAAAGAAGAGGATGTGAAGGATGAGGATATGATGTGTTTGAGAAAGGGCAAACAGATTTCTAGGGTTCAAAACCCTAGATCTGTGAGGGAGATAATATGTGCCCTCCGTGCTCCTGAACCCGAAGATTTATATGATCACGCAAAGAGAATGCAAAAAAAGGTATGCTAGTTTGCTTTGATCCCTCTGGTAAATTATGTGCTATTCCTTCTTGTGGTGGTCCTTCTGTTTCTGTTGGTGGCTCTGAGTGTGGTGGATCTGGTGCTGGTGGATCTCGTGGTGGTAGCACCTCTTCTGGTGGTGGGAGGAAGCCCTACCTCAGATCCTATTTTGCTAAGGATATTGCATCCTATGCTGGTACTTCCTCTGCAAAAAAGAGGAAGGGAGGTCTGTATCTTCCTGCATTTAATTTGTTTTCATTTCAGTCCTTTAGCTGGTGTTGTTGCTGTTGATATTGGTTCATACATTATCTTGGATTGATTTATGAGTCCCTGATACTTGCTTGCTGGTTTATGATGGTTTTATATTGGAACCCTTGTGTTGGTGCTGTTGACATTAGTTGATGCATTATGTTGGATTGATTTATGAGTCCCTGTTAATTGCCTATTGGTATTTGTTGGTTTTGAACTTTAATCCTAGTGCTGGTCCTTAATGTTTTCTGTTTACAATGACTTAGAATAAGTGGTTGATGCCTAATTTGATGAATGATGAATTTTGTAACTGAATCATGAATGATTTCTGATTAATGTTGTTGTCCTATTGTAGACCAGACATGTGAGTCCTAGCTTAGTTGAAAGAATAAAGAGTCCCTTTATTTAAATGTCACTCAATAATCCAAATGATGAAGGGACTCACAATGAACTCGAATTAAGTCAATGAATTGCTCGGCACATTGTGTGCCTTGAGGTAACATTGACTTAACTTCATGAGTTAATATGCAATCCCTGATGGATTAAAAGGTCAAATGGTGTTTGTATGATGCATAATGTGGTTCTCCTTTCTCTGACTCCTACTTCAATCCCCTAAACCTAAATAAATCAACCAAACTTCATAAACTTAAAACACATTTCATCATAATTTAACATAACATTCAATTGGTAATCATAATTTCTTTGCAACTGCATATACAAACCTAGTTTCAAAACTATACATGTCATTTAAACCTCAACAGTTTCCCTAGCTATCCCAGGTTTGGGCTGCAGTTAACTATACCAAAAAGAAGACTATTTTTAACCCAAAAAAGTTTGTTTACTTACATTTTCCTTTGTTTTTTGTAACTCTGTTTTTTCCTTCCAAAATGACTGCCATATTTGCATTTTCTATTATGTCCTTGTAAAGCTTCTTCTCCAAAAACTCTTGTCTCTTTCTTTGCATTGAAAGTTCTGTCTTTCAATCTTCAAGAACACCTTCTATATTTGTCATACTTGACTCATTGTCAAAAAAGATCATTTCTTCTTCATTTGATGGTAGATGCTCATTTAAGTATTTGACACTTTCATCAAAGGGATTGATCAACCAAAACAGATTTGGGGAGAAGTCCCAATCTTTCTAATCTTCTTTTTCCATGATGTGGGCTTTTGTAGTTGTTGCCTTTCTTTACTTTCAAAATCTCAACCATCACATATTGTAATTGTAGCCATATGTACTTCATAACATTTGGATCAAATCTTTCATAAGCATCTTTCACACTTACAATAAGCTCATCAATATTTTTTGGAAAATTTTGATACATCAAAGCTTGTATAGCCCTAAAAAACCATAAATCTAAAACATTTAAGTCAGGGGATTAAGGTGGTTGTTGAATGAGTTGGATGTTGAATCCATTTTGTGTTGCTGCTGCTTTGAATTCCTCATCATCAGGTTGTATGTGTGGCTTAGCATTATCTTTTTGAATGTAAATGTCTTTTAGACATTCTTTCAGGCCATTTACTCATGATTGAAGGGATGACATGCTGAATTATCATGTCCCTGATGACCTTTTGAGTGATTCTTTCAACTACTTTGGTTTCAATTGTGCATGTCTCTCTGTTTTTGCTTCTTTTCTTGGCTGGTACCCTATCCACAAAAGGGAAAATTCTAAATTTCCCATCATGAATGACTTGTCCTTCACCATAAAAAATGGGTTCTGATGTGGTTGCCATGAACATTGCTTTAATCTTAAACCTTTTAGATTGGCAGCACATATATGGATCATCTTCCCTTGGTAGCAAGTAGAACCTTCTAGTTTCAGGACTTAGATAAAACCATTTTTCATTTATGTGGATAATATTTTGTAAGCTCATGAAATTGGCTGGTTGTGTTTGGCTTCCTGGCTCAATGTGGGATAACACTCATTTCATCCTAGCCAACTTACATGCATCAGTTAGACTAGGATGATTGCTGCTTGTATAACTTCTTAGTCTACCCTTTTTGAGGAGTGTGTAAACTGCTGATGGGCTGATTCTCAATGCCCCTGCAAAGCATCTTACAGATGTCCTCAGATTAAGGGAGACTGACTGCAGGAACTCTACACTGTATTCAGTTGGTTTACTACCAACTCTGCCCTTTTTTTGGATCCTGACATCAAAGGCATCACCACTTGTTCTTTGTGCACATGCTCTCCTCCACATTCTGTCCATTGAGGCCCTGGAAACATCATACTTGATTGCTGTTTTGGAAATGGTAATTGGTTATTACCCTCCATTGCTAAAAGCTCATCTGTTGCTTGCCTTCTTTTATCATGTGACAGATTTGGTCTTTTTCCCCTAACTTGTGTCTCTGTTTCTTGTGTTTCAGGAGGAGATTGAGACTCAAAGCTTGGCTCCATCTCATTTTGAAGCTGTGCATAGTAGGATTCCCAGTATTCTTCATCAACCATCTCATGGAAGAAGTCATCAGAAGCATCTCCCATTTTTGTAATTACAGTTGGTGCTGTTTTAGATTCGAATACAGGGGTTTTTGGATTGTTGGGAATTTTTTTGGGTTGATATGGGGGCTTTTTTTTTACTGCTGTATGCTACTGCTGCTTGTTGGGAGAAATTTTTTTTCTTGCTTCATTCTAGGCTGTTGTAAGCCTTAACAGATTCTCAATTGCTCCAATTGCAATGGAGTTGTAAGCCCTTTTATAGGGCAGTACTTGGGTCATTTTTTGGGGAAAATAGGGGGAAGAAATAAAATGGCATTTTGGAGGGAAACTTTTCCCAAGATAAAATTTGGCAGCCAAAAAAAGTGGCGCCTAAAAGGCTGTCCCACCAATTCACAAAGTTAATTAACCCCTTTGGGGGTGGGGACCGCAGAAATAATACCAACAATTAAAACCCATTTAAACTCACTTACAATCTTTTGCCTCAAACTACGTAAAAGTGACATTGTATCACTTATTCTAAAACGGATGAAGTATGTAGAATATAGATAGCGTTGTGTTGCTCCATTGTCATTAAGCTGCCATTTAATTCAAACTAGACTTACTCAGCGGCAGCCTAAAAATAATTCAAATTGATTGTATAACATATTAACATTCGAAATATCTTTTTGCCTTTGTTGTAGGAATGACGTTCAAGGTACAATGTTTGCCTTAGTTTTTCTCTAGTTAAGTTGAAACAGTGTATTGTACTAATGTTAAAATGGTGTGTAGATTCTATTGCTTACTTCCTCTGTTTTTTAATACTTGCACCATTTCCCATTTTTAGAAGTTACAAAATACTTGCACCATTTCATTTTTTGGCAACCAATTATCTCTATCTCTCTCCTATCACATGGGTCCACTTTTTTCTTTCTTTCTATCTCTCTCCTCTCCTTAAACTTTGTGCATCAACTCAATGGTGCAAACATTAAAAAACAGAGGAAGTATATTGTTTAATGAAAGACTAGCGTGAAATGTACCAGATGCGAATCGTGGTTAAAATTTTAATTAGTGAAATAATAAATTATCGAGTTAAGAAAGCAATTAGGATATTTTTTTTCCTATTTTCTTTTTTAGTGTTCACCCCTCTTTTCTTAGAGTGCAATACTAATCTCATATGTACCTAATACGACCGAACATCTTTTCTATTTTACTTATTTTCCGAGTTTAGTGTAATGGAGAGTACTCAACTTTGCCCAAAGTTGCAAATTGAGTACTATAGTTTCAAAAGTTGCATATTGAGGACTCTTATCAACTTTTAAATGGCTTTACCACTAATTAGTCATCAGGTCATTACCCAACTTATATTATCTCATTCACTAAGGGACCAATTACCACCCATCTTACTCCTATTGCTCCCATCGACCAAACGATACTGCATATCACAATGGCAAAAAGCGGGGAAAAACATTTGGGGCAAATTGTTTCAATTACCTAAAAATAAAATAAAATAAAAAATTAAAATAACCAAAGCAAAATATTTAAAGAAAATCAATCAAACTCAAATACTCAATTGTTTAAAAAACCTTCTTTCAATTTGAACCCTCAAAATTATTGAATGGAAATCATCAATTATTGATGGATAAAAATTATTGAATGAAAATTTTTGTGTACAATATATTAAATATTATTTTAGAGTTCTTTTTATAAATAATAATTCCAAAAAATAAAGTTAACCTACATTAGCAGGTAACTTGTTAAAAATATGACCTAGACTCCCTAAAATGCAACTTTTGAAACTTCAATACTCAATTTGCAACTTTAATCAAACTTGAGTACTCTCCATTATACTTAACTCCTTATTTTCCACGTCTAGCCTTCTTCTTTTATATGATGGAGATTAATGAAATATAATCAAAACAGTACGTTTTCTTTTGTCAAATTTATTAGTTGTATGAGTGTTAGAAATTTAAAGGCGGGAGGTTTGAGACACAGTGTGTGATACTTTAAGTTTCTACTAAGTTTTGAAAGGGGAAAAACTCAAAAAAAAAAAAAAAAAGGATGAAATATATATATAACTATAAAGAGAGTATTCATGGCAACATCATCGACGGCATCAAACTTCAGCTAGAAGCCTTTTAACACGTCCAGATTAACCACATCTACAGGGAAGAAATCGGGCAGCCGGCTGGATAGCAGAGGCAGGTCACTTAGTTGTAGACTCTATGTGTAAATCTGATTGGACTGGTTCTGAACTTTCAGTCTTACTATGTAATGATAGTTTAGGAGTACCCCTCGAGCGGAAGGTCATCTTACTATCTCCCTTTTCTCCTTACCGTTATAAAAATAATAATAAAAAGAGTATTCATGGTACACGTAGGTGAATGATAAAAGTTGTACCATAAAAAGAGCGGTCATTAAAAAATAATATGTAGGTACAAAAAAGACGACATAGGAGTAGAATTGTGTTTGTCATAAGATCTATTCAAATCGTGTACATCAATGATCCATCTATCACAATACAGGGTACAATTGCATGTACAACAACACTATGTTGAATGATTCCCCAACATGGAAAGCAAATTTGCAAATGCGAGATTTAATCCGACGCGGGATCCGATGAAAAGTCGAGTTGGGTTCGGATACATTCTTTTGGCTAAACAACTGGTGTGCTCAAATTAGTCTTATTGAACTACTCAACATAGAAGCATATACAATTTCAATTTCTAATTTAGACCTTAAAGTTAGGAATGTCATAGAACCCAATATGACATGGAGCTCCGCCTTATTGAGAACTATGCTTTCCCTCTCATATCTGCTCTATAATAGAAAGGATTCAGCTTCCTTCACAACCACAGAAAGACACCATGTGTTGGGGCCTTACTTCCTTAGGAAATTCACTGTTAATGTAATACTCCGTATTTTTTTACCATTTAATATTATAATCTTTTAAGTTTTGATTAAGTTTTATACTTTAAAGTTATAATTATTTTAGTAAATATATTTCATGAACTATTAAGTTTTATAAAATATTTAGAGTTAACTATTAAGTTTTATAATATATTTAGAGTTTAAAGTATTAGAGTTTTAATATCTTCTTAAAGAGTTTATGAAAATCAAACTTTAAGGTGATTTTAGAGCTTGTTTGACTTTTCTAAGATGAGTTTGACTAGATTAATGATTTGATATTCCTAATTTAATTAGTATTTAAAAAAAAGGGAAACTATAAATACCCTCTCCTCCCTTCACATTACACTGATAAACAAAAACAGAGGAAAGGAAAACGGCGCTGCCCTCTCCTCCCTTCACATTCACTGATTCTCCCACATCGCCGGCAAACTCAAGCTTTGCACCAACCAAGTCGTGGTTTCCAACATCGGCGAGTCCCTGTTCTACCCTTGCTCAGTTTTTCTCTCTTCCTCTCGTGATGGCTTACTCAGTTTTACTCCATTTTTCGCTGTCATACTTTGGGCTCTGTTTTGGTCTATGTTTTGGGCCGTTTTGCTCGTCGGTCAGGCAGGGGGTCGTCGGCCCCGAGCCGCCGGAGTTGATCGACGAGCCTCCCTTCCTTCCCTTCCATTTGATTTCGTTTAAGGCTTTGATTATGGTTGTGCTCTGCTGTTGCGCGTTGCCAACCATCGTGGCCGACCATCGTGGCCGTCGCAGTCGACCGCCAGTGGCGGCGGCTGTGGTGGCCTAACGACATATTAAATTTTTAAAAAAAAAGGTCGATCTTTGCTTGAGTTTCGGTTATGGAGACATGAAATTATCAATTGATTTTATTAATTTGAAACTATGTTTTGGAATCACTTTACCCAAACTATTATACTTGAGATATTACTCTTAGATTTGCTTAAATTCCAACTTATAAATTAATAAAAAGTTTTAAAGTTTAAACAAGCATAAACCTATTATGTTCATCTATTTTTATGTATTAAAGGTGTAGTATAGTTTTTATTAAAAAGACTTTTATTGCTTAAAGAACCTAAAATTCGTATTACATTAAGGTTTTAAACTTGTTTTTGAGTTCTATGGTAATTTGATGTGAATTGAGTATTGATTATGACTCAATATATGTTTTAGGTACCCAAATCGTAGAAGGGGAGTTTTAGCACGTAGTTGTGTGGAATTCACGCTTTAGAGGTACGTACACGTTAGCAAAATTCTAGATTAGGAATCATGTTAGTCTATACATCGTAGATGGTCGTAAAGCATGAAAAACTTAGTGTCATGATTAGCGGACTCGATTGTTTGGTCTATATGCCGATAAATCATATTTTAAATGACTTGTATGATACGTGATCCATATGTGTTAAGTATCAAAGTATTATAATAGCACGTTGTTTATTAAGTTTTATTGGAAAGGCAAGTTTATCATGTTAAGCGAGTTCTGATATGTTTTTTATGGCAAGTTGTCCTTAAGCATGCTTTAGTTTGTAATCAAGCAATTTTCGTCTTCTGAGATGAAGCAAGTCAAGTGTAGTAAGTTCAATTGAGAAGTTCGAGGCAACTTCATGTTAAGTCCAGGAACTAATCAAAGGAATGTTATTTGATCACCTCACGTGATTTAAGATAAAAGAGAATGTATATGGTTTTATGAGTTGTCTTCGTGCCATGTGAGTATTTATGATATTCTTGTACGTGTCTATACTTTCATAAAACACTAAAGCACTTAAAGTGAAAGAAAGAATGGCATTAGAACTCGTAGGATGGATCCCCTATGAGTATTGAACAATGGGGGGATGACAACCGCAGTGTTGTACATTTCTTCACAGGCTTCTACATGACGATGTAGATGACCTATAGATTTAGTAATTCGTCGAGATGGCTAAGGTTAGCTAGACTTTCTGAGTAAGTTGATCCAGGTGAGACTCTTACTTAGAGGTATGATCATACTGACGTTGTAGAAAAGGTTATTCGATTTGAGGACGGTCCTAGGGACGCTCTTATCACTTTTAAATAGTAGTAGCCCGTACGAATCCTGGTGGATGACGGTTCCTATTCAATGACAATTCAATAATAAAGTAATAAAATCGTCTGTCTGATGAGTCAAGAGTCGAGTTGTTAAGTCATGTCATGTTTTTACTTTGTTAGTATCATGCTAGGATGTTTTGGTATGCTTTAAATTTTGTTAGTGTGTATGTACTCAGCCCATAGCTGACGTGTACGTTCTTGTGTGTCGTCCATTGTATTAGGGACCTGCAACGACCCATCTCAACCTTATGTTGTATGGAGGGCAGGATTTCCTTTTCAGGTATTCGTGATGAGCATCATTGGGAAGGGATCTTTCAGCAAGTTGTTTTTAACTATTATGTTAAGAAACATTGATTTCATTTGATTTTAATTCAAAGAACATTAGTTATGTTGGGACTGTTTTAAATATAAAGTTAGGAGTTTGGATTCCTAAGAATTTTAATAAGGGGACTTAAAGGGTTTCCAATTTGTCTTTTGATTAATTTTAATTTAAGACTTCCGTTGTTTATTTTCAAAGTTAGTAGATTTATTTAATATCTTGTTATTTCAGCCGTATACGTATCACCGTGGCGGTAACACCTCGAGATACCTCTGGTTTACGTAGAAAAATATTTGTGAAAATAGAGAGGAATTTGGGGGTGTTACAGTTAAGTGCGCCACCTGGCTAGCTCACAACCCGACCTCCTTTCAATCTCCAAAATGGATGTATGCTTGGATTTGGAACATAGATATTCCAAAGTCTTTATCTGGCAACTCCTTGAGAATGGGGTACCCACACGGGATTATCTTGAACGCGGAAATATTAAAGTTTCTGTCGAATGCCCTCTCTGCCACACTTCAGCAGAAATAATAAATCACTAATTTATTTCTTGTACCCAAACCCGTAACCTCTGACACCATGCCATGATCAAGGACTTCCTGGGATCAACGGTCCCAGATGGCCCTCTTCCAATGTTTTTACGTTGATTAAAGATCTCAACAAAAAGACTATTGCAAATTCTTTTTGCTATTATGGAGCCTTTGGAATGAAAGAAACTCGATCATCTTCCACAATGAAACACATCAACTAATTCGAATTCTCTACAGAGTGAAATACTTAATACTAAATGGAATGCTCGCAATTTCGTCGACAAAACCTCCTGTGTTCACACCCCCACCCCAAGCAGATCACAAAATTCAGTCCAAGTGTGTTGGACGCCTCCGCCCCCCAACTTCATCAAGCTCAATTTTGGCCGGTCTTCTACTCCAACATCGGTTGCCGTTGGCATTGTCCTTCCCACATCTACTGGACAAATCCTCAAAGTTATATCTTACAACCTTGGAAAATTTTCTCCTCTAATTGCTGAAACAACAGCCCTGCGGAACGGACTAATTCAAGACAAGCATATTCAAAGATCTTATCATAGAAGGAGATAACCTTATTGTCATCAATGTGCTCAGAGGAATATTCAAGGCTCCTTGGTGTATACAGACTCTTATCGATGATATTCGCAACCTACTTACCTACTTCCATTCGATCTCCGTGCACCATATTTTTAGAGAAGCAAATTCGTTCGCGGACTACCTTTCTAAGCAGGGACATCATATCAATACAAAAAGTCAAACTTTCGATGCCCTTGACGATCCTACTCTTGTAGGTTTTTCTCTTTTAGACAATTTAGGGTATACCCTTGAGAGAAAGGTTCCTTAAACTTTCCTTGTACCTTTTCAAAAAAAACACTATGCTGAATTTTAAGTTTTGAGATATTATGTTTATGTTGATATTCGTGCAAAAGCTGAAGAAAAAACACGAGTAAAATTTAACACACTGTACACTATGATTTTCATTATATATTCGGTGTACCATGCTCATGGTACATCCAAGGCTATTTTTTTGCTCAAATAGTCTTGGGTGTGCAACTGTACGATAAGTATAGTACATTCAAGACTATTTTTTTACTTAAATACCTTGAGTATACCATGCTCACGGTACACCCAGGTGAATGATGAACTCCACTATACACCGATATTCTCAAAATAAACACTATAAATCAATTCTCATCCCCGTACCTGGAAAGGATTGTTGTGCTAATTAACAAACGGAAGATGGGAGCACAGCAGCACACGGTCTCGAACCACAACTAGAGGAAAGGTAAACCTACGATTAATGTACTCAACGTAAAATGCTTCTTTACAAAGAGATGTACAACATTTTTTATTAGATTACTCCAGTCCTGAAACACATAATCCTCCATTTCAAGATTTAATGTAAGAAATAACCACTTTTAGCCAACAATTTCTTATTCAGTTTATCTAAAATGTGCCACTAAAGCACATGTTTAGTATCATTAAATGATATAATTAATTTCTAATGGCACATTGAATTAGGTCAAAATGTTGACAAAGGTAAAATGAACTAAATTAAATACGATATAGATATTTTCCAAAAGAATTATTAAATAAAGTTCTAATTAACATGTTACTTGGTATATTTAATGTTGCTTATCATGTGCCTTGTGGCATAGAATAATCGACCCGTACTTGTTATTCTATTAGTCAAAAAAGTGTACCGTAAAAACGTAACAACACAAATTGTAGTAACTAACAATTAAACCAACACATTTGGAACTTCAGCACACAGCGAAAATTCAACCGCGATTATCGAACACTGCTATCCACCATTAATATTAATATTTTAATATCTTAAATTTTAATCAAAATTAAAATATTCAGAAATTAATAGTCAAATTACCATCTATCCTTACTTTATTAGCATTAACCTATCTAACATGCCCTTTACACTCTATCCTCCCTCATCATCATTCACCCCTTCACCTTCCCCCTCCATTGAAACACAACCTCACCTAGTTACCCACAGTTAACGTCTTCATCTTCTTCCTCTCTCTCTCTCTTTCTCTCTCCTATCATATCCTTGAAAATAATTCCAAATTCTCTCTCCTCACCAATTGCATCATCGTCACCGGCGCTGGTGAGGTTCCTCCTTCCTCTGTCCGCCTCCACCACTGACCCTGCCGCCTTTTAGATAGCTTTAGATTTTCAACTATCACAAGATCTAGAAATTCCATGTATTGAGCCTACATATGTTCAACTTGAAATATGCTATATTTCTTCCTTGAAAGTGCTCAAGCAGGAAAACAATTGTACAATTTCACCACTTCGTATATCCTAATTTACATTAAATAGAATGCTGCAACAATGAAATTATGTTGTTTTATATCGAGACTTCTAATAGCTTTTAGTGTATCATAAAATTAGCGAAGAGAGATTCAGCCAGAGTTAAAGGCAAATGTATCTGTGCCACAGAGTATGCAGATGCACATTAGTTTGTGGTGAAAGATCTGGTAATTAAGTATGCAGATGCACATTAGTTTGTGGTGAAAGATTTGGTAATTAATTGACGCCATTGATTTGTATGATTTTGAAGATTTGCCGAGTTGTGACTGAGGAGGGAAGGAGAAATGGATTTTTTTTTAAAATTTTTAATTTGGGCTTCTAATAATCATTGGAGAATAGTAATATTAAGCAATATAATACTTCCTCCGTTCTTTAATACTCGCACCATTGAAGCAGTTTACGCAACCCACTGCACAATTTAGATGTTAAATATCTTTAATTATACACAATAAAAAATTATGCAAATTAGATTTTAATAATCTATACATTGAGACGAATCTAACAAGATCCCACATGACTATATTTTTTCTTACATATAAGTCACAATATTATTTGAAGTGAACATGTGTGAATAGTGTGAGAGATAGAAATGGTGCGAGTATTAAAAAACGGAGGAAGTATAACATTCACCGTAGACTCATTGTGTGCTTCACAAGTTTTCGAGCAAATAGTAGGTGCTGCACTTTGGTTGATCTAGAGAATAGAGATGCAATCAAGTATTCAAGTAATGCTGGTGGAAATAGCTAGACCTTCATCAAACTTGCGTCAAAATGGCAGAGCACTATGCCAACTGATTTAAATCATGATCTTCGACAAACCAGCAATAGCAACTGCAAACCAAATTACTTCGGAATCGCAGCACTACGCCAACTGATATAAATCATCTTTGAAAAAACAACTATAGTAACTGCATTCTTCATCGGAGCAATTTTCTGTTGTTCTCATGGCAATTAGTTCACTTGAAAGCATCCTACAATTAGTTAGGAACTCTAATCCAGATTGGAAATATGAAACATAACAATAGATTAAATAAATAGAAAACATAATGTGATCAAAACTCACGACAACCATATAAATTCCATGTAATTTGAATCTCAACATAACAAGAGCCGTACCAAAAGTAAGCTACAAAAAAGCAGCTCTGAGCAAAATACCAAGAAAACAGATAAATATTTGACCAGCACAATGAACCAAGTATACTACATTCAACCATCTTTGGGAGGATCGTTAACTTCGGAAGTTCAGCCTCCGAGTGAAATGATGCAGCTCCCTGGCAATCAACAGCTTCTCCTGCTCAGTATAGATGGATCACTGCACATAATGCGAAACTAATGAGCAAACAATCCCCAATCAAAATCAAATAGAAGATAAATAATCTGATGAGCAGAATTTCATACTTCCTTTATCCTTACCCTTTTATGGAAATGTTATAATAAGTGCTACCACAGACCCACCACCCACACCAACAAACCGCCACACCCAATTATAAGTCACCTCCCAACCTACCAATCATTATTCCTTATTTTATGAAACACCACCAGGAGACCAATGAAGAAAAAGAATCAAGAAGCATGGATGAATAAGATAGACCAAAGGCAATTTCAGCTAGAGTAGGTTATGAACAATCGTCGCCACTAGCTGATAACCTACTCCGGCAATGGTGGTGTTTTCCAGCTTAGTTCGTAGCAGAATGGTGGTGGGGTGGGCATTACAGAATGCATAAGGTCTCTAGCTTCAAGAAGGAAGTAGTGGTGGCACACTGGCATTTGGTGAATACATAATGGTTGTGGCAGTAATTGGTGGCTAGTTGGTGATGATGGCGGTGGTGGTGGGTAGTGATAAACGATAATGCGGTGGTGGTGGGTGAAGGTGGGAGGAAGTTTGTGCAGTTGTGGGTAGTGGTGGGTCTTTATTTAAAAAAATAAGTCTTCTATATCACTAAGTGTGGTCCCCCCATCTTTCTGGATTCCTTAAACTGTATTTTCTTCCTGTAGCACTTGCAAAGAACTGTAGTATAAATGAGACTATTAAAATTAGAAGTTTAAGGTATCTGACCAAACAAACCAACAGACCAGAAAATCAAGGGGACCCTAAACTCGTTTTGATCAGTAACGGAAGCAATTCAAACCCCCAACTGGTATGGCACAAACTCCCAATGAACTGTCTCATCTACAAGGCAGTCTGAACTGGTAAAATGAGAATTCGCAAAACTTAATAGCTAAGATTTTAACATCAACTGACCTGTTGTTGCTGCAATGGCATCTGGGCCTGCTGGGGCATTGCGTAACCACCATATCCAGGGTAACCACCATAGTACATGTTGGGATCTTGAGGAGCAGACACATAGCCATAAGAGTCGTATCCTTGAGGATATCCATAATAAGCAGCATTATTCCACTGGTTCTGATCAGGTTGAGACTGGAAGAGCCCACAAAAAGTCAGTCGGGTCTCAACAAAGATATACTGGTCTTCCCCCTGCTACAAGGACAAGAAAGCAAGGCCGTACCTGTCTGTTGTTGGGACTACGGCCCCATGATAGCCTAACATTTCGTCCACCCAATTGGATTCCATTCAATGCCTTCAATGCTTCCTCAGCACTACTTCTGCAGAATCATTAAGACCAAAGGTTGACTTTGCAATCAAATATGCTAACCAACAAGAATTACACAAAAAAAGGAAGGATCAGAATATCAAACCTGCTGGTAAATTGAACAAACCCACATTGTTTGCCGACAGGAATCTTTACATGGACCAGATCTCCATAAGGGCTGAATGTTTGTCTCAAATGTTCGTCGGTAACATTAGAATCCAAATTGCCAACAAAAATCTGGAAAAGAAATTCTGGAGTTATGACACCATTAAGTAGAACTAGGCAAAACTCTTAAAAAAAGGTACCCACAGTAGTGTTACTCGGATCACTGTCATTTGGAGTTCCCTGATTATTCTGGAAAGAAGCTGCGTTTAAGAAAAAAGACGAGGATAAAGCAACAACCACCTAGAAAACTTACTTCCACCAAGAGGAAGAAAGGACAAGCTAGAAAATCAACAAAACAACTGAACAGTGGTATAATATTCCCAACTTTGAAAAAAAATGATCAGAAAATTATATCGATGGTTAATAACAACCACTACCTAGCCTGAAAATTAAAGCTAACAAGAAGAAATCCTTAGAATTGTTCAATACAACATCAAACAGTAAGACCCCCCATACAACTTTTGAAGCAACGGACCAACAGCCTGTCAACATCCCACGTATACAATATCCCTCATATAGTACGACTTCACATTCAGAACATTGTACAAGATTCTACAAAAGATAAAAGAAAATCAGGCAGAGCGTAACCAGAATTTGGTTTAATCTTTTTGCTCCTGATCAACTATAATAAACAGTCTTGAATCTAGATTCCGTATCACAAGTAATGAGCAGAGCAAAATGGCATGGCTACAGCAGCAATGTTATATAACAATCATACTACAAGAATCAACCAAAAACTTCCTAAGTTATATTGCCTCAGTTACTGGGACACCCGTCAAGGGAAGCCAATTGGGAACAAGCACCCAGCAAATTTCTCCTTCAAACAGAGGAACCATGAAAACTAACACCTATAGTAGAAAAACCGGATACATAGATAAAAAACTTTAGAACACCAAAATTACATCTCAGAACTGCTTAGAGACTAATTAGCTGCACCACAGGCAATGATGAATAACGGGTAGAGAAAAAATACTCTGGGATCTGATTAAAAATAAAGATAATCTAAAAAACAATGCAGCCTAACAAATAAATTACAGAATTTTAAGAGGTCCAAATAGCTCTATTAGAATATGCTCCAATGTTGCATTCTACAAAAAGGAAGCAGCACTGACAAGAACAAACTTATGTTCTTGCTTGCAAAAGAAGAAATGGACTACAAGATCTTAAAGCAGGGACTCAGCAGACCAGAATATGAAAATGATAACAGGGGGCAAAGGATCATTAAGAAAAAGCTAAAGCGAAGAAACGCGAGTAAATGACATCCTGTAGTAAATGAAAATGAACTGAACTGGCAGCGGAATAATAAGGATAAAAGTAAGAAACTGAATGGAAGAATAACTTTTAGCACTGGAAACTGCTGTAAATGGAAAATTTATGACATTACTGACCTACGCAAGGCAGCGTACTAAGGGGTAACCATTTCGGCTGAATTCAGTCCCAGGCCCCTAAACGATAGAGCCTCTTGTCACCCTGCTTTGAGACAATGGGAGTTCATTAAGTTTTTCAGTTTAGAATTAATTGTTCCCAAATTCTGAAAGGAAAGCACTGGAACTGAATTTCTGCGTATCTTCAAGTGTACAACTGAATGAAGGAGACCCAAAATTAAGGTAAACCAGGATAAAGCATATTGAAAAACAAAGCATCTCACCTTACCAATTTGAATGTACAATACAAACTCGACAAAGCAAACAAGTTCATGCGCACATAGATTAAAATATGCAACACTTGACATTCAAAGAGTTAAATTAAGCACTCTTATGGGATGTACATACCAGTTCCAGCAACATTTTTCTTGTTTGCAGCTGCACCAATACGCATTGCACGGCCTAAGCACATCATTCCATTCATCTCCGACATGGCACGTAATTGTTCACTTTCATCTCCAAAACGAACAAATCCGTAACCCTTTGATCTACTCGTGAGTCTATCTATCACAACCTTAGCACCTTTAACTGATGGATAGCGAACTCTAAATGTCTCTTGCAATGTGTAATCAGTAACATCTGCAGCTAAATCTCCAACAAAAATTGTATGATCAGAAGCATCCTCTCCTCGTTTCTCACCAGATCCATAGAAAGCCCAATTCAGTCTGAAGTTTTGCTCAACATTTGGCATCAAGGTATTATTGTAGGTCTGCAAGATCCTCTCAGCAGCAGCATGGGAAGAAAACTCAATGAATCCATAGCACTCTGACTGCATTGTTTGCTTATTACGGATAATTTTAACATTGCCAAGCTGCAATAATAAGAAACATTAGTAGCTAGAGAGGGAAATGCACGTAATACTGTAATAAAAAAATTCAGATTCCACATAGAAATAATATAATGTCCCTCAAAGAGTCAATAAGAGAGGAAAAACAAAGTACATCAGATAGAAAGCCAATCAAAGAAATGCTGCCACACATCGGGGTAGAGGTGCAATAACTCAACCACTAATACTTCTCACGTGACATACTGTGAGAATCTCTATATCCTACTTTGATAGCTGACAAATTCCCACTTATCAACATCATAGTACTTAAAGATAAGAGCCTGTATAATCAGTTACTTCCTACCTCCCTATCTATTGCCACATAGAGAGTTTCACGCCTTAATATCTTCAAAGTACATAACAAGACGAATCTAACAAGATCTCATGATACTTCCTCGTGTATAAACCACAATAGAAGGTCAAAGACGAGTGGCAAATAGTGTAAAAGTCCAAATGTTGCAATAGATACACAACGATAAATTAAAACAGACAAGAACAGCATAGAAAGATCCAGGTTTTTCATGAACTCAAAAAAGTCAACCTAATCCAATCAAACCATCAAGATTATAAAAGACCGTCAAAACAGATATTTACATCAATGAATTAATTGATACTCCCTCCCTTCCAGCAACAAGATATCATACAACTATCAACTGATAGATACGTAAAAGTCCAAACGTTACAATAGATACAATAAAAGCTAGCAATTTGATATACCGCACCGAAAATACAGATACTACACTATACATGGGCACAAATCTAACAAGATCTCTATCTCATAAACAGCAAAGAAAATACAAAAAACAATCGCAATCTCATAAACATTTGGTAAAATTAAAACGGACCACAACAACAGAAAGAAAAAGAGCTTGATCAAAAAGTCAACCTAACCAAACCAAATCAAACAGAATACTTCCTCTCTTACATATGTGGAGTTTCATACACATCAAGACGAATCTAACAAGATCTATACGACTATGTCGTTATCTATAAATCAGAATAGAAGATCAAATGCGAGTGGCGAATAGTGCAAAAGAATAGATACATAAAGAGCTAGCGATTTGAGGCATATACCTCGCTGAATACACAAAGACAATAAATCATCGAAACAAATCTAACAAGATCTCATAAAACTAAAGTGTAAAAACGATAGAAGTATATATAATAAGATAGAGATGAAATATACCTCGCCGGATTGAGCGAAACAAGTACGAATATAATTCTCATCCATCCAATACTGCAGATCTCCAATCCAAAGCGTACGAATCTCATCAGCATTAACAGGCGATTGTTGTTGTTGTTGTTGAGGTTGTTGTTGCTGATACTGTTGCGGTGGTTGTTGAGTCCACATCTGTTGTTGTTGCGGTTGTTGTTGTTGTTGTTGTTGCGTCATCCATGGTTGTTGTTGTTGATATTGTTGATGGTAGTGTTGTTGATCCATGGGAGGTTGAGCCGCCATTGATGGAGGTGGTGGAGCAACCATACCTTGTTGTTGTCCTGGTTGCATCATTGTTGTTGAATCGAGGAGAGAGAAAAACCCTAGGAGAGAGAAAAGGGGAAAAAAAGGGAGGAAGAAGAAGAAAAAGATATTTTTGATGGAAGGAGGTAATGTGGGAGATGCGATGTGAGGTTATATAATGTTGTGTGCAGCAGCGCCAAAAAAATTTATTTATATATTGATGGTGTGTTGAGGAATGGGCTTTCATACCTAGTGGACTTGGAGTTTGGGCTTTCTACCTATTTTTGGAAAAGTAAATAAAATCTTTTTTGTGCCCTTTTTTCCAAATATTTATGCAATAATCTCCATACTACTCCCTCCGTTCTAAAATGTTATACACATTTGGAATATGGGGGAAAATCAAAACAAATAGAATCATAGGAGAATCTTATGTTTATTTTAATAATTTTTATGTACTTTTTTGTCCTTATTAGGAAAAATAAGAAAGAGAGATTCAAATGTGGGGACCATTAAAGTACAAATGAGTAAAAGGTAGGTAAATGTTTAGACATTGAAGGGTAAAATGGGGAGAAAAAATGTATATAGATAGAAAAGATTCTATATGGGTATATCTTTTTGAAACGGCCTAAAACGAAAAATGGGTATAACATTTTGGAACGAAGGGAGTATAAGGGAGGAGGGGAGTGGACACCAAAATTAAGAAAAGAAAAAAAAAATTAAAAATAAATCAAGGAAGTTATTAAGGACTTAAGTTTATTTCCAAACTTAGCCATCAGATTTTTAGCCAAAAATGTTTAATGCTACAAACTAAAATATCTAAAAATCTACAAAGTAATAACAATTTAAAAAATATCAATGGTTATATTTTCTTGAGATCTATAGATAGACGCCCACTTTGCTATATTTTTCTATATTTTTGAAATTTTTTTATTTTCAAATACATGAATAATTGATTGCTCATGAGTAAGGGTGCATTTGATCAAATTGATCATGAAACATGATAAAAAAAATTAGGATGAGTGAGAAAGTGGTAGAGAGAGAGGGATGATGTTTTTGTACAAATGAAGGATGATGCTAATAACAATTTTCATTAATCTTCTGTAAGGTTTTTTATCTTTTTTCGACATTTGTTTTTAAATCACTATTGGTAATCTGCTCTCTAATATTTATTACTCATATATATGTATCTATATTGTTTCACTATTAAACTCTTTGAAATTAAAATTACACCCTCTAAAAAGCAAAAGAACTAAAACTTAACGATTGTGTTTTAAAAGTAGGAAAAATATGTATACACTTTACTGGAAAAATTACAATGTACACATTCTTTCAAATCCTTACATATTAATCTTTTTCACGAGGCACACATCGCGTGCATATAAGGCTAGTACTAGTAATGACTAATGTGATTCAGAACTAGCATTATGAAATTATTGAAATATTCCGCATTAATTGTAATAATTTTTTTAAAAAAAAAATCAATTGTAATTGAGAGTATAGAGGCCAAGTTTGGGGTGGTTAGGTTTCATTCCTCTTCCAAGGGTGTTGAGGGGATTCGAACACTGATCCGTCCTACCAAAGCCAGTCTCCATCATCAATGGGCCAACACTTACCCTGCATAGGTAAAATATACGATTTTTTACAATTCCAGAAAAGTGTATCATAAGTGGATATTGATTCAAAGTATTTCTCGAGATAAATCTAACGGTGCAAAAAATATAATTTTAGGAGATTTGAAATGAAAGTTATAACTAATTTTATAATTTAATATTAATAGTATCTTTACATAAGGAATGTAATCATTTAGGATATAATTATTCATTTTAATTATTATTTATTAAAAATTAAATTATTAATTTTATATACATAATGATGTGGAGCTATAATTTTTTTGTTGATTAAAGTTTCTTTTATTAACTTATCTTATACTCCTCAGGGTTTTTTCATATGTACATTTGCTTTTGCGCGCGGACCCAGAAAAAAGTGCAAAAGTAAAAGAGAAAGACAATAAAAATAAGGAAAAAAATGAAAAAAGATAGAGAGAAGGAAAGAAAAAGTATGAGAGTAGCGTAATAATTAGGTGGACCAACCTTCCATTTATGAGAAAAGGTAGAAGTGTACTAATTAAAATATATCCCAAAAATGAAAAAATGTACATATTAAAAAAATGGGTGGAGTATTAATTGATAAGTGGCACAAATGCCAAAATCAAAAGCTAATCCTTATTAAGTCCAAAGCGTAATCATTCAAAGGATTAATTAATTTTTTTGTTAATTAAATTATTTTTGTTAACTTATTTTATTAATTATTTGTATTTAGTGACCTGGAACGTTATGGTAGCTCCTTTCGGTTTGACTTTATTATCTAATATAGATATTGGTGGGTCCATGCCTAAAATAAAAATGTTGCAATTAATATTGGACGGAGGAAGTACTTATTAAAGGATGACCTTTGAACAAAGACTTTATAACATCACTAGCTTACTCGCATATCCATATTCTATTTGTCGAATGCACGAACAGTGTTTTATGAATCATCAACTAGGATTTAGGCCCCGGCGATGCTCGGGATTTTTGTGTACTAAATGTAATACTTCCTCCGTTTTGATATAAGTTATACAATTTCTAAAGGTGGGTGATTGGAAATAAGTGATACACTTTGGGTTTTTTCCTTCTTTGGTAAGTTTTAGTGTGTTATTTTACAATTTTACCCTTATTAAACCTACTAAACCATATTTATATATTCTGAATAAAAATTAATTACTACTAACTTAATTATTCTCTCTCCTCAACCTACCACCCTCCCCGTCTCTCTCCACCACCTGACCACCAGCCACCCACCAAAACAAAACCCTATCCACCCTCCCCTCAACCTACCACCAAGACGAAACTCTAGCCACCCTCCCCTCAACCTACCACCAAATCGCAACCCTAGTCACCCTCCCCTCAACCTACTACCAAATCGCAACCCTAGCCGCCGATCAAAATTGCGAAGCACCACCCAACCAAAATTCGAGCAGAAATCTTCGAGAAGAAGGAGGACGATTTCGAGCAAGAAGGAAATGGGGCTTCGAGCAAGAAGGAAATGGTACAAAATCGAGCAGAAATTGAGAAGAAGGCTTCGAGCAAGAAGGAGTGCGGAGGGCGGCGACGAGAAGAAGTCTTCAAGAAGAAGGAGGACAATTTCGCAGATGATGGTGGTGGCTGATTTCTCCAGCGAAATGGTGGCTGATTTCGCAGATGGTGGTGGCTGATTTCGAGGGTGGATGGATGGCTGATTTCGTCGGCGAGAGAAATGGTGGCTAAGGAAATGGGGTTGGTTTCAAGGGTGGATGGAGGTGTTGGGTGGTGGTTTGGTGGTGGTTGTGGCGGTTGATGGATGGTTGATTATCTTATTAATTAAATGTCCCACTCTCCACTTTCAATTATCTAATCAAGTTTAACAAATTTTGCCTTAAAAAACGTTAAAGTGACAATGTATCACTTATATCAAAACGGAGGAAGTAATAGTTAAAATAATGGATGTCATGTAGTGTGAAAAAATATATATATAAAAAGTCTTCTCATTTACAATATGCATTTATAAATTTACAACCTAACTCTTGGTTTCTATTTATACATCATTATTGATTTTGATAAAAGAAGCACTAATAACATGTTGGAGTGGTGGTTAGAACTCCTTATTGCATACTCAAGGTCACGAGTTTGAATCTTCATGTTGATATTTTTTTATTATATGAGAATGAAATGGATAAAGTGTAATTCAAAGAGCGATAGTGACACGTGGCGGATTGCATTGCTTGCTTACGCTTTTTAATATATATAGATTACAAGTAACTCATCAATGGAGTCGGATTTTGCCGAGAATTATATCGGTTGAACATCTAATTGACCTCGCGCTATCACGTAGACCTGCCAATTCGTATAAACCGGTCGTGTTCATGTTTTTCAAATCCGTGTTATGCCATCATATATATTTAATAATTTGATAAATTACATAATTGGGCTGGATTTGTATTTGCCGATCGGGTCCTATTGGGCCAGACACTTGAGAGTAGGGGAAGGATAAAGGAAATCCCTACCCTTAAAGTGTCTCTAGTGGGGAATGAACCCCCAACCTTGACGTTAGAAGGGTACAACCCTTTCCACTAAACCAAGTACAACTATTTATGTTGTGTCGATTTTGATCGTATTATCGTATCATATCGAATTACATACACGATGTAGACTATTACATACAGGATCCCACCAAATACTTCATCTGTTACTACATTTCCTCTTTGGGAGACTAGGCAGAAAACAACTTGACTTAAATTTACTAGCCTAATCCTTACCCAATTACCGCAGCTGACCTCCTGATCTAACGCTTTTCACTGTGTCAGTCAGGTAGATTGCTTTGTTTTCTCACTTTCATCAGCTTAAATCACCATTTCTTGGAACTTCATGGAATTTGCATCTCACTACATTTTCCTCCTTACAACTTAATCTAGTGTTCCTTCTTAGTGTTACCCAATTCACTAATCAAATTGAGAATTGAGGCAAGCGAATTATAGTCCATTTTGGGCGAATTGCGAATTCAAAAAGCGAATTAGAGAGTGAACTAGGTAAACTTTGCTCCTTCTCACATATTTCCTTCTCTTATTGCTTATCATATACTATAATATACCCATTACTGTATTCATCACAAGTGAATCATTTGATCTTCAGTGAGTATTATTCCCCTCATTATCATTCAGTTTTTCTGCTGCTGGATAAAAGAACCAATTTTTAGCACCTGGGTTGCACAATTCACATAATTAGATTTCTGGGTCTTTCTTGTTTAGTAATTGCTTTGTGAAAATTTACCAAAGAAAGAATTTTGGAGGTAGGAAGTGTGATTTCTGTAACTATCTTTCTGGTTTTTTTAAATTGAATGTAAACCCTTTGAATTTGTGACAATATTGTTGATTTTGGTTAGGATTAGAAGCTTGTTGAATTAGGGTTTTAGGGTATGATCTGACATTGTTTTGGGTGTAGATATAGTTGTTGTTTGGATTCAATATGGATGTGCATTTGAAGAGTTTGGTTGGTAGATTTCATGAGCAATTTGGATCTGGACCAGGACTAGGTCCTGCATCTGGAACTTGTTTGGTGAAAGTGGAGGGTGTAACTCCTCCTTTCATTAAGTCACTGTATAGAGCTGCTGCAGCTCTATATAGGACTGATCCATGGAACAGATTGCGTCCGGGACATTTTTTTGGTGTTAGGGTTGGCAAAGATTCTGAGTGGTTTGGTAGAAAGCAGCCATTTCCCTGTGTTCAATTCATTGGTGGGGATGGAGGGGATCTAGCATTTTATTTGTTTCGATCGGATAATGATGCTCAGAAGGCGACAAAACGAAGAGAGACCGTTCCTGTCCCGAATACTGAGATTATGAGAGTTACATTTGAACAAGAGTCTTTGATGTTTCCATCTCATAGGAAAATGATAAAGTCTTTGTCTCTTGAAGTTTCTGGAAATGAGTACTTCCCAGTTTTTGATGTTGTATGCTGCAGTTCTAATGGCGAGCTTAGGTTTAGGAATCCGATGTTTGAGGAGCTTAAGTATGTGTATGCTGCCATGAGAGGTATGACATTGGTTCACCCTTTGCTCCAAGAAGATGTGCACGCCACACCGAAATGGTCACAGTTGATGTGTTTTGAGCCATTTATTGAGACGGTGGATGTTCAATGGCCTTCAGAATTGGCCAAGAGCAATGATATTGTAGCAGTTACAACCTCACATCCACCTGGTCAAGCATATGAGGAGAAAACCATTTCATCAGCCAACTCAACCCCGACCAAGTATACAGAATCAGCTAGAGAAGAACATTTTGCTGACATAAAAGTATTCTCAAATGGTAGTTTGAGGCAATGTGCAATGTGTGACAGAGAATTTCACGCGGATCAGTCCTTTCCTTGTAGTAGGTGTCGGGCGATAGTTTACTGTAGCCCTAATTGCCAAAAGCAGCATTGGAAAGAAACTCATAAGAGCATGTGTGGCTTGTACAAAGCCATGATGGAGAGAGAAGAGGAGCTTGCAATGAAAATATTTTTGTTCCCTTCTTCGGTCGATCATCCTTGTAAGTGGCTTGAATCTCTTGGCGTCCATCAGAAAGGAATGTGGAGAAGGAGGTGTAGCTGCTATTCTAACAGCCCTTTTGGCCTTCTTCCTGTTAAAACCGGTCTTTGGGATTCCTGGGGTGGACTAGATGATGATGAATTTCCAAGGGATTCTCCATTTCCTGATCATCTAACAGACGGGATCTCAAACCCTATACTTCTTTCTGGTTGGTCTGAGTATTACAATCTGCGATCTTTGCCATTGTCTAGCCCTGTGGCCGACATTCTCTCCCATCCATTGACAGTATATTACATACTGACAGCACTTAGTATCAGTTCAAAGAATCTGTTGCTAAAAGGAAAAGAGGTGATTGTTCATTATCTGGGTCCTGAAGGAGAATTGGATTGGATGACTGCTTTTGCTGAGATGGGACATCTGCTTAATGGTATGGGCAACATACAGATAGTTATGGTGGGGCCGGAGGTTCCTACAAATTTGTCGGGAACTACTTCAGGAATAGGCAGTAGAGTGAGGGTAAATCTTGCTCGGGGTATATACCAAGAGGAAGCTACCTACCTGCCTTCTCCTCATGTTATTGTTGCTCTAAACTGTGGATTAGAGAGCAATTCAAGTTGGGGAGGAGCTCTTGAGCTAATTAAGTCCATGGGTGTTCCTACCTATTTCACTGATCAGTCTGAAATTGCTTGCTCAAATGCTAAGCAAGTTCTTCGTTCTGCTGGCCTTCATATCACCCATCCAGTCACTCCGAATCCTTTCCGTTCTCCCGTGAAGAACCATGTGCCTTCAACAAATGTGCCTTCTTACAGTAATTGCTTTGTGCTTGGAGTCAATACATGATCTAAACTTCTGTGAAATTGGATAGGCATGTTTGATATGACGGAAAATCCATGGTGGCGATTTGAGCTTGGAGGTACCCCCTCGAGAAACTTGAAGTTTATACTTTATTCTATGTATAATGGAACATGATTGAGTTTGTAAACATTGTTATTAGTATTGTACTTGTGATCTTACAACTGCTTTTTTTGTAATAGAATGAAATGACATGTACTTTATCCACATCAAGGCTGTAGCTGAATTGGACTTTGCCATATTTTGATATCTGATCCCTTGTCAACTGTCAATTTGTCATCCAATATAGTGTGAGCAGGGAAGTTCTTGTTCTGAATATCCAAGATATTGGACTTGTAAGCAACACATAGAATTTGAAATTTACACCAGGGAGATAGCCAATGTATGTTAACAAAACAAAGATTCATACCACTCCAACTGCACTTCTTGCTGTGCTATAAAATACATTAGACAGACATGTATCTGGTTGCAACAAAAGAAAAAATTCTCACCCGCACTCATCACTTGCTTTTGTGCATAAAAAAAAACCCGCTTTTGTTTCTATTTTAAAGATTTGATGCTTGTTATCAATGTTAACGCCAATTCTTCCTCAAGACCGGTGTTTGTGTGGTATTTTCGACACTATGACATGAGTATATGCACTTGACTTTTCAATATGGACCAAGTTCATGTATACTTTCTACTAATAAACTAGCCGAGTCTGACATGAGTACCCAAGTCTAAGTAACAAATCTTGCTACGCTCTGATTCCTAACTGCTCATTCCCTTGTGCTTCTGTTGATGATAAATAGATGAGTCGGTGAGCTGTTACATTATTAGGCAAGAGCTAAGTTTATATTGCTGCACGGAGGTGAAAAACATGCTAGGTTCGATCCCACCATTCCTTACCAGTTAGAACATGTATACTCTTGTTTGTCTGAGTATTACTTCATTAAATTCTGGCTTCCATTGCTTGCTGGAAGTGTACAGTAGGCTTCATTGGTTCTCATAACTTGGCAACTCAATACACGTACACTCCGCTTCACCAAGTAATTGATAGTCGGTAACTTGCAAGATGACTTTTTTTTATGTCTTTCTAACTCTCGTCATTTCACTGTAAACAAGTTACTTAACTATGAAAAAAAAAAATTCATTTTCAGCATTTCATCTTCCTGAAAAAAAACTATACTATTTCTATTTTGTTGGATGAGACTTACGAAGGACTCATTCCTCACAATGCAACTAGTTTATGAGAACAAGATGCTCAAGGATTTTTATGAGCGGAAACACAGTGTCGGGTGTTCCCAGTAGCCAAATTTCAATTTGGATCATGAAATCAGTCCCTTCTCCTTGAGTCTCTCACTCTCTCTTGCCGGGGAGGGCAACACCGAAGAATTTAATTTGCATATGCCTATTCTAATTGGCGCGTGTTCCTTTTTTTTCGTGCCTTTTTTTTATTTTCCTACTCAAACTTACTTTATAGCTCTTGTCCGAACTTATTGAAACTTATTTTTTTCAAGATGAAAAGAACGAAGCTGAAACTGTAATCAACTGCCTTTTTATATATTGTATTGTTGAAATTAAACCACAGTTTTTGGTGATAAAAAAAATGTGAGTTGGGACTTGTGATCTTATCCTTTCCCAAGCCTGCGTTGTTTATGTACTTCTTGCAGTATCTCTCTGCAACTGTTTTTAAGTGCTGAACCTTTCTGCCTGAACTCTCTTCTACTTAACAATTGACAGTAGCACCAGCCTTACCCAAAAGTGAAGGGGGACATGCCTAAAAGATCTCATATCCTCAACTTTATTGCTCCTGAATAGCAAGTGCAAATGCTACCTCTTTTTTTAAGTAGATTCCAAAATTTTGGATTAAAAACTAGGGGCAAAAATGTCATTTTGTACCAGCCACCAATCCTTTTTACTCCTCACCTTCCAAAAATATCTTCCTAGATAGGTGGACATTTTAATACATTATCTACTACCAAAACAAGTTGAAGGGTTGTGAAAAAACAAAACAGAACAAAAAAAAGTTGTATTCCACTACTAGTTATCTTCCACAATAGGTCTTTTATGAGACCGTCTAAGATTAACCTTTGTAAAAGTTGTTTGGATAGTCATGGAAAATTTTACTTAAATACTCTTATGTTAATAACACTCTCCAGTTACGAAAAGTAAAACTTTCTATATTTTTACCAATCAAACGACTTCATCTTATTCCCTCTACAGAAGTTCCACCTCCCACGTATTTTATGTCAACCAAATAACCTCACAGTCTTCTGATATAACAACTTGCATTATCTTCAAGTGTAAGCTTTGGTGTTGATTTCATCATTAACCACCCTAGGCCCAACTTGGCTTATAAAAGAGGCTCAACTCTTTCTGCCACTCTCTTCCTGAGCAGAGCCCCAGTTTTTGACTCTGCATTTGAATACCTTAGCCATATACTTATTTCATTCCCTCAAAAACCCACATCAATCCCAGAAAAATGGAGATCTCCCCATTCCAACATTACTCATGGGATATTCTTTACAACCCTTATATGTTCTTGCCCTACTACCAGATCCCTGAAAACTATGTCCATTGGAGAGAAACTCCTGACTCCCACATCTACTCTGCTGACATTCCAGGTATCTTCTCAGCTTACCTATGTTCTGCTTTATCATGTACCCCCTTCCCCTCCCCGTTATGCAACGAAATGTTGGATAAGATTGCGTATATCTGAACCTTGCACTAAAATATGTAGCAATTGTATCCCTAGTATTTTTACATCTATTGCTTCCTCTCATTATGTTCATACATACTACATGGGGTTCATCTGAGGGGTATCCTATTGTACAAGTTGGTTATTGTTGTATACTTCCTCCGTCTCTACTTATACCCTCCGTTGGCTTTTTCTCGACATCTAAAATGCATTTTCGACTATTAATAAATATAATTACGTATAGTAAGATTGTAAACAAAAGGATAATTGTTTAAAAATTATATCAGCAAGAATCTAACAAGATACTTCTTCATAACCTAAGTTGTGAAATTCGGCCCAAAAAAATAAACTGGAGCAAACAAGCTATTAAATGAAATTTTACCCCTTGTTGCACAGTAAAAAAACTAAGACAGACTGCATATGTTTAAACCTCACCAAGTGACCAAACTGTATCAACCTTCAGCTGTAGAATCTCTTTTCCTTTTGTCTTAAAGCCCTTTTCACATTATCTTACATGGTATCTGCCTAATGCACAAGCTGATATTATCTTTACTACACTTCAAGAAGTTTCTACTTGAATGCTTAATCTTATACTCTTAACTTGTGCTGAAGTCTAACAGGTTTACTCTGTTGGTGATTTGGTTGTGACAGGAGTGAGGAAAGAAGAGATCAAGGTGGAAGTGGAGGACTCAAAGTACCTAATAATCCGAACTAATGCTGTCGATCACTCAGCTGCGCCTCCGAGGAGGTTTTCGAGGAAATTCCGGCTCCCAGGGAGGGTAGATATTGATGGAATTTCAGCTGGGTATGAGGATGGTGTACTTACAGTAACTGTGCCTAGGAGGGGATTTTTCATTGATCCAGCTGATTTGCCTGATAGCCAAGAGGTTACTGCAAGGGCAGCTTGATTTTTTATTCATCAAGTGATTCTTGAACCTCACTAATTGAAGTATGTTATAGTTGGTTTCAATTGAATATAAGCATGTGTTTAGGAAATTTCATGGCTTTGTATGATGTTACTTGGGTTTGAAGTACTCGTATTAGACACGGGTACATGTCCAATGTCCGACTTTACTTCATGGAAAATTTCCATGATGTTGAATTGTTGAGCCATTCAAAAGCCTGAAGCGTCATACTCATGTAGCAATCTTGAGAATTTGACACAACTGATTAACATAAGACGAAGAGCCCAAGTAACATAGGCTTTTATCGTGTTGGATTGAAATTTCTATTGTATCTAAGGTGTACTTAGAGTAAGGTAAATTCAAAACTATTATTTTGCTCATTTGCTCATTTGAGCCTTCTGGAAGAGCAAAATAATACACTAAATGATCTTTAAAAGAGCAAATTAGCAAAAAATATCTCAAGGGTGCCTTACTTTAGATATAATTGGTGTAAGGCGGATATTTTGTGTTTCTAATGGTTTTGATTTGCGAGGTTTAAGCTCATCTTTTTCGAAGAACATTTCCATAAAACTTGTATCAAAAGATGCTATGAAGCTTTGTTGGAAACTTAAGTACCTAACCTTATCTCTAGTTTTTCTATTGGTAACTTTAGCATGAGGAAAGGCTGAATAAGTTTAGTTGGGCCCTCTGAGTTAATTGAGGAAATTATATAATGTATCCAATCTTCAGCATCTTTTGACAATGGCGGCAACCCTTTATCAAGTGGGCCATATCCTGAGTTGATTGGAATTCCCACTTGAAATCAGTATCTAAATTATCTAACTGCAAGGTAAATGACCACAACGAGGCCACAAGCCCACAACCTCTCAATATGGAATTTTGTTTAATTTATAACAATTTTAAACAAAGTGTATTTATATACTTCCTCCGTTTTTTTATACTTGCATTATTGAGCTTTGGCACAAGAATTAAGGAGAGGAGAAAGATAGAAAGAGTGAAAAAAGGAGACCCATGTGATTGGAGAGAGGTAGAGAGAGAGTATTGCCATTAAAGGAAATGATGCAAGTAATTTGCAACTTCCAAAAATGGGAAATGATGCAAGTAAAAAAACGGAGGAAGTATAAGGATAATATAGATCCAACTCTTAATGCGACACCATCGGATATTTTTATACACACTAGGAAGAGGACATATACTGTTTGTGTTTGAGATTTGTGTCCTATCTAATGATTTTCACTGTCTTAGTTATTTCGCAAACCTTCCAAATCTAGCAATTGTCGCTGGACAAGGGCTCTTATTTATTTTTCTTGCTTGTATTGTTGTAAAAAGAAAAATATATATAAATCTAAACGAAAGATGTAGGGTTTTTTTTTCCGGAATCACAAAAACCACAATTTTCGATAGTTTGTAGGAAAAGCTCTATTAGAAAGCTTTGTTCCTAAGTAATTATAAGAGTTAGGAACTTTGGACGCTTCTTTTATATTTGAGTGTTTAGTAATTGCATCCTTATCTGTTAAAAGGGAGAAAAAAATCAACATCATAAACATGTGATGATATAAAACTTAGTTTTCCCTACACTAAAATAAGATGATTGCTGACAAAGATTACCAATAATATGGAGTTAACATCAAGACTCTTCTGAATTGGCTCATATTAAGCAAATACCTAAGCATATGCACAAACAGTGCACAGTGGACTAGAAGTTAGGACCTAACTAAAATGCTATGCTATTACAAACTCTACAGCTAAACTTGATTGCTATAAAATCTAAAACTGTTTCAGCTTCTCAACCCGTATGTGATCAAATTCAGGAGTTCAGTTGCCTCCCTCAGTCTTCGCTCCGAGTTATCTCGTGCAACCACAGCACGGTGATTCCTACAATTAGCAATACCATTTTCTTAGAATTACCTCCACACAGATAAAAGACATACAACAACTTGGGTTCAAAAAGGGTTTAACCTCTTCTCATGGTTTACTTTTCTGGTAAGATCCTCAATAAGAGCTTGGAGTCGCTTCAACATAGAGGACAAACCACATATTGCTTCAATACCTGCTCGGCGTGAACATAGCTTCTTCAACAGATCAGATGCAATGAAATAACCTTCTTCCTTGTTCCTGAACCAGTTTCAGTTTCGCCATTCTTATTAAGCACCATGAGGGTAAAGAAAAGAAAGAATGCAAGTGGCAGGCTAGACAGTTACAGACCTTAGTAACTCCCGAAGCACGGTTTCAATGGAACCTCGATGATCAATGAGCACATCAGCTAAAGGTCCATACCGGGCAAGATTTCTGAGAGTAGATAAGCAGTGCTTCAGAACTTCCTGATCTGGTATGCTTCGGGTGACAGCAGTTATTTGGTACAGCAAAATTTCAATTGCCCCTTCATCTACAAGCCTCTCACAACATTTTTGAGAGTGTGTGGTTGCTATGTCTGAGGAGATACATAGTATACAAAGCATTATCGTATGATGCTGAGAAATATAGATAAAAAGAAATTGGAGGGGGGAAATTTCACAGAGAAGCCTATTAGGACACTCACTCAATGTTGCACAATTATGAAGAATCCCGCTAACATTTTTCATGCTTTTAAGCTCCTTCAAAGCTGCTATTAGTCTATTCATTATACGCATTCCATCTTCCACAGTAGCAGCAGACTTCTGTATTCTCAATCGCAGATCAACAAGTTGTTCTTTTGCGTGCTTCCTTGCAAGGTAACCCTTCCAATGTGCCTACATAATATAAACTACTAAGCAAGATAGTTGGTATAGCTAGCTAATCTCCACAACAGGAGAGTATAAATAGATGTATACTATGTAACTCGGACTCTTTATTTTACCTCAAATACTCGTGTTGGATCCCCGACATTTAGACATGGGTATGGATTCTTCAAAATATTCTTTTTTTAAAAATGGACGGGTCGGACACTTGGAAACGTACCCGAGCCCGAGCAACATAGGGTGTATATCCCATTTGTGGACTGTTGTACACATTACATCATCCAAGTAGTAAGCCATAACCAACATGACATCATTGTAAAACATCATTCAGTGTAACTTTACTGGAAAAGACTGAGAATACTTCTAGTGATCTCATGAATTCCAGGTTCATTAGACTTATGCTCTGATAATCTCACACCCAACACTCTTGCCAAGATTTAGTTCATTCCCATTTGAAAAAAGCAAGCCAATACTTGTATCACCTGCAGGATTAAGCATTCATTTGGAACAGTACGGGTATTCATGAATTTGACCCCTTGAGAAATATCTTTACTTCTTAGTTCTTACTCACATTTCTAATAAGGTCCATGCAGGTGAAGGAATTATAAGTTATAACAGATTATTGTGGTCATTTGCTATCACATTAATTTAAGAAAGGTAGCCCACAATAATAAGCGTAATTATGAATAAAATACTTAAGCTTATTTACTTTTGAAAATTCACGAGTGAAAGGCTCCATATTAACTACGCATATATCCTAGCATTTACTTTCTTGCACCAGCATCTTTTGATTTAGGACAGCTAAGTCTAAGAGCAAAGCTTTGATTTGTTTCAATGTAAGACTTAGAACTTTATGTAATCCTTTGACTTGAAGGCTGAAGCTAACCAGATATACTTCCTCCCTCTTTTTCCTCGGACCACTATTCAGACACGTCTCTTATAATTTTATTTGTGACTTATATGTAATGTAAACCCCAATCATGTAGGATCTTGTTTGATTCGTCTCAATGTGTCTATTGTTGTAATCTACTTTGCGTGACTTTTTCTTGTGTATAACAAAAGATATTTAACATTTAGATTATGTGCTTACCAATGGTGCAAGTATAGAAAAACACAGGAAGTATATCATTATGAAATGAAGACAAATATCTTTCAAAAGAGTAGATACTACCAACTTGGCTGTCATGCAAGATCAGAGGGAAGCGGGATCAGTAGCGGACCCAGGAATTCTAACTTGGGGGGACAAATTTGAATAATATTAAAAATGTATTTATGAAGCATAAGAGGAGTTGTACAAAGAACTAATATTCTATTTGTAACTCCCAACTCCACATTATGTCATTCACTAATCAATATAAATATAGTCCGATTATTATATCTTACAGTCAAGTAATGGTCCATAAGTAGTATTTTCTCTAACTAATCAAATTATAATGAAGTATATTTGCTCAGATCTACGCTAATAAAATTTGATTGATTAATTAGATGGATTAAATATAAAATTTAGACACATATAGTTTAACTCTATTGAGATCAATCCATAAACAAGCATCTAAAGAAAAAACATTAAAAAAGTTTATGCAAGGTCTCGAACTTGAGACCAACTAAACATAAGAAGGCTTTATAGTTTATATCAAGGCACACTAACCACTAGAGCAAGTTTATCTTTGTGTTGTGTATTTGTACCATATTATATTTATCTCTTGTTTTGGAATGGGGGGACCGCTGTCCCCCCTTGTTCCTTTGTGGGTCCGCCTATGGCGGGATGTCCAGTGATTATTTTATCTAAGAGATACAGAGGGCATTATCTAGAATTCTTGACACTAACCATTCACAAAATTGCAGGCACGACTTCACTAAGCATTTTTTTTTTCTTTTTGGTCAATTACTATTTACCACTGTTTTCAGCAGACAAAATTTTGTTTTCTGTTAACATAGGTAAGAAAGTCCTGTATATCACCACGATATGAAGACAAACACACTTTAAAGAGATACTGGGGGAATGGAGGATCAAATCTTACTTGAATAATGATGGCATAATGTCTCTCCTTATATGCTGCTTGCCGACAAATAAATTCACGAATATAAGACTGAATGAGAATGGCTGCTTCTTTTTCCAATTTAAACTTTAAAGCTCTCTTCCACCATCTTTGCAGCCTCACGATTGCATGTAAAACTTTACTTAATTCACTGGTGTAAGATCTGCGGCCTAATGTAAGGGCAGTGTGACAGGAAGCACTGACACCAAGGGAGGAAGAGCCTGCAATGCCCAGTTTATCAAATGGTAAGCAATAAGTAAATCCTCCAACTGTCAGAGGAAACTAGAGAAATATTATCAAGGAGACAGAGCTTAGTCAAAGAGAGAATGTCAAAGAAACCTAGAAGTCTACTTCGTGAAATCTTTCCCCTGATAAGACGTTGGATTTCAGTGGCAGCATGCCTATAGCGCTGAAATGCATACCGGCACATCATAACCCTAACGGCAGCTTGTATTTTAATTGCAGCTTCTTTTTGGTGAATAAAGCTCCTCCTAGCCAACCAACAACGCCAACAACTCTGCATTTGTTACAAATTTTCTATTACAAGTTCGCAACGAGCAGCACAAAAGGATTGTGAAGTGAAGATGCTACAGGTTGAGACAAGCAGAAGCATGCAGAAGATTACATCAATGTTTAAGCATATCTCCTGGGAAAGTGAGTTAGTGCAGAACTAAATATCAACGCTGGGTGGCCGTGGGTGTATGCCACTCAAAATTTCTGTTAAAACGTATATGCACTCAGATCAACTTACTTGGATCTTAAGAATGCACATTCTACGTCTGCAAGCACCTCTACGAGCAATCAACCCCCGGACACAAGACTGAACTACGATAGCTGATTTGGTTGATGCGGTATATTCACGAAAATCCTTAAAATATTTCAGAGTTCTAAGAATACTTTGGATCTTTACAGCTGCTTGCTTTTGATTCAAAAATCTTCTTTTCATTAGCCACCCACGAATATGGGTCTGAATTAGAGAAGCAGCTGAGAACCGAGTCTGCCTGTAGTCACTAACAAGATATTTCTTCCACGCAAACTGAATTGTCACTACTGCTTGCTTCATCTTCAAATATTTCTTGCGCTCAACTACTCGCCTGAAATGGCACTGTATAATTACAGCAGCATTCACTGCAATTTGTGAA
The DNA here is from genome assembly GCA_947645195.1 of Patellifolia procumbens. Taxonomy (NCBI): domain Eukaryota; kingdom Viridiplantae; phylum Streptophyta; class Magnoliopsida; order Caryophyllales; family Amaranthaceae; genus Patellifolia; species Patellifolia procumbens. The sequence goes on from CANSGD010001116.1 coordinate 184,154, forward strand.
CAGAATCAAAGTTTACAACAAATGGATAGATGGTTCTGCCAAATTAAACAGTAACCAAACCAAGTTTTACATTGTGGAGTAAACATCAATACAAGGACCAACGAAGAAAAATCAAAAGAAATCGTCTATACATGTTGAAACCAAAAATGCAGCTTGCTTCAACAGCATTTCTGTTACGGACACTCCACGAATACAAATACATATATTATCTTTTGAAAACAGGACACTTCTATCATTGTAAAAAAAAAACCGCTACAGCATGGAAATAACATGCCTTTTAACAATCACCTTTGCAACTTTCAAAGCTGGATTCATCCACTGAGCAGGGCAAGATAGAAAGAACAGCTGGTTGATTTACGTCATAAGTATTATGTCTGGCCATCTTTTGCCACCAGGCCTGAACTGCTTTAAACTTCAATGCGCCATCTAAAAAACAAAAGAACATTTAGGTAAGAAGATTGTAAAATATTTCTTTGTGGAATTGCATACTTAAATAAAAAGATTCGAGAAGTGACATAAAAAAACCGTGCTGACAAAGGTGCCCAACCTAAAGTGTTGAAAATTTAAAGCAATAATTTCAATCATGCGTATATTAGCTTGTACAGATAGCACAATAAAAAGGAAGTATCTGATAGTGCTGAGTCCTCATCTAGCAAACATATTCAATACAAAGTAATGATAATCAGATGAAACAACCTTCAGTAGGCCGTTCCCTTTCTTTATGACACGCAATTTCGGAACTTGTAGACCACCTTTTTCTCTCTGAATTTTGGCAATGACAACCCATGAGCTTGTGAAAGTTTAATTTATCCTGTTAGAATAATTCCCATCTTAAGTCTCAAACAATGATTAAAGTAAATGGAACCTTTGAGGCACTGATATTACCTTATTTTTCCTGACAAGCAATTGGGAGGACAAGAATACCAACAATATGACCACACTCTTATCATTACAGGCGCCGTTAGACTCGAGTATGTCAGAGATTTGTAAAACCTAGAAACAGGAGGTATTCAAATCAAGCTGGTGTAATAACTAAAAAGCACAAGAAAACAAGGATATAGATAAATTATAATTTATATAAAATGCAACATATATGCGGGTTACAATGTAATGTGTGTTTACCTGTGTGCTCTGATTACATACAAGGCATAACATGAGTACATTAGACCTGAGTTAAGCGTCAGATTGGTGTAAATTACTGGCACTGTACTAAATTCTAATTCTGAAAATTGTTCTGTATTATTTCTTGATTCATTGCCTTTGATAGGTTGATGATGGAAAGGGAATGTACAGGCAGTAGGCTACTAGCATACTCAGCATACAGTCATTTTTGTGGAAGAAAATTAAGGGACTGGCTGCAAGCCACTCCAGTTGAAATGGATGTTCTATTTTCTTTCAAACCATAAATGATTCAAATTTCGACTCAAGTAATGCATTCACCTCGGGAAAATTTCCCAACAACGTTGTCAACTTCTGAGATAAGACAAAGTTGTGTACTGCATCGGTAGTATCTCTCATCGACACAATTGATTCTTCACTTGTATCATTGAGGTCCTGCAAGCAGGTCACAGTGAGAAAAATGTCCAAAGAAAACGTACTTCTTCAAATGAAACATTTTACAGCAAACATTATTGATAGAAAGCATACCTTCATTGAACAAGGGCAGTGAAGTTCCCTCCGGAAGTACAAATCCAGTAAACACCACATAGCTTTCCCATCAATCAATGAAGGTAGACTGTCCATCTTGACATCATAGTTTCCACAGATTGCCTGAAATAGCATATAGACATTTTCCAGACAGGAAAAGAAAAAGAATCACAAATCTCCAAGATTCAGCACAACCAGAGTTCATTTACTGAAGAGATGATGCACAGCCCCTAATTCAAGGGCAGGAAAAGGCATAAGAACGATAGACACAAAGTTAACCACCACGACCTGTGTCAATTACCTATTACTTCTTTAGTTCTTAAGCAAAATTTGGTATAATTACATAATCGTTTGATGTCAGAAACAGAAAGTCAAATACAAAAACAATATTCCACTAGCTTAGAAGATAGAAGTGCACAAGATCCATCTGTTTTGAGTTTTTGACATGACACATAATGAAGCAAACATGCCAAGAAAGTTAGGATGAACATTACTTGGCATTATTAAATCTAAGAATCTACAATTAACAGCTAATATCCTTTCAGTTACTCGAAAGTTATAAGTAGTCATACCTTCATCCAAAGCAGGAGCATATCCAAGTGAGTGCTGCTATCTATATCCATAAATTCCTGCACAATAAATTGTAAATCCTTAAAACACAAACATGGCTAGTGTTCATTAAACTGAAAATGAAGTAATAAGCTATAGGGAACATACGGTATGAGCTTTACAGATTTTTGAAATTTCTTCCGAGAGGATGTTCTTCGTTACAAGCCGAGGTAGCTGCAAGGCAAATGCTACCATGTTAAGAGCAAGTGACGCACATGGTAACATGTGTCATGTTATATATCAGAGCTTACTAGTATTAGAATTACTTGTTATTTTCTACTAGCATGCATTCATGCAGAGAATTACGTTTCCGATGGACTTGAAGAAGCGATATGCAACTGTTAACATAGAAGGAATTTGTCTTTTGTAAGTGGGACAGAGATCTAACACCAACCTGCAGATGAACAAATAAATTCCACAGCAAAGAAAGTATAAGTTCCTTGTCTCCGTTGGCAACATCCTCACCAACTATCTCCATACTGTCATCATCATTCAGGGGCACACCTGCCTGCTTGAGATATTGCAGAGCTGTGCGACAATTTGTCAATTTCTTTTTATGAGTTTCTGATGGAAGCACCACTTTCTACACAATAAATGACATGTCAAAAATAGATAAGTTAATAAAATACTGAACAGAAAGGCTGCAACGAAAGTTGTAACGTGAGAAAGTCTAACCATTAGAATTGACGTGTCATGTTGTAGGAGCTGAATAACTCTGCATAGCCTCACTCCATCCTGAATATCTTGAAATAAATCTGTAATTCTGAAGTCATACTCAATGAGTGGATTCTGCACAGAATGAAGAATCTATCAACACAAATTGATGACTTAAAGGTACTCAGTACTACGTAGACTTTGAGAAGCCAAGATAAAGCACATTGCATAAGAAACATAGATTGAAGCATTTAGAGTTCCATAGTATTATATACTCTCTCCCTCAGATTATGAGGTTAATATTTTTCATTTTAAGATGTCCTACAAGTAAGTTAAACATCTTTATGTTGTCCTTAAAGTAGGTCCTCATACCAACCAACCCACTTACTCTCGCTTCTAAACTCTCCTTAATCAACATGCAAAAGAAGGTGTTAGCTTAAATGTGATACAAAGAGTACCAACTACTAAGTGCTAAGTACTCATGAAGTCTCGATGATATAAATTGGTTACCTGTTGGTATGATACTTTGTACCCCACAATCACGAGATGTGCAAGAAGATTGCCCTCCCCATGCATAACTTCAGATGATAAAAAATCTGTTTTCCACCAGCAAAAAGGAAAAATCAAATTAGAACGAGGTCAGGCTCGATAATTCAGAGAAAAAAACAACTTCAAATAATACTATTACCATTTATCATTTGCCGACTTGCTTTTATATTACATTTCACATTGAACAATAGGGGAGAACCTCCATCCAGCCCGTCAATACCATACTTGATAGGCAAGCTACTCTGACATTTACCTCTATCAAGTATGAGAGCAAGAAGCAAAAATCTCTTCAATATGACATTGCCTAAAGTTTCAAAATAACCTGGCCTGTATAAGCCATCAACCAACTTATTGTATGCGTAAGATTTTGCCAGGCCCGCATGAGAGAAGAACTGTTTCTCAATTACCATTTTGAGAAAAGCCATATCATCTTCTCTGCTGGAATCTACCTTGGGTAACAAAGAATCTCCGCCAAAGATAATGTACAACCCGATCCGAAGCCAAATTGGATTATAGCACATCAGAATCTTGATAGCTTTCTCTCTCATTCCAACATCAGTGACTATGGGACAATGTGACTTCATCTTAAGCCTTCCTTCATCAATACTCTGAAACATGGAACACAAATGACTGAATTTGAGAAAATGTTTCAGGCCAAAACAAATAAATACTTTAACTGGTGGAATCTATATTATTTAGGGAGGCTTCAATCATCTATTCTATACTATTTAGCTATGTTACTCAGACACGTTTTGAGTGTCTACTCGGATACGGGTGTCCAAGTGTCCGACTCGGCTATTTTGTAGAAAAAAAGTCAAGTTTTTAGTTTAAAATTAAGTATCCAAGCGAAGTATCGTGTCGGACACGACACGACACGACACCCGTTTTTTGAGGTAAATGAAGGTGTCGGAGTAACATAGCTATTTAGCTAATAAACATGTTGGGAATGGGATGATCATTCTTCCAAAGAAGCTTTCAAAAGAAAGAGCAAAGGATTATAGGCTTTTCGTAAACTGGTGGCATTCCTCCCTCAAAAAGGCCATGTGGCTTGGAGAAACTCTATACCCCAAGGTTTGTAGGAGGATGGAGTATCAAAAGCCTAACTTACCGAAACAAGATTGTAGTTGACTAATTCGAGCTCTTTCTCATGAAGCTAATAGGTTCAGGGTGAAATGGATAAACAACTATTATATCATGGTAATGTGCTTGCTTTACTTCAAGTGGATAGGTGGTACATGATACATTAATACACTAGCAAACTAGTTCTCATAATTACGAAGTGCATTAGGTTCCCGTACACAATAGTGTTAGTCTGATACTAAATCATATAACTACACACTAATACACTACCTAGTTTTTAGAAGGTAATCATCAACATTCATAGAAGCAAAGGCATCAATATTTATGCACGCAAGATATCCAGCCAACACTATGCTACCTAATCCAATCCTCCCCGAGAACCACAACCTGCCAACATGGAAACATGTAAATGGATAAGTTGTACATGATACCCTAAGGCCTTGTTCTTTTGGACTAGTGTAATTGCAATTAGGTTTAGTTGAATCAGTTCAGCTCCACTAATTTCAGTATTCCAGTTCATTTCAATCCAATAGTTTCAGTTCATTTCATTTCACTTCAGCTCCATTCAGTCCACTCGTGAACTAGTTTAAACAAGTTTATGAAGTGCATTACGTTCCCATACACGATCATGTACTAAATCATATAACTACACACCAACACACTCGCACTAGTTTAACAAAATTAGGTAGTGCATTACGTTCCCACACACGATCACGTACTAAGTCATATAACTACACACGAACAAACTCACGCTAGTTTAACAAAATTAGGTGATGCATTATGTTCCCATACATGGTCCATATACTAAATCACACCATTTTCTACTAATAACAAAAACATCATACATATACTTGCACAAACTATAACAGCAAAGAAACAAAATAATACCTTAACAACATGAGAAATAACAGTAAAAACCTCCATACAACCCTCAAAACTCAAATACTCCCTCATCCTCACCTCCAAATCCTCAAAGCTACAAACCTCCCTCAATGACTTCCACAAACCCCCGAACCTCTTCCTCGACAACGTACACGTACTGGTCCCCCTCTCCTCCCCGAACCCTCTCCCATTCATCACTTCCCCTTCTTCCCTCTGCCGCTTCGGCAACCTCCAACCACCATGAATACCAACACCACTCCCACCATTCACATTCTCCCTCTTCCCTCCTCCTTTTCCCACTCCTTCACTTCCGCCTCCGCCACCGCCATAATCACAACCGCAAGAATTAGGGTTATGGAATAGGAAATTGAGCCAAGCAGTGAGCGATTTCGCTAACGATTTCATTGATCTTTCTTTTTTGATTTGCTCTTTTCGTGATGATTTCGACATCTCAAGCTCGAATTGACGGAGTTTGTTAACTGCTGGAGATGATGATGTTCGTCGACGATAACGACGAGCAGTGGTGGTAGTGGAGAAGGAAGGAGTTTGGATTTGTTTGGAAGCAGTGAAGAAGTTGGAATTTGGAGTAATGGGTTGGAAAGTACGGGAAGAAGAAGAAGAAAAAGGTGGGTTTTTGGGTTTAGGGGTTTTGAAATTGGAAATGTCTTTGAAGAGTGAAGATGATGATGATGGTAGGTTTGGTGATGGTGATGGTGATGGTGATGGAGGATGGCGATTTTCGGTAGCCATTGTTGAAGATGAAGATGAAGATGAAGATAAAGATGAGTGTGTGTCTGAAAGTGAGAAATGGTAATGGAGGAAGAAGACTGAAGAGAAGTTTTGTCTGAAAGTATGAGAGTGTGTAGAAATATGGAAATTGGGGCTTTTTTTTGAATTTGAATTTTGGAGAGAGAATAGCGGTAAAAGGGGTTGAGGAGGAGGAGGAGGATATCACGTCATTAGTCCATATTAATAAATGGACTTATGGACTTCACCAACAAAAAAATGGACTTATGGACTATGGAGAACATACTATATACATATTGGGACGATGGGGATGGGGCTGTTTGGTCGGAGTAGGAGAAAGGGAAAGGAATTTTAAAAATAGAAGAAGAGGGAATTGAAATGACTAGTTAGGTTTGAAATTATTCGGTTGAAGAAGCAAACAGGGGTTACGACTTTACGAGGTTTCTAGTGTTTATGGTCGTTTAGGTTGAATTATGTATGTCATGATTGATGTAATTATTGAAAAGTACTTGAAACTCTAGATTAGTGATGAAGGGAATGTTACTGTGTGGATCTTTATGGGTTGGAAGATTCAAATTCCGGTGAGAAGGTCTATCGTATACTTATTGGAAAGTTGTTAACAAACCGTCCTTTATATTTTGCTATTTTTAAGAGGACGATTGTTCAATCATGGGCATTAGTAAATAAAGTTGTGATAAGGGTGATTGAACCAAATCTCTTTATTGCATTCTAGTTTTTTATTGGTGAGAGATTGATGAAGTTTTTGATAGGCTCCCTTGAAGATGTGATCAACGGTTACTCGTTCTTCATGAAGTCCACGAGGATGAACAACCCTCTCAAGTAGCGTTGAACAAGTCTCCTTTCTGGGTCAGATTATATAATATTCCCTTCAAGTTTCGTGCTAGAATTGCAGTTAGGACTATGTGGCCTCGCTTGGTATTGTGATGGATATTGAAAAGGTTGAACTAGGGTTGGAGAGCTTTTTTAGGTGTCGTAATAAGTGCATATGTCCCATGTTTATAGATGTGATATGTCGCATTGATCTGTAGTACCTTATTTGTTCAACAGTGAAACCTACATGGTGCTTTCACATTCCACAAGGTTTTTAAAGTCAAAATTTATTGCAGATTTCAGTGGCAGCTGGAAAATAGTTAGCAAATCATTAACAAAAAAATTAAGGTTGCGGTTCATTAAAATTATTAAAATAAGTTTTGTTTGCACTTAATTGACTTATTACTCTTTGTGTGCAAGGAAAATCCCAAAGTTGGAGCCTGTGAGCAAGAATCTCCATCTAATGTTGAAGGAGATAAAAGCATCCTTCATAGTTTTCATTCTCATTGTCTTTTTACCTCGTTATTCCTCACTCTGATTTGGTGCATAAAGGTGACGTAATTATCTAATCAAGGTTGAGAGCTTTATTAATTGCTTTTGGTTTGTCTCTGAGTTGGTATGTTAGATTATCCTTAAGTACTTTGTAAAAGTAGAAGATTGCAAGCCTTGAAGAATCGATCTGCTCCCATCTTATGGTTTAAACTTTTGGTGTCATGAACGAGATGAGTTGATAAGAGAAGAGAAGAGGGGCTTTGACCATTTTGGGAATTATTTCTTGCGTTAACTATGTTTATCAGGTAACTTCAATTTTTTCCTCTTCGTGTAGTTGGATAGTTTTATAGCAAACTCAAAGGAAAAAATGCATGTGCAAGAAGTAGAGAAAAATAACGTACAAGCAAAGTCAAAAGGTGTCATAGCTTTATATGCTTATTGTTTTGCTCTTCCACTGAGCATCAATACCAATACGTCTTACACGCTCATGATAAGGTTTTTTTTTTGCGAGATCCTCAAGTGTTGAGATTAAGACACTTCGGGAAAAGTTAATTTCAAAGCAATACCAACACTAACACCTAGCTTGTCTAAAAATTGTTGGTTGCAAGTTTATGTGTGTGCAAAATCACATTGATGAGACTTCATGGTCATGAATTTTTCACCAACTATTGCCTTGTGAAAAAACAATCACATTAATATTATATAGATAATTATAACTTGTGAAGCATGATTAAGAATGTTAGATGTAATTTTAAAATTTTGAAAAAAAAATCTTTTGAATTCTTAACATTTTCAAAATATTGAACGTGGCTTCTCCATTTAATGATTTGGGCATCTTTAAGCAATCATTGATGTCAACAAAAAAGCAAACGTCTTGTCTTTCTAGCTAGTCACATATGCATTATCTATAATATTAGGGTTATTGTTCTTGACATTTTAGAGGCCTAGGATTTACAAGAAAAAATGAGCCTCACACTAACGAAACAAACTTTATTGATTTTTTTTTATAGAAATCAATTATACTAAGAACAATCAAACCAAAGCTAAAGTACTAGTTTTTGGCAAAGATAAATAGGGGAGATGGAGAGTCTCCATTAATTGTGAATGAATGATTAAATTGTTAGAGAACTATCATTGAATGAAATGTGTTTGATATTTTTCGTCTATGCAAACGTGTTTTCCGTAATGAAAAGTTGAATGATTGAAGGAAGAATTGTAATAAAGCAAGAATCAATTTTAGGAAGTTTTGGAAATGAAAATTTTGGGTGAGAATGTGGGATATCATATCTTGGTGATAATTGTAAAGCAATATCAATAGATTACTTTCTATCTAATTGAATGCTACATTACAAGCCCTTTTTTCAATTATCCTATGGTTGCCCCTCCTTGGCGAGGGATAGGGCCGACCCAACATAGTATTACTAATATAAAGTTGACTAACATGAAGGCCATATAACGCCTACTAATGTCATTGTATTAGAAGGAACTTCATTTGAATTCCATTTACATAAGATATTTATATATTTGCATAAATTGAAACTTCTTGATAATACATAAAAATGCCTTTTTCTTCAGTGGTCATATCATTTTTCATGCATATAAGCTCATGAATAGTTTTAGAATGTATCGATAATCTTGGTTAACATGTATAGTAGCACAATAGACAATTAACAAGATGTTTTTTTAGGCATGCACAATAAATGGTCAGAATATTAAGCCAAATTGTTGTAATTCCGAAACTATGTAGAAAAAAATCATAACAACGTAGTTTGTGTATATGCTCATTTTCTCTGCCCTTAGTTATTCCCTTGTTTTTCAATTAACTCGTACGTTCTCACTTCTTAACTTGTGTCACGTCATCATAAGAAAAAAAAAATCTGCATACCCATATTGCTAATTCTATAAGCGATTTGATATGCTAATAGTTTTTTCAAATTCCTGCTAATTATCTTGTATATGGAGCATAACAGCTACAATTGAGCAAAATCGCTAATTAAATTAGTGATTTTAGTTCAATAATTGCTAATTCAATTAGCACGAGGGCAAAGTGGATACTATTTTCTACGACGATAGAGTGAGAATTATTTTAGATTTCTAGTTTGTATCACTATATGAAACTACAGATCGAGAATACATTTATTCTTCTAACCTTTCCACTAGAAATTTTCATCAAGTCATAAAGTTAAGTGAGACCACGAAATAGAAACTATTTAGGAAACTAGACTCAACATTATATCATACAACTTTTATCCTATACTCGAGTGTTAAATAATATGAATATGGATCTATTCTTTTCAATTTTTTTTGCATATCTGAACGTATCTTAACTTATTAGACCTCACTCGACCTTATTATTATCTGATCTTATTAGATGAAACTTTATTCGACCTTATCAGAAACAGGTTGAAAAGAACGAATCCGTATACTCATCCTACCCTCTATGATATACAAACATACAATACACATTCCTATTCCTTAAAGGTGGGGGTATTGATTTATATTGAACATTGATATTGTGGTTGCACACGAACACTAGACAAATTCCACAAAACCAAAAACATTTATAGACAACAGCAAATAAATAAGATTCCTCTACAAAATTTGAGTAACATGGTGAATCCAATTGGGTCGTAGAATTCACTCGCTACATAATTGGTCATATAAATGTCATCTGAAATTTTCCAGGTTACTATATATTTCTAAACCAAATTCACCTGTCAACCTCATCAGAAAGCAATATCAGAATCCTACCAATTTTGCTCCAACTCAAACATTCAATTCAATCTAATCTAATCTTTCCTTCAATCTCGAATCTCTATCTTCAAACAATCAATTGAGTGTGTCTGAGAATGGCTCAGGCGGTGGAAGAATGGTATAAACAGATGCCAATCATCACTCGATCTTATCTTACTGCCGCAGTAGTTACCACAATCGGTTGTTCTTTAGAGGTATGTTGTCTCTCTTTCTCTTATAAGTCAATTGGAACCCTAACGATTTGATTTTTGTTACTGTTTTGATGAATTTGAGCTCGGATCCTGATATTTGGGGTTGTATATGTAAATGGGTATTTGGGTTTTGTTTGTTTTTGGATTTTATGAACTGGGTTTGATTCTGAATAAGGCTTAGTTGTTGTTGTTTGTTTGTTTGATTCTGAATCATTGGAAAGTTAGTTTTTTTTTGCTGTATGTATTGGAGTGGGGCTTTGGTGGTTGATTTGTTTGGGGTTATATATGTAAATGGGCATTTGGGTATTTTGTTTGTTTTTGGATTGTAGGAACTGGGTTTCATCCTGAATCATTTGAAAGTTAGTTTTGTGCTGTATGTATTGGGGTGATATGTGTAAGTGGGCATTTGGGGTTTGTTTGTTTTTGGATTGTATGAACTGGGTTTGAATTTGATTCATTTGGAAGTTAGTTTTGTGCTGTATGTATTGAAGTGGGGATTTGGTGGTTGATTTGTTTGGGGTTATATATGTAAATGGGCATTTGGGGTTGGTTTGTTTTTGGATTGTATGAACTGGGTTTCATCCTGAATCCTGGAATTTAATTTTTTTCTGTATGTATTAGGGTTATATGTGTAAGTGGGCATTTTGGGTTTGTTTGTTTTTGGATTCTATGAACTGGGTTTGAATTTGATTCATCGGAAAGTTAGTTTTGTGCTGTATGTATTCAAGTGGGGAGTTGGTGGTCGATTTGTTTGGGGTTATATATGTAAACATTTGGGGTTGGTTTATTTTTGGATTGTATGAACTGGGTTTAATCCTGAATTCTGGAATTTATTTATTTATTTATTTTTTTCTGTATGTATTGGGGTTATATGTGTAAGTGGGCATTTGGGGTTTGTTTGTTTTTGGATTGTATGAACTGGGTTTGATTCTGAATCATTAGAAAGTTAGTTTTGTGCTGTATGTATTGAAGTGGGGCTTTGGTTGTCGATTTGCTTTGGGATGGGGGGTTAGTTTGTGGCGGTATCCACTGAAGTGATCATATGTGATTGATTTGTTCTATGATGATGTGAATTGGGGAATTGGGTTTATAGATGGTTTTGGACTGATGCATTTGTAACTCTTGTATTTGGATGGGGTTTTCTGCCATGAAGTTTAGTTGGATGGTAATTGGTATGTGTATGAAAGTTTGTGAAGGGAGAATTGAATGCAAGCAGCACAGTAACTCCAGGCTAGGAATGTACTGTGCGAGTGTGTCGATACGCCTACTGAGGGTCGAACTGTCAGGTAGTGGTCATACATGAGCCACATGGAGGGAAGTTTTTGGTTGTCTTGTTGCTTGTTGAGTTGGTATTTTGGTGTCGTTGTTTGTTTTCACGTTCTAGATGGGTAGAGATTTGGAGTTTTGAATTAGAATGTGTTGTAATGATTGCTTAAGGGATTCCTAGTGTGGGAAGTTTTGTTTTTATGTTAGTTATAAGTTTGTGTTTGAATGAAGTGACTGGGGAATTGGGGATAGTTTCTGGACTGATTGGGCCTTAGTTTACTATAACACTGAATCTTTCTTGGGCATATTTTGGTGCTTATATAGTAGTCCTGTTTTTTCAACAGTTTGCATTTATATTACCTAATTACCGTAACTTTCTTGTTGTTTCGGGAGGAACAATGGCGATGTGTCTGATATTTAAACACCAGAATGGGGGTCATTGTGGGAATTCAGTGTCGTTGTGGCTGGAACTATTCTATTATAGAACATTTAAGCACATTTATTCACGTCCTTTCAGCCTATCGCCATTAACTCCTCCAGTAACCCGTTAATTCATGTTTTGATTTCCTAGCTCTTGCATCTCAGGGATATTGATATTTCTAGGTTTCTGAAGTGAAAATCACAGTAACTTGAGGCTACCAGACTGTTATGGAAATTCCAATGCCCGGATTTTGTTGAACAATAAACCTACAATGGATTGTTGAGCTATATCCAAGCTTGATGTAGCTACTGTTTAGATAATTGCTTAATTAAAAACTTATCATTGTATTGACATAATTTGGTAGATAGCAGCTGCTTTTTGTTGAGCTATATCCAAGTTTGATGGGATAACTCTTTCAGCTTATTCTTGACTTTCTTTTCCTTCTACCATTCTTTTTTGTTAAATTACTGTTTAAGATATTGAAGAAGAGAATGTTCCACATCTCTGTCTGTTATGTAATGTGCTGGATCACATGCGCTGCAATTTGCTTCTGTTGCTTATGATGGTTGAGCCAGTCCAAGCATAATATTGGAGTGCTCTTTCCAAGGCCCAATGAATTAGAAGTTGTACTTAGATTACAGTATTATTATTTTTGGGTACCAAGCGCACCTAGCTCAAACTCGTGAACTGTTGAAACTAAATGAACATCAACTAGACATTGGTTATTTTGGGCTCTGCGATCTGTTTAGTAGAAATAAAGATGCAAAATAATGTAACATGCTGACTGCATTGTAGCTGTTGTTTGGTAGCAATATGTATATACATGCTCGGTTCTTTTCATATTAAAGGTAGCATATTATCTTTCACAAACATGCTGATATGCTCATAGCTATGTTAATGGTGATTGAAGCCTATATTAGATTACAACTTAGGTTTTTGTGAAGTTGGTAATAAGAAAAGGCTAGTGATTCATGTGAAGAGAATTTTATGATGATGTGGCAGTATGCCTACGACTTCTATAGTATTGTAGTCTCCATCCCTCCCTAGCGGAGAAGTGAATTTTGGACCAAGTGAAGAGTTATACTACCTCAGTTCCATTATTGGAAACTTTTACACTATCCACAAAGCCTGCTTTGACGTTCTATTATGATTTATACATAATTACAAAAATAGCCATGTGAGATTTTGTTAGATTCGTCTCGACATTTACTTAATTACTATCCACTTTTTGTATTTTTCTTCTTAAACACAATTAGAGATATAAACATTTTAAGTTGTGCATTGGAAGGTGTGAAATCTCCCAATGTTGCAATTAAAAAGGAACGAAGGAAATACATTATGCCAATGCAATGATAGTATATCCGCGTGTCAGTAATATGACTATTAAATTAACTCTAGATTTCTCGAGATGACTGGTTTTATCATTGGTAAAGTTGTCATGGACTTACTTTTGCATTCACCTAATACGTCCTTTTTTACTTGCAGATCATTTCCCCGTACAACCTATACTTGAATCCTCGACTTGTAATGAAACAATATCAGTTCTGGCGGCTTGTCACTAATTTCTTGTACTTTCGGAAAATGGGTAATTATTCACAGTTTCTTCTCTGTTCTCCTGGCTACTTTTTTGGTTGCGGTTACCAGTCATGTGTTGGTTGGTTGGGGCCTGTGATATGTTTACCTTTTGGATCTTGTAATATTTGATCTTGTCTTTTGCAGAACATTCTTTGATGTTGTTTAAAGGATCTCTTGCAAGTATCTGTTTAAATATTAGTAACTTGAATTTTATTGTTACTCCTCGAGTCATAATTTTGTATGTATTGTCATGGAGGCTTAATGCTATTGAGAAAATATAATTGGTAGAAGTCAACTAGTAAACCTGTAGATTTTTTTTAGATATGCATTTGATGCGTATGAGGTCTATGTGTGGTGTTTAAGATATCTAGACCCCTGTAAGCTCTTCTGTGTTGGGGATATTTGCTGTAAGTGCGTAACCTGTCTGTGGTAGAAATGATTTAGAATGGTTTTAGACGTTGTACTTCCCCTATTACTCGTGTACTGTCTTAAATGGTAAACAGGAGTATTAAGGAGTGCTAAAAACTGACTTGTAGCGTAATTAGTGCTTTGTGTGCATTAATTTGAAATCATTTTTAATAAGCATGTAGGAAATTTCAATATAGATGGAGAAGCTAAGGAGTGATTGTTTGTGCAATTTAGAACTACACATATCAATTCTTTTGGTGGCCTTTACTTACATAAGTGTTTCAGTAAAGCTGATACTTCGTCTGTACTAACTCTGGTTTTATTAATTTATTGTGATTTTGTCGTGTTGTTAGATTTGGACTTTCTCTTCCACATGTTCTTCCTCGCTCGTTATTGCAAGCTTCTTGAGGAGAATTCTTTCAGGGGAAGGACTGCAGATTTCTTTTATATGCTCTTGTTTGGTGCCACTGTTCTGACTGGAATTGTTCTTGTCGGAGGAATGATCCCATATGTGTCTGAGTCATTTGCAAGAATAATATTCCTAAGCAATTCTTTGACGTTCATGATGGTTAGTTTGTTTTCCGTGCATGTCCAAGCTTACGATGATTGACAGTGGTATCTGTGTAGAATGATGGTAGAATTAGAAATAATAGTGAATTTATGTGCAGGTGTACGTGTGGAGTAAGCAAAATCCTTTTATCCATATGAGTTTCTTGGGCCTATTTACCTTCACAGCAGCTTATCTACCCTGGGTAAGATTTCCGTTAGTTACCTTTATAATTTAGAACTACTACCTTCTTACGATTCAAGTAGACAGTTTGGCTCTTTGGTATAATATACTACCTCCGTTGCGCAATACATGCAACGTTGGAGGTTGGCACATGGACCAAGGAAGGGAAGAGAGAGAGTGCAAATTGCCTTTATTACCCATGTGACAAAGAATAAAGTAGTTTACATGTGAGTGGAAAAGTAGGGATACAAGTGTCTTTTTAGCTAAATAGACTAACTATTAAAGGTAATATTGCATGTATTGCAAATCATCCAAAAGAGGTATATATTGCATGTATTGCGAAACGGAGGTAGTATGACTCTTAAGTCTCTGATGATGATTAATTACAGAAAGTTTATTAATATAAGTTTGTTCGTGATATTTATGGTAATGTAACTTCCTCTCCAAACATGTTTGTTTTTCTTTTTCTAAATTTTCATTGCCATTCTTTACCGACCTGTTTGATAGACGGGCACTAAATGGCACTAAATGCCCGTGATGACAAATGAAAAGTAATTGTTTTGTAAGGAAAATCTCCTACTGGCATGTCACAACCTTGGCAATGGAATCCGTTCTTCACAATTTGCATTTAATGGATAGTAATGCAATTTTATGAAGAAGAACACGTTGAAATAAGTTCCTCAACAATTCTCAAGCTAACTTGCTAACTTATTCCTCAAGCCACTGCTTTAGATGTAGTAGTGGCTTGAGGAATTAGTTTCTCTATAAATAGAGGATAATAGATAGTGAAATGTTATGTTGAAAATTATTAAGTGTGTTTTGTAGAATATTTAAGAGTTTTTTGGGGAGAAAAAAGCCTCTCGAATGCTTGATTGGGAGTGCTCAACCACTCGAAAACTTGATATCTATCTTATTTTTCTGTAATTACAGTTTATTAGTGTTAATATTTTGGCAGCTCATTACAATATGCTGAAATGGTTGCTTTGATTTCAGGTCCTT
Source organism: Patellifolia procumbens (assembly GCA_947645195.1). NCBI lineage: Eukaryota > Viridiplantae > Streptophyta > Magnoliopsida > Caryophyllales > Amaranthaceae > Patellifolia > Patellifolia procumbens. The sequence continues at coordinate 199,989 of CANSGD010001116.1, forward strand.
TTGGGATTCTCTATTCTGGTTGGTGCCAGCCCTTGGGTTGACCTTCTGGTATTTTCTCCTCTCAACCATACGCTCTCTCTTATATGAATCTGCTATTCTGCATTTAAAATACTCCCTCTGTCCTAAATTCTTCCTACATTAGCTTTTGGCACAAATTTTACGAGATATAAAAAGTGGATAGAAAAAAGTGGGTGGGTAATTGTAGAATCGTCCAACTTCAAATAAGAAGTGGAGAGAAAAGTTGCCTGAAAAGGTACAAAATAACAAGTAATCTCGACTTGGTAGTGGCACTTCGATGTATGTTCTTGTTAGAGGTTAAAGTTGCTTCGAAAAGGGTGCACGTTTAACTAGAGGCAAGATATGAATGGGAAAAGCTAAACGGAGAACACGTTCACATGTAATCAAGAGAGGGGATTTGGTGCAGAGTCTACACTAAGGCTCCGTTTGTTTTGATAGAAAGCAATTTTCACGGAAAATCACTTGTCAATGGAAAACATAATTTTAGAAAGAATTTTCCTTTGTTTTATTGGAGGAAAACCTAGGGAGAAAAGGTAAATGAAGTAAAAGCGAAGGAAAGATGGGAGGAGAAAAAAGAGAAGGAAGGAAAAATGTGGCATACCTTCTTTGCACAAAGAAATTGGTTTTCTTCTTCTAAGAGCACTTTCTACCTTCAAGAAAATTGTTTTCTACCCCTTACCAAAACAAACAAAGGAAAATGGGAAGATGGAGGAAAACCTTTTTCCAAGAAAATGGTTTTCCACAAAGAGAAACGGAGCCTAAGTGGATTTGTGAAATTGCCCCTTTTCACATGTTCTCTAATCAGCTCAACTCGTTATGAATTGCCCAATGTCGCATATTATCGTTACAATCTTATTTTCTAGGCTGTCCACTTGAACACTTATCCTAAGACTTCTCTGCTGTATGGAAAAACCAAAAGTGCTGAATGACATTGGGTCTTTGGTTCTTGAGTTCTTGAGTTCTTTTAGGCTTTGTATTGATTTTAACACTTCTAACCAAACTGTTATATCAAGTCTCTCTGGGACCTAGGATTAATGGGAGAGATTTTTCCAGGTCATTGTGAAATTACAAATAAATTTTTCGAGATAAGAATTTCCTTAATTATAGATTTACAGTATTTTAAATCCTTTCTTCAGTGTGGGATTTAATGTTTCTTGTCATGTTCACTTGTTCAGCCAAGGTCTTACTTTTTTCAAACTTATGATCGTATCTAGTTATCTAATATCTGATGAAATTATGTGATCAGGAGTGGATTTTTTCTTCATTGTATCTGGTATTTGATGAATTTCATGTCTTACTGGTTTGTAGGGAATGATTGCTGGACATGCATATTATTTCCTTGAAGATGTATATCCAAGAATGACAGGTCGCCGCCCTCTTAAAACTCCATCGTTTATAAAGGCAATGTTTGCAGAGGAAGCGGTTGTGATGGCACAGCCTGGGAATGTCCGTTTTGCAGCCCCACGAGCAGATGAGCTTCATCAAGATTAAAACAGACAAGGCTTAATTGCCTTGTGTCAGCTTGTAATTAGTTACGTGGCGGGATTAGTTGGGGCTGAACACTGAACAGGGTTTGTTGCCGTTGCAAGATTTTGTAACTGATGATTACTAACTAAAGTAATAGGCTATTGAATTATTGTGACGCGGTTACTTTGTTGGGGTTTAGTTGTAATATAAACTTCCAATTCAGCCAATTTGGCTTTTGTGCAGGCAAAGCTTCAATTCACAGTGTATTCTCTATTAGTACGGTACAGGGCATTTCTGTGTGCTTTTGTTGAATTCTTCGACTAATTTTTGTGATTCTGCTAACTAATGATCTAATGTTGTTTGGTGCACCATAATTATGGCCTATTTGTGGATTAATATGACAACCGACCAAAGTAAGTGTTTGGTAAACAAAAAGAATGTGGACATGTGGTGATTAGAATTAGTACCTTTCAGTTCGTTACGTAGCCTATCGACTTTTAGTATCTTAAAACCAAAAATTAAAGGAAAAACTAACAATGAACGAGCTCCATTACCAATTTTTAGCCCGATTACCAAGTTTTTTGGTTTGTTTTCAAAAAGGAATTTGATTTTTTCATGTTGCCAAAGAGTTGACCAATGGTTTTTTCGTATAAACAAAAAATATCTGTGTAATACTCTCGAAGTTTCTCAGTAATTATTTGACATTAATCCTACAAGGATAACAGACACACTAGCTTTTTATTAATAGAAACTTCTAATTCCAACAGGAAGCATAGAAAAATTATAACCAAACCCTCAAATTACTAGGAACACAATTCCAAGACACAAATTCTATCGACTCAAAACAAATGATCATATGTTCAAATGTTCATAACTGTTCTTTTCCATGGAAATTGACAAAAAAACAATCTCTCAACAACCAACCCTGTGAACCTATTCACCTCAACAGCTTACAGCCCAAAAAAAATGGCCTTAGCGGGTGTCAGCTACAACTTGCTGCACAAAATTCCAGCAAACCCGACAAAAAAAAAATGTTCAGGCAGCGACATGCTGTCACAGGACATGATAGATCAATATTTCTGGAACGCAACCCAGCTTAGTTTGTTGAAGGCCTGATGTTGCTTCCAGTAAAGCAATGAAATCATCGCATCCAAAAGGTCAATGAGTGTTAGGAGATTGAAGATGAGCATGTGTTAACATATGGGATGATATATGCCTGAAATTCTTTTTGGAGGCAGCTTCCGCAAGATGAAGAGGACCAGTGCTGATGGTAAGATCTCTACAAGCTGAATTTGGAATGTCTCAGTTACATTTCAAAGATGATGGCTTAAAATGAGCACCTTTAATTGAAAGAAAAAGTTACCATGTAGTAAAAGAAGTCCAGAATTGGATGATCCAACACGGCGAGGGAAGCATCCTTGTCGAATGCAGACACGAGTACCTGTCATTTAAGTTCAAAATTAGGTGAATATTAAGTGCTTAACCGCTAGAAAAGGAAAGCTGCCCCGAACATGAGCTTAAATTACTGAGAGAAGCCCAAACAACCTAAATTCAACCCAATTTGTCCCAAATTATCATGTTTTGTTAGTATATTAAGATTTAGTCCATGTCTCACGTATCGTAGCACAAACCAAAACCGTCCCAAGCCCAAGACCAAGACCAAAATTGACTCATGTTTTCTGGCCATCATTAAGCATCAAGTGTCCATTTCATGCTGAAGTATCTTAAGTAATTGAAGTGAACTAGAGAGTTCAAGCAAGAGTTTAGCTGAATAAGTAGGAAAATTGCAGCACTGCAAGACTATCGTGGTTAGCTTCAAAGTTCAAACTTACAAAATGAAGACTCTGAATGCAAGCACCTCGACAAAGACAAAGAAACTCACCACAATACATCTTATAAGAAAGCAGCTGAAACATACAGCTGCTACTGATCCAACCTGCCAATGTCAATCTTGTAAGTCAAAATCTCTTCAAAAAGGCAGCGCGTGCACCTTTAGAGCAATGAATAAAACTATGTAAGTATGAACTTTTTTAGGCCGAGGTTATAGGGTTCTAGCTCTAGTCAAATGATAATAAGGGAAAAGTGGAAACATATTTTTTCTTTTTTGGACTTCACGTTAGTCAAAGCACAAATCCGAATATTCCTAACTATCTATGGTAAAATTCTTAAATACATTGATATTTGGAAAAATATATTGAGACAAAAGTCACAAAACCAACAACGTATGCTTGGACCACCGACCACCCTTACGAATTTTATTAATATACACGTTAAGGCCAAAAAATTATTGTGGGTTTCAGGGAGTATGAGATTGCCCGGACTATAAAATGATCCAGAATAAAGCACAAACCTCATATAACTTCTTCGTTCTTCCTCTAGATTCAAATGGATATTGTCTCAGCAGTTCAAATAAACTGGAGTCGTTGTACAAAACACCCCCGCATTGAAAACATGAGAAGTAAACAGATATATTAACATATTTGCATTATTGTCTAGTTATAAAAGAAATTAAATGTTCAGAAACTAACCTTCGTCCGTAGACCAAAAAACTGATTGCGGTAACAAACGAGACAACTGACAGTGTTAAGACAAGTTGAGAGATTCTGATGAACATTGTACTAGTAATATTAAAGCCAAATATCATCACATCAAGAAAAACAAACCAGCTATGAAGATCCTCCCGATGATTTCAACTGTTCCATTGTCATCCAACCAGAGGAAAACCCAGATGCAAACCTAAAGCACAAAGTGTTACCAGCTTACTATCATAAATTCCTTCCCAAACCCTTATAAGGTACTTCTTCAATTATCACCTGTTTAATAGGTCACTCAGTAACTTGTATGTTGTATCCTTTTCACAAAAAGGTTGTACAGTTACTGCCAATTCAAACATTTCACATTCACTATTCTACCTCTTGTCCAGTTCTAATGAGCCAAAATTATTGAAATGACTTCAGAAACTGAAGCATACATTTCGGCGTCATTCCATCACAATCAAAATTACACCAGAATCCACAAGAGGTAGCAATAGTAAATGGTGCGTCATTTGAAAAAGGTAATAATTTACAATTTTTTCTGAACATAACATAAGTCACCAGGTGATCCACTGAATAGGTTGTAGTTGACAAAATTTCAGTAAAAACTCATCACCTATAGGTGACATGAAATATACAAGTAAACACGAGAATTGAGATGCAATAAACCTGTATGATGTAAATTCCGGCGTTGAGTAATATATAAACAAGCTTCAGTTTATCTGCTGGTAAATATCTAGCCTGATCACACATTAGGCAAAATAAGAGTTCAGTGAATGTCCGCTTTATTTGAGGTACCAAACCTAAGCACATAAACATCAAAGTATAGTCCACCTGATGATAGATCTCTGCCCAAAAGAGGACAAGGAGAGTGTAAGTGGAGAAAAATAGAAGTCCCGGAAGATCCAACAGCACCAATGTTAGCACCTATCACAAGGTGGATACAAAGTATGTCAATGCAGATTTCTATAGATAACTCCTATGAAAACAAATGAGATGCATACTGTATCTAGAGTCCCATGTTGTACAATATGCTCACAGAATGCGCTATGGCAAGGGATGACGGACTGACTGCTAGAGAAGAGCAATGAAAAGATTGATGAATATTAAGTTGTAGGCCACAAACCAAATGACATTGAGGGCACAGACATGATTGCAGTAACCATTTAAGACTCACAAAAGTCAAATTCGACAAATGAAATCATAAGATAATCAACCAAAAGGATTTTTTCTTCCCCAATTTCTTTATAATGATCAAAAAATTTTCTGTTCACATTATAGGAAAGTGTGAACTGCTAATAGTCAGGTGGCGCGTGACTGGTTTTACCACAACAGATTGGAGATCGTGACACGTCAGAAAAATATGATACGAGGCTTATTTGCTGCGAGTACATTCTGGATTGTACTAGGTCTCCAAGCTTGCACGATACCAAACTCCATATATAGTTCCAAATCATATAAGACCAATTGACATTGTATGAGGTGTGAATCGCACAAAACAAGCCAAAGTAAGGACACAAAGTCTCAGACATGGAAGAAAACCTACCTTGGGACTCAGAACGAATACTTGCTTGTGGAAGACGAATACAATTGCCCGAACTGAAAACAAAAGGCTTTATTATCAAAACATAAAGTACACATTATACTAGAATGGTAAATTGAAGAATCTGGATTTCACCTGCATTTACAATAAAGTTCATAAGATGAAAGACCTTCTGTAAAGTCCATCTATATTCGGGCACCCTCAACTCAATCCTTATCAACTGAACCTGCAGATTATTATAAACTAAAAACAATTATTTTGACCAATCCAATAAATTGGCTTCCATTGATCAGTAAAGAAACAGAAGCATAAATCTCACTGGCCAACACATTGAACATAGGACTTCTAAGTTGAATGAAACTCCCTAACTAAATTAGGCAAAACAAAGCATTTAACCAAGATTGGCATTAGCAAAGAAGATAGACATTCACCCTCAACAACAAACCTAATCTTGTATCTCTCATTCATCCTCTTGTAATTATTCTGTGTACCTCGGAACACTACTCCGCCAAATCACAATTAGGTATTATTAAGAGCACATATACGATTTTCAAAAGCACGTAGGTGTTTTCACCATCGTAATTGAAAAGCAAATATGTAACTTTTAAAAACACTCATCAATGTACCTTGATGCCCAGTGCACAAAATAATTTGCATTCATCTTCCTCCCCTTCTCCAACAAGATAGTATAAAGTATAATGTCATAGTACAAAGCTAAAAATTGACTATATATAAATTTCAAATGAAGAACAAAACTATTCAAGCCTCTATCTTTACATTGGCATAAAAAAAAATTCACTAGTCATTAAATTGACCCAGATAATCCAAACACTAGTATTTACTTTTTGCATTGAGCAGGTATTTTCAAAAGTACATATGCGATTTGAAAAAGCATAGGTGTATTCCCTTCGTATGTACTTTTGAAAACACTTAATGTACCTAAACGGACCCGTGCACGAAAAAAATTAGGAACTTGAAAAAAACATTGTAGATAGTAGAGAGAGGAAGAGATACCAGAGCAAAAGAAGAGACAATGGCAAAGAGAGCAGAAAGAGTGAAAAAAATGGAATCTTGCCAAACAACTGAGTCATTAATTTTTTCCCACCAAGTTGTAGTAATCAACAAGCTTAGTCTTCCAACATCAACAACTCTATTAACCCATTCAGATTGCATTCTTTAATGTCACTAAAAAATAAAGTGTTATGTAACTTATGTTAACTCCTTGTTACGTGCTCGCGAGTGTAGGATCTAATTTGCGGCTTGTTATTTCTCAGTTGCACATAACTAAACTTCTTCTGAGCTACAACATACAGAAGAAGCAACAGTAAGTATATTAATGGAAGTCAGAAAGCTCAAAAAAAGTATATTTTCAATGACATGAGCAAATAGAAGGAGGGGGGGAGTAGAGCTTACCAGTCAGTCTGCCTCCTGGGATCTCTGTAAGGTCAAGGCATAATTTGACTGGTTGATACTTCATAATAGCGCAAATACAAATTAATTAAGTATGTTTTTGTTTTATTATGAAACAACAATAGGATCCGTGGCGCAATGGTAGCGCGTCTGACTCCAGATCAGAAGGTTGCGTGTTCGATTCACGTCGGGTTCAATACCCCGATCCTTATCCGGATTCCCTTTTTTTTTCTCTCTCTTCATGATTTTGGAAACATTATTGTAATTGCTCCTAACTATATTTTCTCTTTCGTAGTTATAGACTTCCATTTTATATGTTTATCAATTATCTTCAACCAAGGTCACACAATTTGATATAGAATTCAGTCTTCGAATTCAAAATTTACTCAAAATGGGTTAAAAATAAATTAAAAATCGATCATAATTCGATATTTTTAGGTTAAAATCATAGGGGTTCAAGACTTATGTGGCCCTGCTTACAACTATGTTACGCGTCTTTTCAAAATGCTTGTAGAGATAAACTTGGCCTTTCTGAACATGTGCGTAATTGTTATGGAGCGAAAGTACTTGAGTAAATCGTTGATAAGAGTTTTGTAAACACCATGATATGTTGAATTTGTTGTTCAATATGTTGATTACGATTAGATTGCCACCTTCGATAAGAAGATTTTGAATTTGTGAACTTTTAGCCTAAATGAGTCCATTGCGGAGGGTCGTAATTTTGGCTATTAGTGGGGAGGATACCCCGAGGTTAAAACCCATTGCGTTGAGGATGTAACCTGATTAGATGTGAAGAACGGTATCGGCTACTACAGAGATTTGGTTAGAGGAGCCATTGAAGTTGATTTTAATGAAGATTTGACGAGGTGGATTCTAAATGCACTTGGATAGTTTGGGGAACTCTAGCTAGAAGGGTAGGGTTTGAAACAAGAGGTATCGGTGTCAACGAACTTACACAGATTATGTGAAAAGTAACAAACTAACCTACCTATGTAAATGATCTATTGGGTCGTCCTAGTAACAGAGCTTGCACAATAATGAAAAACTCAATCACTATAAATCACATTACCTACCTAATAATTGTCACATATTTTTGAAAAACCACCTCACATGATCGAGATTATGTAATATTATTAAAGGATAAGAGATTATTTGGAATACCTATAATTCAAATTAAAACGTCTTGATATCCTGTACTCCCCTCCGAACTTATGTCACACCCAAAATCATTGGCTTGCTTAAATATCTCGCTGCATCGATATAAATCATATGATACATCAACATTATAACCAATCTGACATTATAAACACTTCACCTTCACGGAGAAACAAATCACGACAATAAGAAACACCAAACTAGAAATTCTATCATTTTCAAATCTTTCATATTAAAGAATACTCCCCTCTACTTTCTTTTTGAAATGTCCCTAAAAATTGCACCATTTCTTTAATTTTTACGCTATCCATTATTTTACTCTAGCACAAAAAGCACTTGATTTCATATTATAGATAACATATATTATCATAATGAAATTTGTTTTAAATTTCGATTTGAAGTTAATTTGAAAATTCATAGCTACACTAAAAAGAAAAATAGAATTTCTATGATTTCTAAATCTAATTGTTCTAGGCACAAAATAAAATATACATAGAGAGAAATAAACTAAATTTAATATGTCTATTTATTTTATTTGAAATATTTATTTGAAATTCATATCATATTTTACTTTTCCATCCACCCCAATCAATCCAATATACAAACTCGTACTAAACCCATATGAACCATATTAAAACTTTATCTACACATCATCACAAACCGATCAATTTGAAAGCAAATAACAGCTCAATTAATTAGAACATCCTTTTCACTTCCAATTTATTTTGAAATCGATTCTCATATCGCTTTCAGAAAAACAACCCAATCAAAATTTCCGCCTATAGCATTAACCAAGAAGCCAACTTCACTTCATAAACCTCCAACCACTAAACCCTATTTCTTCACCCTTGAATTCCATGCCTTTCACTAAAAACCTCTGTTATTCATCCTCTCTTCTCCTCAAACAACTACCTTCAACCTCTAAATCAATGGCGTTTTTCTCCACGTTACGATCAAGATCAATCATACAACTCAGAACTTACTCTTCTTCTTCTCCATCATCAATCCTAAGCTCAGATTCAAAATCAATCTTAACAAGTAAACAGAAATCTCGAGCAGCTCTTTCTCTCTTGAAATCGGAAAAAAACCCAGAAAAAATAATCGACATTTGCAAAGCAGCTTCTTTAACACCTGATTCTCATCTTGATCGCATCTGCTTCTCCCTCGCTGTTTCTAAGCTTTCTAAGTTCAATTACTTTGAGGGTATTCGCGTTTATCTTGAGGAGCTTAAGAATCGTCCCGATTTGCGTAATGAGCGTTTCGTTTCTCACTCCATTGTCCTCTATGGGCAAGCTGGTATGAATCATTTCTAATCCTTATTAACTATTGTTGTTTTATGTCAGTGGCGGACCTTGAAATTTAGTATCTGGGGTGTCAATTATAAGATTGTAGATTGCTTAGTTGGTGTTGCAAGCACGTATAAAACATTCCTAATGCTTTTATATGAAGTATTCTTGTTTTATGTCAGTGGCGGACCTTGAAATTTAGTATCAGGGGTGTCAATTATTAGATTGTAGATTGCTTAGTTGGTGTTGCAAGCACGTATAAAACATTCCTAATGCTTTTATATGAAGTATTCTTGTTTTCTGTTAGTGGCGGACCTTGAAATTTAGTATTAGGGTGTCAATTGTAAGATTGTAGATTGCTTATTTTGGGTTGCAATCAGGTACGAAACATTCGTATTGCTTCTTATGAAGCATTCTTGTTCTGGGTCAGTGACAGACCTTGAATTTTAGTAACGGGGTGTCAATCGTAAGATTATAGATTGTTTATTTGGGGTTTCAAGATCGAAATTGATATGAAGTTTTAAATTATAGGATAGGTTGCTTATTTGGGATTGGGAAATCGGAACTTTCCTAATCATATTTTGTTTTTGATCCAATTTTATTGAGCTATTTGGTTAATGTTATTGCTAGAACTGTGAAATGAGAGCTCCTTTTTTTGAAGAATTCTTGCTTTGTGTCATGGCGGACCTAGGATTGTGGTAGTATTGGGGCGTCAGTTATAAGATTATAGATTGCTTATTTGGGAATGCAAGATCAATTTAATGCAATTCGTAATCATATTTTGTTTTAGAACCAATTTTATTGAGCTGTTTGGTTTAAATTTTTTGCTAGAACTTGTGAATGAGAGCTCCCTTTTACGAAGAATTCTTGTGTCTTGGCGGACCTAGGATTGTACTAGTATTAGGGCGTCAATTATAAGAGTATAGATGACATATTTGAGGTTGCGCAAGATCGAAATTAATACAAAGCTTTAACTTTTAGTTGTTCGATGAAGAGAAAGGTTCATAATAATTTTCGGGGGGGGGGGGGATGACTAACACCACTTGCCTTGATGTTGGTCCTAGTTGGTTTGAGCTCCAATATGTTGGTTGGTTGAATTGAACGTGGGTTTGAGTTGTTATTGGTTTTGGACATTGGGATGATGAAGTTTGAGCAAATTTAGTTATCTGGCTTATTGCTAGAAGACTAACTGTCCCTTCCTCTAGGGAAACCTTGTCTAGTGTTGTTTTGAGCTTCATATTTTGCTGCTGTATGGATAAACTTGAAGGAGAAGCCCATCAATATTTTTATGTAGATAGTTTGGGAATAAGGCTTAGTTGTTGTATGTAGTTTACTACTTATGACTTATGAGACTCTAGAGTTGCTACAAAGTCAAGCAATAAGGTAGAGATAGATTCTATTTAAAAATGAAGAATTTTGTACTTGAGGTATTCTGTATTCATAATTTGCATGTTTGTCATGAACGGATCATTCCTTGAAGTTGAATATGGTCACACATAAGGCGGGTGATACTAGTTTGAAAGGTGCAAGCTATGACATGGTGAAACTCAAGAACCATCTTTAGATGAAATGGCATTCACTTGAAAGTTCTATTATTGAAATCTCGATCCATTTTTGGATATGTGTAACATAGGCTTGTTCTTTTGGACTGAATTGATGGAAATTTGATTCAGTTTTTCAAACAAATTAAGCCCACTTCAGTTAGTTTCCTCTCACAATTTTCATGTAAAGAATTTCCATTCAATTCAGATAAATTAAGTTTAGTTTGCACCATTTAATGAAATGGGAAACTCTAAGACTCCAGGAATATTGAAGTACTAGTTACGTAATTTCTAAAGGATTTACTTATTCCTTGCTAACTAAATATGACAATGACATATTTGCAATGATTTTGATTTTTTTATAAGTTAACCTGTCGCACAAAGAGAATTTCATTAAAGAACACCATCCGTTAAAGAATTCTCGAGTGAAGCCCATGAAAAATACCAATGCCATTTGTAACATTTAAAATCAATCCAACCCAATATATTCGAAAGTCCATTACCTTTGCTTCTGAAGTTGGATCCTGTTTAACTTTAGAATTTGCAGTTTTATCTTGGGGCTTTGATGGGGTTAAGAGGGTTATGTATTCAGTTGTAAATTGATAGTGTCAGTTTTCTTAAGCAGAAGGAAAGGTAGAAATTGTGGGATCAAATTTGCTTTTCAGATTATGGAACTGCCTTAAAAATTGTAGATGGTTTTCAATTTAGTTATCCAGAACCCGTTGAGCCTTGATATTGTAAACTTTTGTTTTGTTTGTCCGCTTACTTTCCAGCAAAGTGATGAACAAATGCTTATTACAGGTATGATCCAAAATGCCATTACCACTTTTGAGCAAATGGAGCAGCTGGGTATTCAAAGAACTGTCAAATCACTCAATGCTTTGTTGTTTTCTTGCATTTTAGACAAGAAATATAACGAGGTTAAGAGAATATTTACAGATTTCCCCACAACATACAACATTAAGCCTGATATAGATACTTACAATACGGTGATTAAGGCTTTTTGTGAGGCGGGTGACTCCAGTTCAGCTTATTCAGTTTTGGCTGAGATGGGGAGAAAGAACTGTAAACCAAACACAACAACATTCTCTAATATGATTACTGGATTTTATAGAGAGCAGAAGTTTGATGATGTTGGAAAGGTACTGAACTTGATGAAAGAGCATGGGATTACTCCAGGGCTCAGCACGTATAATATCAGGATTCAGAGTCTGTGTAAGCTCGGAAGGTCATTCGAGGCTAAGGCTTTGTTGGACGGGATGCGGGAGAAGAGGATCCTCCCGAATTCAAATACCTACTCTAGTTTGATTCACGGCTTTTGTAAGGAAGGGAAGTTTGAGGATGCAAAGAAGTTGTTTAAGACTATGGTGACCCAGGGATGTAAACCCGACACCGATTGCTACTTCACTCTTATCTACTTCCTGTGTCAAGGTGGTGATTACGAGACATCGTTGCAGATTGCGAATGAGTGTATGGAGAAGAATTGGGTCCCGAATTTCACGACCATGAAATCTCTCGTGGACGGCTTGTTAAGCATTTCGAAAGTTGAAGAAGCTAAGGAGCTTGTTACTCAAATCAAGGAGAAATTTCCAAAGAATGCTGATATGTGGAAAGAAACTGAAGAGAAGCTGTCACAATAGAGACAGAATATGAACGAAAAAGGAGTTCGTTACAGTGAAGATGTCTGCTTGGATTACTACCTTTGTAACCTTTGTTCTGAAGCAAGAAATTAGGTTTTTGTTAACAGAGGATAAAGGTCATAAGATGCACTTATTACTGTAGGATACTAGGATGATTCTTAGGTGGTAGATGTGTCTGTGGAAAATCTATATTTAGAATAATGTCCGATCCATATTTTTAATTCTAAAACCATTTTAGCCCTCTAGATTTCCCATGAAGTGATTATGATCACTTAGAATTTTGACTTTTGTTTGCTGATGTACTTGTAGAATGCTGTCATTCTCATTTTTTGATGATCTAATTATGGCGCTATGCATTGTTTATTTGGGCATATTGTTATCATATAAAATAACTGAAATTTCTCAAATATGTGCTTCTTGTTGAGAATTGAAGAGCTTTTGTGAGCCTATAAAAAGTTATTTAATTATTTGGACATTCTTAATATTCGTTGCATAAGTGAAGAGAGCTTGTTACTGTCAAACTATAGCCTTTGTCGGACTCTTTGTGTGCATTATTGCTTCACATAAGAGCGGACAATCAATGAGACATGACGGTATCAAGAGGAATGCGAAACTTACCCCACATGAATATGAAATCAACCTAAACTAATTTGTTTTAATATGCAATTATCCTACATCTTATACAATTTCGAAAATGCACATGAGTTTTGACATGGACACGATCCATTTGCTTGATTTATCAACCCTCCCTCACATGGAGTCTTTCTCCCTGAAGTTTCGATTTTCTTTGGACTCGTTGCGTATTGCAGGCTTTGCAGCCTTGCATCTTTCATACCAAGATTGGTATTTGTAATCCTTTTGCAAGAATTATTTGTGAGCTGTGGATTACCAATATACATCTTTCTCATATTCAGATTTCAGGACAATGCCACATCAATAAGACGCCTATCACATATAGATGATCTTTAGGGTACCATATTGTTCATGTGCGATACAACTGATCTTTCTATTAAATTATCGATCACAACTACACAAGGAGATTCTGAAAAAAACCAATGAAATGTTACTTATGGTATAGTGCCCTTTTACATGCAATTAGCCTCAGACAGTTCCTAAACTAGCATTACAATTTACAAAAGTCGCAAGCACATGATGATGGAAGGACCGCTTGCAGAAATTAATTGATTCAGTCATGTTATCTCTCTTGCAACTTGAGAAGCAGTGATCTGGCACTGCCTCCCCAGTCTCTTCACTACTTTCAGGAACTCAAAAATGGTCCGGTTTTGATTACGGAGACTTGAACATGAACCACATGTGCATAGAGGCGGCAGTCCGACAGGCAAACCTTCTCAGCATTGTTCTCAGGTTTCCCATCAATGCAATAAATCAGATTAAGAGTGGGGTGCCGTAGCCATATTTTAGGTCAAGGACTCCTTGCAATAGAGAAGGAACTGTTCCTCATGTAATGCACTCCATATGCAGCTGTAGAACCAACAGTTGTAGAAGCCACCAGCCAGCTGCAACAAGAAAATACATATTCACTTCTGCTTGGCAGCTCATTGCAGCAATATGGTCAACCATAACCTGAGCCGGATTCTCAATATTCTGACATAGGTATGGAACTTTGAAACTTGATTTTGGTTCAAATTCACAGTTATTTTTGTAAAAAGTCGAACACTTCGACATGTGATGTATGTCTTGAGTCCCTAAACCATAGGTCAAACAACAAAATTTATACCAATTTACCTCAGATATGTGATGTATGCCTGGGTCTCAGGAGTTCCTAAATCAGGTTGCAGCAAGGCAGCAGCGACCAAGATGAGTTGGAGAACTGTATTTACCTGACCAAAGAAGCCGTCATTACTGATCCACTTTTGCGGAACCGATTCAAGAGAAAATTAAGTATTGGGAGATACGAACTTATTGATACTAAACTAAAACTAATATGAACTAAATTGAATCTTTTTTTTTTTTACATTTTCGTCTCCAAGTATGCTGTTATCATCAGAAATAGTATTCATTGTTTGACAACCTGAAGTCCTCAACTACACTTTTGGAAGTGGGAACTGGTATCTAAATTTCACAAAATCACATGACTCACCTTGCTGATAAATAAAGGCTCAACCTTTTCAGGACGAGTTCCATCAAGGTTAAAGAAATCGTACCAGCTCTTCCACTGTATTAAAAAGAATCAGGTCACAAAGCAGCATAAACAAGAAAACAAACAATCAAAGTGAGGAGACTCACCTGCCAACTCAAGCTACTGCCTCTTTTGTATACAGCACCACCAACAAGCATGACATCTCGTAGCACCACAAGGCTTACAAGTCCAGCTACACATTACCATAAAAAGCTTTAGAAAATAAATCCTCCAAACAAGCACAAGCTACTGACTCGTGATTCTGTATTTATGGTTTCACTGCCAAGCCCCATAATTGGAACAACCATGAACGGCATAACATTAGATCAAGCACATATCCCAGAGCAATTGAAACAACCCAAATGGCCCATAGTAAACGTTGAAATCTAACGCCAATAAAAAATAATTTTTTTTTATGCCAATCGATCACAAAATAACCTCGAACCAGTAACAACAAAAACCACAGAAAATCAATAGAAGTTAACCGGATAATTACTATTTGGTTGCTAGTGTTTCTTAGTTCAGATTTTCATATGGAGTACTAAAATTTGCAACTCAAACTACCTAACAAGCAACACCTTAGTGGAAGACCCACAAATTGTTAACAATGGAAGGCACTAAACTTTACACTAGTACATAACACGGCATATTGTTCAGCTAGTTATTGCTGAAATCCATATAAAGAAACTGTATTCACGTATTCAGTAAAGGCATCAGATACATGGTTTCACAACAAACTCCACATTGGAAGTTTGGAGAGACACCTCTTTCCTAACATGCAAGAAAAACAGATAGGCTACTTACGGTGTAAAAGATTTTTTTCTACCATTGCCACAGCAACAAATCCAACAAGAACCTGCACCACCAAAATGCACGATGGAAGAACTACCAAGTCAAGTGTACCACAAAATATTATCCGTTTTATGTGTTTAAGTTGTCATGGTCAAGATTTTAGGAAGAGGGTGATCTATCCCCTTTACCTTATCCGCAAGAGGATCTAGATAAGAGCCAACAACAGAATTGATGCCCATCCGCCTGGCGACATACCCATCCAGCTACATCAACAAAAAGACTTAGGATCTCGATCATAAAACTACTTGATAAGTTGATAGCACTGTATTGAAATTTATGTTACACGGACTTGGGTACTCGATCATCAACACAAAAACCTAAAGTAAAATAAAGACTTCAAGTACCATGGTAATGAAAATATTCTCACCCAATCAGTAGCACCAGAAATTGCCAAACCAACAAATGCTGGAAGATACCACTCATTTACAATCATCCTGCAAAATTTATTAAATGTCAATGAGTCCTTCTGGCCGCACCACCAAAACTAATTATGTACCTAACTGTAGCTATCGTCTAGAGCTGAAAGAAGATAAATATATACAGTGATAGCAGATGTCATCATTCAGATTCCAGTACATAGAGTAAAGAGCCAATGATGGAATACCTACATGAATAAAATAGATACGTTGAATACCAAGAACCGGAAGGCATTGATTGAAAGTTCTTACAAGCAACATCAGTTCAATATATTGCCAAATTGTATCAATGCAATTTCAGAAACACTCACAATTACAAAACTGTTACTATGGCATTTGCTATACAAACCATACTGCCCTGCCCATTTGACTTGTCCACTTTCCCCCAGTAGCAAAGTTCTATTCTTGATTTTCTTCTCCCTCTCTCAAAATAGAAGTATATCCTAACAAAATGCCATCCCAAGTACAGCATTGCAAGCACAGGATAGAAGATAAAACATTGTTTAAAGCTAGAAATATCATTATCAACAACCTTTAAGTTATTTCATAGCTGTGTCACATAACAGAATAACTTCCGAAATTCTATTAGGTACTTTTGCCTACTACAGCTAAATCAAAGCCATTTACAACCAATTTTCCTTTACAAACAAGCACATATCATTGATATTGTACATACTACATTGTTGGCTAGACAAATAGCTCTCGGGCTAAGGGGAGGACATAGGAATACTATTATTTGAATTTATCTAAATTTGGTATACTACTCCCTCCAGCTCAGATTATTTGCCCCATTCTCCATTTTGGGGGTATAACAAATTATTTGCTCCGCTCTTTCATGGTAACCTTTTCCCTTCAATTCTAATCCAAAGTTAGAACCCCCACCCAACGTCTAGGAAGCAAAAAAACAAACGAAAAGAAGATTTCAATGTAGCAACTGTTGATCCCTTCAAAAACCAAATCATTTTAAAAATGGAACTTTACAAAATTTGCAGCGAAAAACACCATCACAATTAGACCTGTCAAATAGGTCGTGTCGTGTCAACTTCGTGTTCGTGTTAAAAATTAACGTGTCGAAAACCCTTGACACTAACCCGACCTATTTAACTAATCGTGTCAAAGACCCTTGACACTAACCCGACCTGTTTAATTAAACGGTTACTCGTGTCAATCCATTTAACCTGTTTAAGCCATACTATTTAGAAAAATACAATGATAAATCAATCTTTCGTGCCTAATTTTGTTTTGATATTGTATGAAATTATGTTTGGCCAACTACTAACCTTTTCTCATATTAAAATGTAAAGAATAATTGTAGAAAACTCTATTTGTTACCTTCAAATCATAATATATTTTAGAAAATATCTATGTTTTTTAGTTAAACGGATAAAACCGTGTCAGTTTCGTGTTGAAAATCTCAACACTAACCCGACCTATTTATTAAACGGTTAAACTCGTGTTGACCCGTTTAAGTAAACGTGTCAAGAATGCTCAACACTAACCCACATATTTCGTATCCGGATCGTGTCGTGTAAACTTTTGACAGCTCTAATCACAATGACTCAATAGTATGAATGTAAGATTATACTATCATTGCAAAATATAAATACAAACTAGTATATATCAATTTATCAATGAATTATTATACTATGAGTGCAAAATAGAAGTGTAGTATTACAACGTCAATGCAATAATGACTAAAATTAACCAAATTCTTAGGTGCGTTTTCTCTATCTTTATTTTCACGAGCTGAACTTATTGAAATTTATCAACGTATCCAAACTTATTACAATGTATTAGAACGTATCGGAACTTATCAGAACTTACGTAGTTAAGTGAACTTGTGAACCTAAACACGCGAACCTTAATGAAGAGTACGCACCCTTTGATAACATCCAGCCAGTTCTGCAAGTGGTACTAAATATTGATAATGGTAATAAATTCACGAAAATTTGTGATTTAGAAATGTGTTTTCATTACAATGGTAACGAGTTTGACAGACTTCCACAAATTAAACATGATTTTATAACCATTACCGCCATTTAGTACCACTCACCAAACGAGCCGATACAATACTAATCTAAATCACATTAATTAAGAAACCTAAACACAGAAAACACAGAAATCACAGAAATCAACAGGTAAAGAAGCTGAAGCTTACCATCCAAGGAAAGGACCAGAAACCAATCGAGAAAACGAGATAAAATTAGGCAAATTCACAAAACTATCAACAAAACCACCACCATTACCAACAACCTCATCATCAATTTCCTTTTTAGTATTATCAGACACTTTTTCAACAAACCCTAATTTGATCGGAAACTGTAATTTGGTCTTCTGGAGGAGATTGAAGCTAGAAGGTAAAACGACGTCGCTTCGAAGAAGAAGAGGAGTAGCAGATTGAGAGAGCATGGAAGGAGGAGAAGAGAGGAAGAGGGGGCCATTGAAGGAGATGAAGAGATCGGAAGAGAGAGGAGAGAGAAAGCGAGAGTGATGAGGAGGAGATAGAAATGGATTGCGAGATAGAAGAGGAAGTGATTGAGGTGTTGTTGTTTTGTTGGTGGTGGTGATGATTTTGAGGTTGAGGTTAGGGTTTCGAATGCTTTTTTGAAGGTTTCTGAAAATCGCCATTGTTGATGCTTGTTTGAGATCAATTGAGTACTGGAATTTCAATTAATTGGAGGGAAAGAAAGAAGGAAGAAGAAGAAATTGAAAGGGGGATTGCCAAAGAGGTTTTTAAGAGGGTTTTAGATTCCAAGAAGAAAAGGAGGAGGGAGTTGAAAGTTGAAACTAGAGGTGGCAATCGGGTCGGGTCAATTTAGATTAGGTTGATTTCGGACGGGGTCAATCTCGTTTCGGTATTTGTCCGGGTCAGTATATTTCGGTTCGGGGTCTAAGTCTTGGTTGAGTTCTTTTAAGTCTCGGGTTGACTTTGGGTTGTCGGTTTTATCTTGGGTCGAGTCGTTCGAGTCAGATCAGCTTTGTCAGGCCAAGGTAAACTCTAATTAAAGTTGGTAAGGAGATATTCCTTTCGGATTCAAACCTTGTATACGTTGATCTGATAACCTATCCTATTTAGAGAAACTTTATTGGCATTTCAAGAGGCTTGATCTTGTTGTTGAACCATTGAAGCACAAAATGTAGCATTGTTTTGCTAAGAAAATTTGCTCAATAAGCTAAAATATTGGGTCCTATGCTTGTTTGCTAACCAATAGTGGATCAAGAAAATAGAAGGTGATTGACATGTAGGAGTTGAGCAAACAACAAATAGTTTAGCTAACCAATGGAGGGAAGCTGACTAAAAGTAGAGTTTTAGTTAAGGGAAATGACGTGGCAGCCTTAGCCAATTTCAATTTAGCTCTACTATTAAAGATGCTCGCAAGAAGGTACGACTTCTTGGTAGTTGGTAGTGAAAGGTAAGGAAATCTACATTTCTAAAGTGTCTCGAGATATAGATAAGACTTCGTAGATTCTTTTGGTATACACAGAAAGAAGAAGCAGCCATACACCATAGTCCATAGCGTTCCATAATCCCTACATCCCTTTTGATACTAATCTTGCCATCCCACTATTCCATTCAAATTACTTCTTGTGAGTTTGTCCTATTGAAAAGAAATGCTATTCTTATTAAAGTTTAGTCAAACATGCCTGCATAACAAATACTACCTCCGTTGCGCAATACATGCAACGTTAGAAGTTGGCACATGGACCAAGGAAGAGAAGAGAGAGAGTGTAAGTTGTCTTTATTACCCATGTGATAAAGAATAAAATATTGTAAATGAGTGGAAAAGTAGGGGCACAAGTGTCTTTTTAATGAAAAAGACTAACTATTAAAGGTAATGTTGCATGTATTGCAAAACATCTAAAAGAGGTATATGTTGCATGTATTGCGAAACGGAGGTAGTAATACTTGAACAACCTCAACCAACAAATACCCAATGACCCACTTTTTCTATTGAGACGGAAATGGAATTTTCTTTGCACGTTGATATAAGTCTCTCCCTGGGTAAGCATAATTTATTAAGCTTCATCTTCATTGGAAAGTTAAATAAGGTCCAAAATTAATGAAACCTAAGCTGTATACTTAGAATGTGAATAAACTATGTAAAATTCAACTGCCAAATTAGAGGCTTGTATGTTTTTTTATCCCGAATAATGTATGACTTTTTTTATCGATTTTTTTCATTAGAATTTTTATTTTTCTTAATGTATAGTTTGTTAAAAAATTATGCGTTTTGCATAAACTTTAAGGCTATTTGAGAATCTTTTCACACAATCTGGAAGTCGGTTTAACAACTTTATTAAACTTTTAATTTGATGACGAGACTATTTTACACGTGATCTAACATTCCTTATACATATGGTGATGACAAATATAACTGATCAATTTCTGTTATGAGACGATAAGGATATAACCTTATACATATGAAACAAATCATTAGACATTTCAGAATTTTAATTCCAAAAGTATTTGTTATTCAATAAAGACTAACATTCCTAGCTATAGACCAAATTCTCCTACATGATTAGTCATATGTTGACAAGCATTTGCAACAATAAATCGTGTGAACCAAATACCTACCTTAGATACAAATACGTAGACATTATAGTCATCTCCCATATGAGATTGACCAAAATATGAAATAACTTATTAAAACTTATTCGACCTAAAACATTTGATATTCAAGCTAAAGGAAATACAACCTTAACCATGAATATACATTATATGGTGATGACAAATATAACTGATCAATTTCTGTCATGAAAAACATATCCTGTTTGTCAACCTAAGCATAGTCGTGCAGCCAATACAGGGTTGTACCAACAAACTTGCAGGCTTGTTATGCCAACTGTGTTTTTCATTTTTATTTTCTATTTTTTTAAACAACACAAATGGGAATAAAATATATATTGAGAAAAAAAGAAAATGGGTTTTTTAAGGAGGCTATTTTTGCAATGAATGGTTTATGATCAATGCTAAAGGAGGCAAATTTAACTTTGGGGTGCCTGCTTTTTTGAAGGAGAAAAGGGGGCCATATCCTCTAGGAAAGATGACCTTTCTTGCCTGCTGCAGGGCTGATTTCCTCGAAGAGGAAGGCCGTAGCAGCAGCAGCAGCAGCAGCGCCATTTCGACGCCGAGGAAGAGTAGGAGAAGGAAGAGGAGGAGGTTCATTAGGAGAACAAGTATGAAAGGCAACTTTGTTGATCATAAAATGTCCATTGCTACCGTTGTTAAGACTCTCTCTTTGAGAACTGCCGCCAAAGGTTTGGGGATCAATCATCATTACATTCTTCTTTTTCATTCTTTTTAAGTACACGTCATGTGGGGTACAACTTTTATCTTACGCCCCTGGTGGGCTCTATGGCTAGGTCCCGCCTTAGAAAAACGTGTATGGTGACATGGTTTGAGAAAAGGTTACGAGGATTCGATTTTTGGAGAATCTTGGGGGAGTTGGATGGTGAAACCACCAAACCAACCCCCTCATCTTCTTATCATATTTTCTTTTAGCTACACGCCATGTGGGTACAACATTTATCCCGGATGTAGGATGAATAAGCTATCACATGGCCCCACGGCTAGGCAAACCAACCCCCTTATCTTCTTATTAAATTTCCTTTTGTATCATAATGTTTATGACTTTTATGTTTCATATTTCATGTGATCATGCATTGGTTTCTTTGTTGAAATGTCGTAGGTAACCATGAAGGTTTGTTGAGTATGTCATAGTTTATGATTTTGCACAATGTTACCTAATTCGCGATACAAAATCGATATGGAAACACTATTCATATCTAATTTTGTTAATTATCCCAAAATAACCCGCATGTAAAACATTCGCTTTTTTCGTATTGTAGTTTGTGAAGGGGTTTAGCAAATCAGGCCTCATATTGCAATTATACACGCATGTACAAATGATTTCAAAATCTCACATTACATTATTAAAGTGGCAAACATGGCGTTCATGTTGGGCTAGTTTGGATCATACATTTTAGTTTTTGTTTCAAATGAGTTCGGTTCATATTTATACCATCTCTAGATAAATAAAATTTGTATACAAAGTTAATCATTATTAGTCATATTTAAAATTTCGAGTTCACTGCATTAAAGTCAAAATCAGGTAATCTGTTTTGGCCAATCCAAATTATATCGTTTCTAAATCTTGAAGATTGTTGTTTAAAGAATATAATTTCCCTAAATTTGTATTGTATGTTCCCTTCTTTTGCATAAGGATGCCAAGATGATGATGATCTATTTTCTGGTAACATTTGTGTGCTTATATGTATGTCATAGGCAAGAAGAAGCAGCAGATGATGGAGTATGCTGAGAGATCAGTCACAGGCCAGAAGAGTTCAGCTCAAACATTCACATTTCGACAAATGGCTATTGCGACCAACAACTTCAGCATCGAAAACCTCGTGGGTGAAGGTGGATTCGGGAGGGTATACAAAGGGTACATTCAAGGTGTAGATAAGGTATCATTTGATTATCCGGAATCAAAATCTTGTTCGTTATCATTTTTCCTTTTTTCAGTTTCTAACTCCTATGAGAACTATATACAAAAACATTATATTGTGAGTAATCAAACAAACATTATTAGTTTGAGTATGACTAATTTGCGTTTTTTTTAATCGTGCTACTAATTTTGTTTTGTTTTAATCAGGTTGTGGCCGTGAAGCAGCTTGACAGGAATGGACTGCAAGGAAACAGGGAATTCCTGTCAGAAGTTTTCATGCTTAGTCTTGTTGATCATCCAAATTTGGTCAATCTGATTGGATATTGTGCTGATGGTGATCAGAGAATCTTAGTATATGAGTACATGGCAAATGGGTCAGTGGAAGATCACCTTCTAGGTAACAAATTAGAATAAGGAAGAACTGCCTCATTTTGCATTAATTCAAACCACATACTTATGTCAACTGTTGTCAATTCGGGTGAAAATAGTCGTCTATTCCGAATAATTGCATAATATATGGATTAATCAGGACAGGTTCTAGTTGATACCATGTTCAGGTTCGGGTTTTCCACTTTGTCTTAGTAGTTCTATGTTCGTGTAGTGTCGATTTCGGTGGTATTATCGTGTCATTTCGGTGGTATTATCGTGTCATGTTAGAGCATAATTGACATCAAATTATCCTGTATCCTGCAGATCTTCCAGCAAATACAGAGGCCTTGGATTGGCATACTAGAATGAAGATAGCTGAAGGAGCAGCAAAAGGGCTCGAGTACTTGCATGAGACCAACAAGCCCCCAGTTATCTACCGCGATTTCAAAGCATCTAACATACTATTAGATGAGGAATTCAATCCTAAGCTCTCTGATTTTGGGTTAGCTAGGATTGGTCCAACTGGAGACAAGGAACATGTCTCGACTAGAGTCATGGGTACTTATGGATATTGTGCACCTGAGTATGCAATGACAGGTCAACTCACCACAAAGTCCGATGTTTATAGCTTTGGGGTTGTTTTCCTTGAGCTTATCTCAGGAAGGAGAGCCATTGATACTACTAAACCAACTTCTGAGCAGAATCTGGTTTCTTGGGTATGTAGAAGTTCTCGATCTTAAAACTTTGCTAGAGTATTTTTCCACATAAGGGTATAAGTAGTTTTCCACATGAGGGTATAACACATCTGGGATAAATCTTAACTTTTCTGCATCACTGCCAGTTTTTCAGTTTTGAATGTCAATATTTCATGATGTGTGTAGGAAGTTTAAGAAAGATTATCATACATCCCTAATCTTCTTAGAAATTCACTATATATCCTTGAGGTCGAAAGATTTCACCAATGATCCTTGACGACCCACGAAGGAAGGGTATTGATTTTTTCGAAGGCTTTTATAGTTTCCTAGCTCTATTTGACATGTTTGGGTGCATATTTGTCTTTACACACTAACATAGGGTTGTTGTCTATCAGTCATCAAGTGTAATTGGTGAAAATTTGCAGACTTCAGATAGT
Source organism: Patellifolia procumbens (assembly GCA_947645195.1). Lineage (NCBI taxonomy): Eukaryota > Viridiplantae > Streptophyta > Magnoliopsida > Caryophyllales > Amaranthaceae > Patellifolia > Patellifolia procumbens. Next base: position 223,944 of record CANSGD010001116.1, read on the forward strand.
TCAGTATGGTACATTTTCAAAAATTTAAAATTTTCTAATCTTTAATATATCAAACGGACACTAGTTTCTAAGAATTTTTTAGTTATCATGAAAAATCAGCTAAACTCACAAAGATAACGAACAGGCAAGTATGCGAAACTTATTACTACGTACGTAATCAGGTATTTTCATGTTGAAGTTATAACACCTGAATTTTCCCCCATTTTGCAGGCAGAGCCACTCTTTAAGGACAGGAAAATGTTCACTAAGATGGCTGACCCATTGCTGGAAGACAAGTATCCTGTCAAAGGCCTATATCAAGCCCTTGCAGTTGCAGCTATGTGTCTGCAAGAAGAAGCCAGCACACGACCGTTAATAAGCGATGTTGTAACTGCTCTCGAGTTTCTAGCAAGACCCGAAGATGACCTTGGAAGCCCGAGATCAGATTCAATCATCATAAGGGCTGTTGAAGAAGACGAGACAGAGGGCGAACAAGAGGAACACCATGAAGAAGAAGATAAAGAGAAACATCAACATGGATATGTGGTACAAGTAGAACCATCACCCGATCACATGATTTGATGCACGAATGTGTATAGCTCCTCCTTCTATGAAAGGTTGCACTTTTCACCTAACTGTTCCTTGGAGAACAATAAGGTTTATTGACTTTACTACCTTAACTAACCAAAAACAAGGTGCAACTAGTAAGGGTAGTGTCAGTATACACTTTGTTATCTAACAAACAGTTAGCTGGTTAGTGTTTTTCTTCCGAAAAACAACTGGTCACCCCCTTCGACAACAGAGACTTCTGGGTGATATACATTTTTTGAAGAGGTAGATATTGGACCAGCCTTTGTATTTATGTAAACCTAGAACTTGTAGATTGTAGCAAAAGTTTCTCCCCATGACCAGAAGATAAAGATTCAAGGTCAGTTTATTTTCTTTCTGAAGGGTCTTGTACTTGAGAGTACCCTATCAGGTTGTCAACTGTCGGAAATCAAGAATACTTGTTCAAATGGTTATTCAACTAAAAATGAAACTCTAGATAAGAATTTTTCGCTTCTACCTAGACCTGTCAAAAAGTCGGCTGAGTCAGTTTCAGGCCGATCACTCTGATTTCCAGTTTGAAGTGTTTTCTAGTACTAACTTCTAGTAGGCTTTGATTTGATGATCTTCAATTAACTTTTGTCTGGTTTAGGATGGGTTCGGAATAAGAGCATATTTAGTTTATTGCAAGCGGGTTGGGTTCAGGCTCGGTCAAGCTGAATTTGCTGGTTCGAAATGCATTTTTTAGATGATGTTTTATGAGTTTTCTAGATTGCAAGTCAGTATTGATCAAGTCGTATCTAGGTTGAGTCATTCTTAGACATGTCTACTATTTGAGTCATAAGTGCTATACTGGTAGATTTATCACTTCTTGAGTACTATGGCTGGAGGTCCTCTATCAGTGGACTGATGCCTGAAAAGACAATGCTGTGTTAGGTAAGTAAACTAAAGTATTTGAGAGTGCTTGGGTTGGCAGCAAAAGCGATCCAATGAAAAGCGTTTTTTTGTTTATTACGTTGTATATTTTATAGCGGGTGGAAAATAGTTTTTCTAGGAGTCGATCATAGTTACCCTTCCGGCTTCTCCACATATTCATTTCTCCTTTTTGCCTTCAATTCTTATCTGCAAGGAACAAGCAAAAAAAATTGTGTTTTCTGTTGAAAATATTTTTCGCCTAAAGAAACAGATCCTTCGACTATCGGTTGTGGGAGTGGCGGTATGGCCTATTTCATACATGAACGACAAGTATATCATGAAAAAAATCTATGATTCCCCATAACTTTTACTTCCTCCAATAGTACAAGTTTTAACTTTCTAAGTCTAACTCAGGCTATTATGATCAGTTATCTAACAAGATTCAAAGTTACAAATCATCTTAAACTCTGAAAGATCTATAATCAAACTTGTTTCATCACAATTATCATTTGAAACACAAGATACAGTCATGTAACAAGATGACCATCTAGAGCTACTAACACTAGAAAAGATACTTACAGATACCCAAATCCTATTTACTTAAGATTCAAGCTCTTAATATAAATAGAATACTAATGAATATTCATATCTACCTTAAGGTTTCTATAACTATACCCACCAAACCTCTTGCTTTCTGATACATCCACAGCAGAGCACATACTAGGCAGAAAGCTACTGCTGTTATTATTGTTACTACTACTACTGCTGCTGCTCATGTTGTTTCGCCTCCTCTTCCGTCTCCAACTCATACTTAGCAACGATCCCAACGTAGGTGTCTTCGTTCGACTAGTTGGAAAACTCGTAGTATTACTAGACACACCTACATAATTTTTTGTGTTGGATTTCTTAGAGGTCTCACCACACTCGATTCTTCGAAAATATTCGATCTCCCTTCGGACAAGAGATCCTACTGTGCCTCTGGTGCCTATTGCAAGTGGAGCTGTTGTGCCCATTTTTTCTGTGATGAGTATGTTGGTTGAGGTGCTGGCCTTATATAACATTATGCAAGAAAAGTGATAGTAGTTTATTCTAGTGAGTTGTATGTTTGTGGGGGGAGACTTGTAAATGTAGAACAGAATGATGGCTCTGGAGTCTCAGTTTTTGTGGGAGGATTGCTTTAGCTTCAGGCTTCTCTAATCTTTTGCTTTATAGAGTAGTACATGTCTGCTTTATGTAAAGTGGGCTAGCAGCATGAGAAAATTCCTTTTGATATGATAGGGACTTTGGTATTCCATAAAATTCATCAAAGTATTATTAAAAGTATAGTAATAAATCTAAAGGTGGCAATTGGATCGTTTGGATCACTTTCGCTTCTGGTCAATAAGGTTCGGGTCATAGTCACACGAGGGGTCATAGTCACACGAGGAGTCATTTTCGGCATGCAAACCAATTCGTGAGACTCACAAAACGGAAGTTATAAAAAGTCGTAGACCGATTCGCACCTATGTTAGTACGATCTTTTTTTTCCGTAGAGAGCGACATGCGCGGTGATATAGACGAGATCCGATCGTAAATCTTGTGTAACACCCTACACCCCCCACAAGACTTTACCTAATAAGCTAAGGTGTCATCCACATATCCGATCTATTGTTGATTAGGTTATTGTGACAATTTTTTAGCTCCGCGACTTTTACACAGGACCAATCTCCCTTCTAGTCAAATCCAATAATGTAATTTCGGGAAAGAAACCGATCAGAATTTCAAGATATGTGAAAAACCAAAACAATTGTATACCGGGATGTACCAATTACCATGAACATCCAATGTTATCATTTAGCTCATTATCTCATTTGTGCCTTTTGTTTTACTCATTTTAGAACGAGCAACATGTTCTTGGTATAGCCGAGTGTACAATAGAGATGTCACGACTTTGGAATAAGATCATACTAGGACCATAGTAATGCAGAGCCGAAAATCACGCTTCTATCAACAAGCTAATTTGAGCAATTACATCTTAGCTAACCAAACAAAGGTACACAAAAGATAGAAGCACAAGGTGTGATTATTTTTGGTAGATCATTTCAGGGTAAAAGTAAAGTCAATGATTAAGGATGTGAGTAATTTACTATTATGAATGGTTATTGCTTTGAGCAAGTGGCCCTAAGCATGACTTTAGTGGTCTGCCTTCTTTCTTCTATTCCTCTTGCCTAATGGCCAATATCAAAAGTGGGAAATGCAAATGAAAATGACCTAATGAAGGACCATTAATAAAGTTAGGCATTCACAATTGATTAATAGTAATTTATGGTGCTCATCTTTCGTGGTCACTCAACTTAGTGCTTCATATTTTTTCACTTCAAGTAGTTTTCAATTTTTTTTTAACATCTTAAAAAGTAAGGACTTATATTATACACCTCGTTTTACGTAGAGTCATGTACTTCCAACACACATTCTTATTATTTTATTCATTTTTATGGGTCTATTTAATATAAATAAATACTTCCTCCGTTTCAAAAAAATAGTTACACTTCTTTTTTTGCGGACTCCTAGACACTTTTTGTTTGTGTGAGAGATTGTGGGGTAAGATATGTGGTAGGAGAGTGATAGAGAGAAAAAGTTACCAAAAAAGGAAAAAGGAGAAGTGTAGTCATTAATTTGAAACTTCTCTAAATGGAAAGTGTAGCTATTTTTTTTTTAAACGGAGGAAGTAAAATAATAAGATTGTGTTTAGGGAGTACATTACTCTATTGTTTGACTTTGACCCGATCTGATTCTATATTTATTCTTTTGGGATCTGATTTAAGGCCATGCTTTTACCATTCTAATGTATCCCCTCTCAAAAATTTAAAAAAATAATAGGAAAAATTGACTAGAATAATCCAAATTATACCTACTCCGCCAAGAATAATCCAAAATAATAGGAGAAGGATGCTGAGGGGTGGTGGCGAGGGGATGGGTGGTGGCTGGGGATAAAGTCAAATGGGGAAGGAAAGGGCAAAAGGGAAGGAATTGTTTTTACAAAATAAAATAAAAATAATTGTAAACATTCAATTAAAACATGACACGCAGCATGCTTATCTGTTAAACAGGTTCCTTTCAGGTCATGGTGTATTTGTAGCGGACCTATCTTATAGTTGGGATTATATAGAAATAACTCATAGTTGGAATTATATAGGAATAACCCATAGTTGGGATTGTCCCAGTCAATTTTTCCAAATCAATATTGTTTGACTATGACCCATCCTAGTTCGACCTGATGTCGTTGTACACTCGTAATTCGACAATAATTAAATATTGGCTTGATCCGATTTGGTCCGATTCAGACCTAACTGATACCAACCTATAGTCAACCCCGATATCGTTTATACATGTTAGTCTAATATTTGAATAGATATACACCCTACTCCAAACCAACCCGATGTCCATTTGAACCCGACAATTACCCAATTAGATCCAACTTATTCCCATGACCCGACACGATACAACTTTAATTTTATGTAGTTTGTCTGTACACATTGTTAATACTTTTAGAATTTCTTAACTAATTCAAATTTAATATTTACATAATTTTTAAAGACTTCTACTACAGATTTTAGATTTTCTTAACTGATTCAAGCTCATATACAGATTATATATAAAAAAAATTGCAAGAGTTTGATCAACTAAACATTCAATTATTCATTTAAGATTTAACAATTATATATATAAAAAATTTAGCTTATTCATCCCCAATTCAACAATAGAAAATTGATAGTTGGATAAAGTAATCGGTAATCGGCAAAATTATTTTGACGGCTAATTTCAATTTCTAGTAGTCGTAATATTTTGCATAATGCTTTACAACTACTTAACGACCATCATTCTTGAGACGAGTTTAAGATCTACAGTATTAAATTATCAAATCTAAAAATTCAGTACTCATCTTCTCAATTTGGTCATCTGAATACAGAACTAAGATGGAAGTCAACTTTGTTAGTTTGTACTCGATGCTTTATCATTTACTACAAAAAAGGATAGTTTCCCAAGCCAAACATCAAACAAACTCTTTGTTCCCAGCCTAAACATAACTCACAGAAAAGTGCGAGATTATTTTAACTTGTCCTAATAGTCATAGTCTCATAGATGGAGTAAGTGTTGGTAGCAATATTATGGAGTCCAAAAAGACACCACCACACAATTTAAAAACAAATTAATATAAGTTGTCGCATTCTCATTGGTGTAGGGAGGAGAGATAATATAATTTGTTTAAATCAAGAGACTTTACCATATTGACGTTTATAATTAATTGTTACATATGTTGCTTTATGCAAACTTGTTTGACATAGCCTAGGTTTCATGCAAAACTATGACAGTAATTTTTTTTTTTTTCCTTAATCGACCCACTTTTGCTCACTCCTCAAATCCTCACTTGCAAGATGGGATAGTTTAAGAGCTCTGAAGCCAACTAGGTGTAGTAAGATTGCGGAATTGTTATACTATATTATAGTTTACGGATTGCCTGACTCAATCCGATAACTAAAAGCATGACCTAAAAAATCCCATTTATACATACTATCACAAGAGCACTTTAATCCGAGAACCCATTTGAAGACTATCTATCTTTGGAATTTTGGGATTATAGCTCAGAATATCATCAGTTGAACTGTCTAAGAGACCCGTTACGACAAGAAGGTTGTCACCCGATTGAAGATAGTATGAGGCTAGAGCCAAATCACAACCTAAATTATGTACCTCTCCCCTATCCAACCACCTCGTACCACATCTACCCACCTTGCATCCCTGTCTCGCATCCACACGTCCAACCTTTTATAAGTATTTATTATTATTATTTTTACGACATTTGGCGGCTAATTGAGGTGGATATGAGGCGGATGAGGGTGGTGGGCGAGTATAGGTGGGTGGTGGGTATCTATTTAGGTGGTGGAACAGAGGTTAGATGTTGAAATTGTACCTGCCATAGCTAGTGCGTATAAGATGGATATTAAAATTAAGTGAACACAGGTCTAGGGAAAGGGGTATCGATTGCCATCCTTGATTGTATCATTCCTTTTTGAAAAAGCTTTTCTCTACATGTATGATTTCTTTAACATTCTTCTTCAAATTTCATACAACTACCCTATATATGTGTCTCATTTCTTTTGGGTACAACTAAATGAAAATGGATGAACAAATTTACAGGCTCGATAATTAGTTTATCAGTATATTTACTGTACCATATTACAAAGTCCAAGACCTTAGTGCTATATAAAGCACATTCTGCAGCTGCATCATAGATTAAAATAAACTAAGTAAAGATTACTGGTCACTTAAGTAGATACAAGAAATCTACATTTTCCCACTCCCGTGTATAAAAAGTGAAAAGTAATACAAAAATATATTCCCTTGACTGATCTAAATTACCAATCATATGAAGTTATCATACAAAGTAAAGATATGGCACATAAAAGGCAAAGATTACAATACCAGAAGAATAAGCTGTGAAAGGAAGTGATGAAAATGTAGCACTAGACTCATAGAAGTAGAAGTATGGATTAGGAGGGGAAGGACCAGCTGGATCTATCACCAAAGGGAATGAAACTTTTGGTGGACTAGGAGGAGGATGACTATCACTACTACCACCGCCGCTCTTCGGTGGTCCACCTGAGTGTGACGGTGGTGGTGGTGGTGGTGGAATTGGCGGTGAGTGCACCACCTTGGGAGATGGTGGCGGCAAATAACTTCCAGATGGGGGAAGTAGTGGCATTAGTGGTGGAAGTTGTGTTGGTGGTGGCAATAGTGGTTGGATGGTGTCCGGTGGCGGAGGTGGTGGGGTTTTCTGTGGAGAGGACGGCGACAATGGGAGTAGTGGTGGGAGGAAAGTTGAGGGTGATGGGGGTGGTGATGATGAGCAAATGACAGGACAAGTGCCACACTCACTTATGCAGAGTTGCCCTGCAACAGCATCTGGTGATGGCAATGGCAATGGCAGTGTCAGTGTATTTTGATCCTCACATGAGACCATTGTAACAAATGTTACTGCCAATAATATGGCTAATATTTTCATTTGCATGTAATGGTGATGATGAAGAACACATTTTATGAGCTTCATGGTTGGTGCATATGTTTCTATGGCATAAGAAATGGAGGATTATGCAGGTGATAAAATGATGGTAGGGAAGAGGGGAGTGAGTTCAAGAGGAGTGAAATAGATGACTTTGGTGTATTACAAGAGTGTGAGTTGTACTTGATAAAGTAGTGATAAATGATTATTAGATGCTTCTTGGAAGAAAGGTAAGGTATACATGCCTCAACTTTTAGCTTTTGATGAGCATGAAAGCCTGAAGTAAGGAATATGTCAGGGGGATGGGTGAGCAAGTAGAGATCCTTTCTCTATACCTGCATTTGCACCTTAATGTGTCCCCACGACACAAAGGACATCAAAAAATAAGAACACTTGAGCAACAGCAAATATATGAAAATAAATTTAGTATATTTATTCCTCTATAATTCAAAATTTTACACTCATGAACAAATTCCCTCAATATTATTCTGAATGAGAGAAATATACAAACTTGTATGACTCTAAAAATGGGTGTTCAGACTAGCCTAATTAATCTCCGACATCTATATTGCCTTCTCTAATCACCCTAGAGTCTTATGAGTAATGACATTTTTTGTGATCTTATCTGACTATTAACATACAAGTATAATGTAACTATGTCACTTCGGACTCGGGTACTCATGTTGGACATGATACTTGTCCAAGTGTCCGACTTGGCTATTTTATAAACGTTTTCATGATTTTGGCGCAAAACGGAGTGTCCATACGACGATACCCATGTTGGTGTGCCAAGGATCCGACACGTGAAGTTGAGGAACAAAGATGAATCCATGTAACACAGCTTTGTATCAAATGTCATAAAACAATTAGGGCATACTTGGAAGATGGCATGAATACCTCAGCTTCCGATGTAAGGCAAGTGCACTTTGCAACGCAGTATGCACGGTTGCACCTTCGCGAAACAATGATTCATACAAATGACAAACAAAGTGTGACAATTCTTCCTCTTCATGATCCCAGAAACCCTTTGATGCTTCTGTGCTTTTGTCAAAGTCACTATCTTCCCAGTCACTGATAGGACTCACTGGTTCTGCTGGTTCTTCATCTTCTGCTTCTTCCTCTCCAAGCTCAAACTTGCCGCCATCCAAATCATCAAAATCGCCTGATCCGTGAAATGTTGAGGATTGCATATGAGGAGGTTCACCAGATGGACATATTATAGCTTTAGCACCAGAGTCTAGAAAGGCCTTAATTAAAGGCTTCACCAGCCCGTATCTTCCTGTACTGATCACAATTCTGTCCCTCCAGGCTCCAACCTGAGAGATGAGGGTGTACTAGACATTAGTACAAGGTGCATTATATTTCCAAAGTAAGCAGGCACAACTGTACAAATTCTCAGTAGCACCCATTAGCAATTTCATCAAAACAATCTTCATAGCCAATTGTTAATGTCAATTAGCTTGAACAAGGAGATGTTTCGTGAAAGATAAATAGAAAACCACCTCTAATTTTTTAAATTTCAAACTTCTACATTGGAAGAATTTGCAAGATAACGCCCATAATGGGGGGGTCAATTCTCAGTGGCACCCCTGGGACAGATAACTTCTCAATAACACTAATAGCTATAAAAAAAGGTACAAAACCTCTCTTAAGTGTCAAGCATGTTCCACTCTGCTCTTGTTGCCTTGGATATTTTATATATGTATATAGATTCTTCATTATTGCAATGTTTAGAACTCATGTTGCTACCCAAATGAGGAGACAAGATTTTCATTAAGTACTACTAATAAATAGATGTTAGAGCATGATGATAACAAAATTAAATACATGTAGGACATACATAGTTTAGTCAAATTGATAATGTCAAATTTATGATTTAATCTATTTAAGATGAAGAACAGGAGCAGATTCTATACAAATAGCTCAAAAGCTCAAAGATGGTGTAAATTAAGACCATATCGTGAACACAATTGAATACCATTAGTTTGATCTCCAATAATAGATACAGATCAAATAGGTGTGAGAATGAATATATTATACTAGTTACATATAAATGTAACATACTCTAAACTTTGTTGTAATAAGGAAAAAGCAATATAAATAGAGTCTAACTAAAGTGAGTACTATCTTGCACCGATAACAAATCAAAGATCTTGTAAAGGTCTAATCCTCATTAGATTGAAGTTTTTGATTTTTCTTTATAAGTGCAACGATTGCGTGGCCTACAAATTCCGTTAGGAGGCGTTTTAATTCATTTGTGAAGCGAAGTGGGGAAAAATTCAAAGCAAGTACCAGCAATGTCAATTGAACCAGTGAACCACAAGACTAAAACTCACCAATAACCACAAGGCTACAACTCACCAATAACCACGAATACTTCATCCCTGTAACCTACTACAGCCTTCAGATTTAAGTGAGTGATCATTTTCTTATCTTTACAATTTAAGTGTGCAAGTAAACATATATCTAGCCCTTCCAAAATCTAGTTAAGCAGATTCAACCAGCACTACTCTATTATACTTGGATCAATTGCTACCTGGAAAAATCATCCTATTTCTCCAGTAAACCTTGTGTGGATTATAATTATTCTTGTTGCAAGGAGGTTTATTTCTCATGGAGAACACTACAGTATGTTCGATAGTCTATGCAATTTCTTCCTCACATTATTCCATTCAGATCAACACCTAATTTATCATGACGTTTACAGGGGAAAAGACATACAGCGCTTCCATCAAGCAAGCAGGGCATTTAATGATTTTCTTTATTGTATACAGCAATTAATCGTAATTAGTTTTATTTAACAAGGGAGAAACTTCTAGTTTTCTTGTCTAAGAACGCAAAGCCAAAGAAAGATGTTATTAATCTTGTCAGCTACTCTGGCGTTTGTTACAGTTGAGAAAGAAGTTGAGGCCTTAGAAATAAAGAAAGTAGATGGATTTATCTAGTATACAAAACTTTTGAGTTTGAGAAGGAATCATAACATTCAGAAAGCCCCCAGATTGAGGGTTAACTTAGTCCAGTCAAGAAGTTCGATAGCTTAAAAGTAGGCATCCCCTTTCTAATCAAATATCATTGTGTTTTGCGGAGTCCTTGGCACTGTAGAAGTTTCAGACAAATGCAGACATCATATAAATATACAAGATAATCAGCGAATTGGTTGTAACAAATATCATTGTATCTTGTTTCGTAAGTATAGAGTTATTCTATAGACTACAAAGACACATGCATAGTAAAACTCAAAATTTTCAAATACAATGTGTATACATACCATCCAGCGAACATCTTCAGCCACCAGATGCATGGATGGGACAGTTCTCCTAAACATATATGCCCCAATTTCACGATCATCTTCCATAACCTTCACAATGTCAAAAGCTTGATGAGCCAACAAGTAAGGAAGATATGAATTCGCAGCAGAGGAAAAGCAAAACACACCTGTGTTTGGCGTCCAATGTACCGATGGACAACACAACCAATTTGGAAATAAGGCCTATATGCCACCAATTCAGCAATGGTTGAGATGGTGTTAAGTTTTGACATCTCCTTTCTACCCCGAACAGTTGACAATAAGCTAAAACGAACACTCTGTAAAAACTTGTCTGCAAGCTCCCCAGGTTCAGCAACCACAAATACATCATTCTGCCAGCTGCAGATTTTTTTACAAGCGTCAAGCTCTACTCAAAAGCAGTAACTTCAAAATCTAATACCCATAACCCATCTATGCAAGCCATGGACAGTATAGACACTAAAATGAGGCAGAACAAAGAAATTGACCTTAAAATAGCCCCCGTTGTATCACTCTGGAGCGCTAAATGGACAACACCAACTTGTGGTGAATTCTTCAGCTTATTAAACAATGACTGCACAGGCAAGGAGAGTTGTCTGGGTCCTGAAGGAGACTTCGGAGGTGAAGAAGGTGGCCTTAAAGGCTGATGGCCATCCAAGCTCAAAGGAGGAACTAAGTCAATTCGACCAACCCTCTGAGCAATGTCTGGACTGTACAGTAACGGGCTTGATGGAAAGCTTCCAGTGAACATAGGTGAAGTAAATGGGGAAGCAACTGAGGTACCAGGCACTGGCTTAGGAGAATTTGAAATTCCTGTTACAGTAGACAATCTTACTCCTTTATGAGAACAAAATGTTTCAAGCGACCTTGAATGATGGGTGACTCTTCCAGAATCTGGACTATTGGAAGCTTCCACAAGAAGTACATTACGCCTCCATCCCAAGGAAGGTCTACTGTCATCTAGCAATGCAAATACAACAAAATAGGACAATTATAGAGACATTTTAAATTCATATCTAGAAGAATATTACTTTCTCTGCTAGCATTTAGAACAGGGAAATCAAACGAAGGAAATTTGTGAAAAAGATCAACACAACAAGGCTAAAGCAACTAGCATAAAAGTTCAGACTTAGTACCATTTACTGACTTTGGCTTGGATGGATTTTGAGATTTGACCCCGTCAGGCCATCTTTCGTCCTGTTGATATGGCAGTGTTAGCCTCTGACAAACACTTGTGAACACCTCAGAGTTATTTTTAATGTACTCGTCTGTTGCGGTTTCCAATCTCAACCAACCCGCAGGGTCGGTTTCATCAAGGTCCATGTCACATCGGTCATCAACTACAAAAAGAAAGAACAAAAAAGCAACTTTCAAATGAAATTCATATACTAAACAATAAACACAATACACATCATGTCATAAGCACCCTTGAGATGATACTGTGAGCAAAAACTGTTCAAACAACAAAGTTACCCAAAGATAATGGACCAAGAAAAGAAAAGGACGAAGATTAACAGCGTATATGCAATGATAGTTGGTAAAATCAAGTCAACAAATTTCCTACCAGGATTAAACCGGAAGTAGTGTATATCAGGTACCATTGGTAACAGTGTACTTAAAGCTTCCTCAACTCGTTCCACTGAACATGCACTCTCAATTAACACTGGCACTGTGTCCCAAATTAGCCATCCAGCCTTTCGTGCCTGTAAAATTAGATACTTATAAGATTCTCTTCCCTTTCATTTTTACTTACTTTAATATTAACACTATCATAGTAGCACGGCAATGACACTGACATATTAACAGCTACTAATTAATACAATACTCCTATTTGCAAGAAAATAGCATGCAAAAACTTATAACCTTTGTTGGAACAGAACCACATCCAACCGAAACCAAACAATCAATTTTAGTATCAGGCCACAAAAGTTGAGCTTCCCGTATTGCAAAAATGGTAGGGTTATTTGCCACTATTGCACCATCTTGCCAGCGATTGACATCTGCTTGAAGACAAGGAAGACAAAAATCAAAAGAAAGGAAGAAAGCATAACCAGCATATAAGGAAAGGAAATCAAAAGCATACTAGTATACCATCTGAAAAATCATCTAAATAATAAGGTGCGGCAGATGAAGCTCTTATAGCTTGCCAGACCATGTGTTTACAACTTCCAATGAAAGCACTATGCTTGTATCCAACTTGCGCACTTGCGTTGTCTCCACCTGACATGCTGATCGCTGAACTTTCTGAAGGTGACAAGTACATCTCTGGGGTTCCAGCTGGATACTAAACGTGCAAAAAACATGTATAGAATCAACAAACCACACAAACAAATTTGTAAATTCTTCCAATAAAACTTATGCAAAAGTTTACTTCCAGCAACAATGTCATGAAGAGCTAAAACAAAAGTTGAAGGATAAATACGAGTGGAACCTGGTAATTCCGAAATACGAAAGGCAGTGCAGGAACAACACTGACTAAAGTTGATACTACGAAAACCTTAGGTATTCTTTTCACCGCAGAATCTATCAAAAGGTCTCCATCTTCGTCAGCACACATCTCTTTCAATAATCTCTCAAAGTGTTCTGCACTGTGCTGCAAGAAACAAGTGATTGCATCTTATTACCAACAAAGTATCAAAATTCAAATTTGAAAGACCCATAGTGGGAAAAGGCAAAACCCATACCTTTGCTCCATGTACAGCAACTCTGAACCTCTGAGATGAACTTTTGTACAATGAATCCAACTTCTCCCTCCAAGTTGCTGCCTCATTGTCTTTTGAGATAGGTTCAGCAAATACAAGTTTGCCTGATCAAGCATGTGAGATGAATACAGGCTTCAAACAAATACTATGTACAAAACATTTACAGGATGGAACAGTATAGCATCTATAAGCAGAGCACGCACTCACCAAGTTTCTTGTATACTTCCTCACACTTTTCTAGCGTCATTGACTTGATTCCAAGAGCTACGGCTAGCATACCACCAGTTGATGTACCACATATGAGGTCAAACATTTCATGTATTTGTTTTCCGGTCCCCTTTTCCAACTCTCTAAGGATTTTCACGGTCGCAAGACCCTTCATTCCACCCCCATCCATTGTCAGTATCCGAAGCCCTTGCCTCGCCACTGGTCTCCCCCGGATTGCACGTCGTAGAATCTCATTCTCTCCTGAATCAAACATGATGAAGAGAATCACTACGCTGAGCCTCAAAAGCAGAAGAAGATTATCAGGTCTTAAAACAAACCAAGAATCGCCAAGACTCGAGCCGCAGCTTTATTGACCCGTGGCTCAGCTGTCGATGTCAAGCGCATAACAAGTTCTCGCAGACTTTCCGAAGTAACCAGTTTTTGCCGAATCTCCAAACAGAAAGCCAAATTTCCAACCACCAACAGAGCTAATCTTTGGACCTAAGATGAGCAATTATCAAATTTTCTTATAAAGAACTTCGGGATAGATCAACTAAAGTAATATGCTTTTTATAAAATTACCTCTGGATTTTTGTGGGCACATAATAATTTCAACGATTTCAATACATCCTTGGAGAATATCTTCTGAGCTACAGCATCAGACGCAAAAGCAAGGTGTTCCACAACTTGCAGCACAGAGATTAGTTCCTTCTCAACAGCCGATCTCAGAACAGCCTCAATGGGTTTCATGATATCGCATTTCATCAAAAGCATCGCAACAGACACGTCAGCAGCAAGAGATGAAAGAGCAAAGCATGCTTGTTCTACCTACCAGAACACAACAAGATTTAGCTAGTATACGAAAAATTTAGGAAAAGAGAAAAACATCACAACAGCCTGACATACCACGTGATGGTTGTCAGTGCTAACCATACTAATGAGCTGCCGAACTGCATTCTCATCTTTACCAACAACCACACGATTATCCTGGTCTTGCATAATTTTTGCCAGTGCAGATGCCAGCAGGGGATGTCGACAAGAAGAAAAGCGAAATATAAGGGAGAAAAAGGCACTGAGCTTGTGCCTAGATGCACCAAAATAGGATTGCGCCTCTGTCTGTAAATATCAATATCCCAATTAGAGGAAAAAAACATACTCTACCAACAGCATCAAATGAAATAAGAATAGAAATTGCAAACTGAGTTCTCTAGTACCTCTATTTGCACATTCACTGATTTTAAATTTTCATCAGCGACAATTCTGATGTTCGCAAGAGACAAGTGCCTCAGTTTTTGTAGCGGCAAAATTTCAGGAAGAAACTCCAGTGGGTTTCCAAACAGCCTTAAAACACGTAATTCAGCCATCGCCCTGCCATGAACTGAACACAACATTAGATCTCTTGCAAAATTTTCTAACGTTGTGATCTTTTACCAAAAAAATGAAAGGGGTTTGAATGTCTGATAATTAACAGATATTGATCAGAAGAGGAACAACCTGAAATCTAGTAAAGGGCGTATCAGCTTGTTGTGTTCCAGTGAAAGCTCCACAAGTCCAACACACTGCCTCAGTTCCACTGCTTCCAGAGTCCATAAAATTGATAATCAGTAAAGAGTAGAAAATTTCAAACTATCTAGAAGCTTTTGCACTCTTAAGCTGTTAAGAAATATCATTCCTTTTCGTGAAAATCAATACAAGTCTTGCCTGGAACCGATGCTAATGTGTTATCGTCAACTCGTAGAACTTTCAGGCCTTTGAGTAGACCCACTTCAGGAGGCAAAACCGATAGCTTGTTATTATTAAGGTACAACTTCTCAAGTAATGGTAGTTTTGTTACTTCCACGGGCAATACCTGTTGGTTGCACAAAAAGTTGCATCAAACAGCAGCTAAAACTCAGCTATGCCAGCATAATAGAGAATCCACATCAAAAAAAGTGTCTGATACTTGAATGCTATCATAGCTACAAAAATCTTCTTAGCTGAGGACCATTCATCTAATTACTCCCTCCTTTTTCAATTGGCTGTCCGACATTTCTTTTATGTCAATAGACTGCCTTAATTCTTCACTAACGCTCAACATGTAGTGCGTATCTACTAACAACGAATTATTACTGATCAAGGTTGTTAGCATGTGAATTTGTCAACTAAGACTGTCAAATTGAAACAGGACAAATCTTCTCCTTCACCTCTTCAAAAATCCTGGTTCAATTCACAAACATTTTAACCACTGACCAACTCTCCATCAAGTGTCTGTAAAACATGCCACCAGCAGTATCAATATTGAATAGTGGTGTATGAGTTATGACAATTATTTATCCATCTAGTTATCGGTTAAATGCTGCCTTATAGTAACCCTCCATCTTCCACCGTCGTTTATCTATGCTTCCATATTCTACATGAGCAATTTAATACTTCAAATTTTCTCCTTTTTCTGTTTCATTAATTAGAGTTTGTTACTATAAGGTGATATCTAGTAGCTACAAATCTACGAGTGAACAGCACGTAGTTAGTAAAGGCTTAATTTTACTGTACTGAACACACTAAAAATTCATATCTTCGATTGAATTACATAAAATCCTTGACAGTAAATTAGGGTGAGTTTATCAAGTTAAAACTTAAAACGGCAGGTAACAGATTACACCTTAGCTAGCAGATGAAACACGGCAGAACAAAGATACTACCAAGTTAAAGCTTCAAAGAAAAGTGCGAGCCCCGATGCTTTAAAGACTACACCATAATAGCATGAATTGAAAGAATCAATTCATGAGCCATTAAGCAAAAACTTTAAGAATATCCTAGAAGTGACCCTCATCATCCACTCACCACGTGAAATAAATAGATTTATCATTACTTCATTGACTGAAACTATACAGAGCATACATAAGGTCACGTTCCCTCAGAACCCCCCTTACCACCACATGCATAACACGTTTCAGCTTGCACATACTAACAACCACAACATATCAGCATTGTCAAGACCGCCATCTGTGAGCCTCAATCACAGTTCCACATAAGCTGGAAACAGCTTTAAAAAAGCTGCATTTTACCATCAAGAGAACAAGAATCAAGAAGTAAACCTCCAATTCTCCAAGGACATGGTTCACATAGATGACTCAAGAATCGAGCGATTCACCTCAAAGAGCTTTGACGCTCATCCTCATTAACCAACTACCAAGAGAACGTTCATCATCCACCCCCTTCACCAAATTACCACCATATGCTGACATCCATACCATGATTCAGTTGGCACATACAAATCGACCGCTAAGCCATAAAAATCAGACTTTACGGTAGCCATTATCTCAAAATTCTTGCCTTCATTGAGGGGCAGAGCATTGTTTTCTATCACAATACAAGAATAACCGCCCCAGTCAAGCTCCGTCAATATATCTTAAGAAACACATTGACCATTCACCAAAGATTCAATCCCAACAACTTGCTAACTATAATTGCCACAAAAGATATTACAGGACAATAACTTTACATTATAAGTAAGAACTTAAACATTAATCCATTCTTCCATATTAACAACTGTTTAACTTATGCAAATGCAATAATACATTGAATTCCAGACAAACGAATGACATTGTATTGAAAGACTATAACTTAACATTATAACTTATAAGTAAGAGTTTAAATATTTTCCTTCCATAGTAACGATTGCTGGAAACTTATGCAAATGCAACAACACAATGAATTTCAAACAAACAAATGACATTGCATTAACTCTTATAATGATCAAATAATACTTCGAAATAGGCGAATAGAGAGAACACTCACAGAAATTCCACAACCACAAAGACTCAAAGCAGTGACACTATTCCAATGCTCTGAAAAATTCAAACCTCCATCAACACCACCACTGGCCACAGCAGTCGCCGCAACCTTAGACCTCAACAACCGCGTCAAAACACCAATGCCGTCACTCTGCTGCCCCGAACCAGCCGCTTTCGCCATAGTTATCCCTCTCAAAGGCTCACTCCTCCTCACAACCTTCATCTCCACAGCAACTCTACCTTCAATTTCCTTCTCCTTCAATCCAACAACAACAGTATCCTCCGGTGGCGGCATTTCCACCATTAATTTCGACTGAAACCTTAACGCCACTTGATCTTCATCGTCTCCTGCTGTCCACTCCATTTCCACTACTTTTTTCGCCGAATCGTCGCCATTTTTGACGACGATCATTGAATCTCTCTCTTCTTCTTCATCTTCTGCTGCTTCTTCTCCGAAATGAAGCGATAAATGGAACACTTCTGACGGCCTTTTCCAACCTAATCCCCATGACATTTCGGTTTCTCTCTCTTCTGATCGCTAAAATCAGCTTGAATTTCTGCAATTTCAGCGATTTTGATCGGTACCTTAGGGTTTAAGGTGATGCAAAAATTGAATGATGAAATTGAATTGTGGAAGATAAATATACCAAATTGAATAAATTCGAAGAAGTAACGAATGAATCAATGAGCAATGAATTTGATCAACAATGAAGTTTGATGAATTTATATATACAAATGCGTATCTGAATTGTCAAATCAAAGCATGACCCTTTCGAATTTTTGAAGCTTTCAACTTTTTTTTGCGTCGTCTTCAACCTTGATGATGATGAAATTGACGATGCTTACTTTTCTTTGTTTCTCCTGCTTATACGACGACGTTGTTGCATCAAAGTCAATGTCAAAGAAGTTCTGATTTTTTGTAAGATTTATTACATGATCCTCAATTGATGTTCCCAACTAATCCAAGTGGTTAAATATGATTGTAGTTAAGTTGGAGTATTATTGATTGTAATGTGTCACAAATGCAAATTGTGTAAGGTCGAAAAGGATCATCCTTGTTAAGAGTCGACGCTAGAGCGAGTCTAATTAGAAGTAGACTCATACGTACATTTTTCTTTATAAATGAATCTCATACTTTACCAATTTCCTAGGTTATAGATCTAATGCGTCCACAGTCTGAAACAATCAAACAGGTTAACCTTCAGACTCAGTTGCATGTCAATATGTTTTAGCCTTTTTTTAAAGATACGCAACGAAATAGTAATAGCATAACCATCATTAATAAGGCAATACAAATGAATAGTCTATCCCTTATGTTTCTATTATCCAAATTTCTAAACCTCATTTTTGGTGCTAAATAAACCAAATTATCCCACAATTCAAAGTTCCTCTTAATTCATTTGGGTTCAAATACGAAATATTTAATGAAACAAACTTAAATGAAAATTGGATGTGTGCAAGTTGTAACTGTTGAGTAACGCCGACAAAACCTTCTTCATAAATTTTCATGAGTCCCACATTGGCCATGGATTGGTCATTGCGTCGTTTGTATATCCTCTCTTTTCACTACCAGGTGCTAGCGTATGTGGCTCTTCTAGTATTAGGCCCTATTCTTTTGTTCATTTCAGTTTGCTCATATTTCAGTTCAGCTCAGTTCAATCCAAAAGAACAGAGCCTTAATGTTGTTGAGCCTTGAATCTGCACATTGCATCTCTCTCGGACTAGGTCGAGGCGTGCGCTTGGCCTAGGATGGCAATTAAAACTGAATTAAACTCTATTTGTGGCCCATATTCGACTCGAGTTTTGTAACATTTTGAATTCCCTTGGTTGTGGGCAAGATTTCAGCATGCCTCATTGAGAAATTGCTTGGTTTTCTTCAAAAAAAAAACACTCTTTGATTTCTCCTTATAAATAGAATCCTCTACTTTCCTTAATACGCACAAACACGATAAATCTCTTCTATTCTCTCTTCATTTCTTTATCTTTGGTCATTGTAGAGGTGCTTTCTCCAACTTCTAGTTCGTGAATGGTCGTTTATCAGAGCTTTTTTTGCTAAATTTGAAAGCTTTTCGAACATTAGCAATTACAACCATGGTCGAGCCATAATCGTTAGTACAACCTTGAGATTGGTTCTTCTTTTGATGTCATGGTTAATCATATTCAACATTAACATATAAAATTTTCTAGGGTTTTTCTATGATATACCACTAAGGTTTTACGTTTTCTAAGCTGTGCCCAAGGTTATACAGATTTCTAATCTATACCCCCTCTTTCGAAAAATTTAATTAACAATACGCCCCGTTAACCCACCGTTAGTGAAATCGTTAGTATTTTTACAAGTGTTGACGGCCGTCGGCGCTCTTCTTTTCCCTTCTCACCAGCGTCCTCTTCTCTCCCCCTCTCCTCAACGGCCTTTTGTCTTCCCGCAGATATGGGTAAGTTTTTTCGTGGTGGTATGGCTTCGGTGGTGGTTATGGTCTTTCGGTTGGTTTTCAGATCTGAGTAAGTTTTTTTTCATTTCTTTTAGATTGAAGGAGAGGTGGTTTCAGTAGGTTTTGGTGGTGGTAGTTTCACAGTGGTTTGGGGTTGGTTTGGGGGGTGGTTCCGGTAGGTACTATGGTGGTTGTGGTTGGGGTGGTCATGTGGTAGTTGTGGTTTGTTGAGGTGGTGGTTGTGGTTGGTTAAGGATGGGCAGGTGGCTGTTGTGGTTTGTTCGGTGTGTGGTTGGTGCGGTGATGGTTGTTGTGGCAGAGTTGTGGCCTGATGTGGCGGTTAAGGGTGGTCAAGAGTGCGTAAATAAGTAAAAACACCAACTAACGATTTCACTAACGGAGGGTTAACGAGGAGGTTATTATTAATTAAATTTTTTGAAAGAGGGGGTACAGATTAGAAATTTGTATAACCTTAGGCACAGCTTAGAAAAAGTAAAACTTCAGGGGTATATCATAGAAAAACCCAATTTTCTATTTTAGCCTTTTTTGTGGCAAGTCTACCTAATAATACACTTTGTCGAAGGGGCTTGGAATGTAGAAGATTTGAAAAATTGAACCATTGACCTAACCCATTACACCTACTACCAGAAATCAAACTAATGCAAAGTCAATCTACACAACCACCATAATCAAGCTGCCTAAATCGTGGTTTGGTATAATATTCTTCGAATACATTATAAGACAAGCATTAGATGCACACATAATCTTGGAGATTGGCAGACAACTGCACAAGACTAGATATTAGTATAAATCGTAGTAGAAGTTTTTTTTTTACGTAGATACTTAAGCAGATAAATCGGTTAATAATGAGTTTAAACACCAGGAAAAAGGAATTATATAAATTCGATTCACAAAGCGTATCAATCTATTCATAAAAAACACTAAGTTAACAAGAAAATGCAAACTTAATCCTATGATCTCAAATAGAAGGTATCTGTTTCAACTTTCGACTTTTAACATAATGCTACTAAACTGTGAAAATTCCATCACAAATATTGAGAAGTCCCTCCTCAACATATAATTGAAGAAGTTTATATTCTTGTCTGCCAAAGAAAAGCAAGTTCATATCTAACATGATTATCTCCAATCCTATAGATTATACCGCCCAAAACCAAGCCAACCATCAATGAACCACAAAATAACCCTCTACTATCTACCGCAAGAGCCGTAGAAGCAGTGGAGGGATGAGAAAAAAGAGTGCTCGAATCTTGGTGCCTTTGTTCTTGTAAAAGAAGTTTGTAAGCCTAAGCAATAGTAGGAACTGGTTGCATCAAAAATGTTGGTTCTAACCTGCTTGTAATCTTCTTCATAAGAAAGTGAAGGAGCCTTTGATCTGTTGTAGCTTGAGAACTCTGTTGAGTAAGACTACAGGAACAAGCATTACAAGCACAAATAGGCGGACGACAAATACTATCCAACTCATCTCATAACATTTTAATCTTAGTGAAAGACACTCCAATATGTCATATCATACTCCTGTGAAATGTTATTACAAAAGGCTTAAAATTATGTCATCTTCAACTATAAGGGGTTTGGACAACATCAAAATTCAAAGGGAGTACATTTTATTGCTCCCTTTCCCAGCAAAATGCACAGATAAAGATCAAAGTTCGGTTATATTCGAATAATTATGTTTCAACAATGAGACCAAAGCTAGTACATGATTAAATTAGAAAAAGATTTTGGGAATGTATTAGTTAACCATATCTAGCCTAATGTAAGAGATCAATCATACCTAACACTAACCATACCTAACCAGCTTCATGTAGTTAAATAGAACTTGCAACACATCAATCATTGTAAGCTCAGCTCTCTTCTACGAGATCAAAGAGATTTTTCAATTCTCTCACAACTTGTTCCTCGGCGAATGAAAATGCAACGGCGTTCCTTGCTAGCTCAAACATTTCCTTCTTCCCAAGACCTTTCACAAATATAAGACGCAATATAAACAAGCGGCAACAAACGGGTCTTAATTAGAATACTACCTCCGTCCCATATTAGTTGCATCAGTTTGACTTGCACACTTGCCAATACACGACCATTAATATATCTAACTATCAATTAGTAAAAATTATGAAAAATTGATATGTCAAATTTATACATTGAGACAAATCTAAGAACATCTTATTTACTAACATTTGGTTTGATATGTTAGTTAAAAATCATGGTCAAAGTAAGACATATGAATAGTGTAAAAGTCAAATTGTTGCAACCAGCCAACCAATATGGGACAGAGGGAGTATCTACCCTTCGTCCCAAAATATATTCAACAGTTTGACTTTTCTACTATTCATAATTCATGTAGCTTACTATGACCATATATTTTTCTCATATATATGATACAAATCTTAGTATCTAGAATTTGTTGGATTTGCATTTTTTTACAAATCAACTTTTCAAGATTTTAGTGGCATACAAAGAAAGGATGCCTACCAAATGCAGCAGCAGCAATGGCGTATTCTTTAGATAAACTGGTAGAGAACACCCCGGTGTCATCAGTACATAGAATAAGCGGATGCTTCGTACGGTATAAATCAGCTGACAAACAAACAAATGCATCAGAGGACAGATATGTTGGTAGAGAGCTTATGCTCACTGAAATTATAGACTGACTTTAACTGATTCGAATTAGATATACAGCTAGAAAGGACCCTAACCAAAATGATGAACATCAAAGGAGGAAATTGTATTAGTTCTGATGTTTGATGTCAAACATATCTCAACCTGAAAAATTGAAATATTTTATGATCATGATGGGAATAAACATCTTAATCTGCAAACATTCATAACTAGTATAAAAACAGAGCAAAGTCAAAGTTTTCTGAATGAAATACTCAAGTACCTAACAATAATGTTGAACCTATATGGTTTATGGCTTTGATGATGACAAACTAATTCAAAAACTAACATAACAAAGATATACAAGATCATTATGAAGTAGAGAATAAGTCATGAAACACGTATAAATAAGTCAATAAAGTTTTGCAAACCTTTTCCCTTTCATGAAATCTTAATGTTTTTGGATGCTTTGCCTTACTTTTCCCCCTTTTTAATCATCAAAAAGTGGGTATAGATAGAGAATAGAGAAAGAAAGAAATGAAAACAAAAAGTTTAAGAGTGCATAAATACCACAGCACCACGAATTAATAACAATCAATCAGTGATGAAATATAAGAACTGTTCAACTTGCTCAAACCTCAATCTAGTAATATTAGCCATCCTCATGCACAAGTCAATCAATTCATTCAAAGAAGCTAAAAAGTGTGTAATGGGGTTAGAAGAGAGAGCTAAGGTGGCTAACATGTTAGCCGTTTAGCCTTACTCTTACGTAATAGTATGATCGCAGTTCGATTGGCAAGCATGGAAAAAAAATGGCTACCAAAAGGTGGGGATCCACAAATGAGCTACACAGCAGAATAGATAAGAGGTCCAGATCTTCAATCCCACAATCTTTATATCAGTTCATACAGGGCTTTGTAGGAATGGATGTTTGAAAAGGCATCACTTTGAGCTTAATATTAGTTGAGGGTTGGGTTGTAGTTATTATAAGTGAAGGACTGCATAAAAGAACATTCAAAATCATGACTTGTGTGCTACTTCTACTTATTGATTGATAACTATGTGTTTTAAACTTTTTATTAATAGATGGTGGGCCATAGTACTAAAAACAACCAATAAAGAGAGTGGCACACGAGTAATATAAGAAATATGGGACAGAAGATTTGGATACCAAATAACTTCCATGACCATGAGGATAGGGCAGATGGCCCTTGAATGTCCAATCACACAGATTATGTTGGAGGTTAGGGAACCAACAAGCATCGTCCTTAGTCAATAGGCATGGATCCGCAGCTAGGAATCACAAGAATGAAAAGTGCAACAGGCAGTACTAAATGATGTATCAAGTAATGGCACAAACCGGGATCTTGGACAGTTTTAATTTTCTCCAAGCATCCTCTTCCAAGCAACAGGCATGACCGATCCTCTCCGGAAGAAAATCCAGCATTCCATGTATTTCCTCCTGATTAGGGACCTAAGCAGCACTAAGTTTACAGGCGTGATGATCAGAGCACTTCCAACCAGTTAGAATGAGAAGCGTATATGGCTAATATACCAACATATACCTCTCCACAGTGCAGTGTAACATGAAGACCTTGTTCTCTGGCAAAACTCAAAGCCGGCAACAATGTTGTCCTACAACATAAACCAAAAACACCCAGACGCATAACACCTTCAGAAAGAATGAAGCACATCGATCAGTGTAACTCTATGAAAATAACTCTTGGCATGTACCATTCTCCCACTCTTGGATTCCCAGACAGATCGATACCGACAACACCGACATCTTTCATTTCCAATGCCAGCTTAACCTGCAATCATTTTTGCAATTTGTCACCTTCCATGGATATTATGAAGGTAGTGGACCCAAATGACGATTTATAGGACATAAATTGCCAAGAGTAACTTCTCCATTTCCTTAGCAACCACCAATAAATCAGAGCTAAACTTCATGAAGAATCAAGAAACTTACAGTTTCCATTGCAGCTTCAAGCGTCTCACGTCGATCAATGCTGAGAAGAAGTCTAACATATATCTTTTTCTTAGAAATGCCATCACTATCATTGTTCTTCTTTGATCGGACTTCACATGGAGCAAAATCTATGTCAACAGCATCAACTCTTCTGAAGCCCTCAATCACTGCTTCCAAGTAAGAGCGTTTAGTCATTCCTCTAGAATCATTCCTCTGAGTTCCAATATAATTCACACAAAATTACTTCAACTTCAGCTTAAATGAACTAAAGTCACAATAGTGGATGAATTTTAATTTGAACCGACAACTTGGGTTAAGGACACACCTTAGGGGTAGTTCTTAATTCCAAATAGACAACATTCTCAGCAGCAAAGTCTTCAACAACCTAATAAACAAATAGATAATATATCAAGGAGGATTAAACAGAAACTAACCCAATGTTGTCCAACCTTCCTACTGTAATCTAAATTTTATGGACCGTGTTTGAATGCTCTCCTCCCAAAACGGTCCCTCACATACTAAAGATCGAAACTCTTATCATTCCAACTTACTCAAATATGAGGAAATTTAAGGAATAAGCAGTATAAGCTACTCAAAATTCCACCTCGAACGTGTGTTACTCGGACTCCGGTACCCATGTCCAACATGGGTACTAACCAAGTGTCCATCTCATCCATTTTACGAAAAGATTCCTTGATTTTGGCCCAAAATGAAGTGTCGAAGTATCCATACCCATGTCCGAGCGTTGGAGACCCGACTCGAGTACTTGAGGTAAATTGAAGAGTCCGAGTAACAGAGCCTCGGACACAGCTAAAACCCTTTAGGAAGAGGGCATTCAAACTCATGATTGTCTAGATAAAACAACGTTAGAAATTGTTTTCGGAAAATCAAGCAGACTAAAGGGCTTGTTCTCATCGGCTGAAAACAACTGACTTGAACTCAATTGAATGGAAAGAAATAGTGAAATGCGAGGGTAAAAGTATTGTCTTAAACTAAACCGGAAATAACTCAACCGAACTGAACTGAAAATAAGCCGGGGAGGACTCTTGTCAAATTTTCCAGGTATCAAACATAGGACTAGTTAAAGAAGTAGCTAAAATTATGAAGTGAAAGCTTAAATAACCATAATTTCAGTAGCAAAAAAGATAATACATCATACTTCTTTGGTAATTCTGGTGACAGTAGCATGATCAGTAGTAAGAATATGAATCAAATCAAACAACTTGAACACTTCAGTAAGAGATCTGTCATCTGCATTACAGAAGCCATTACAATCACAAAATCCTTATCAACTCAAAACAACTTCAATCATAGAATAAGTAGGGTATAAATATAATACATACTTTTGAGGATAACATGCTCAACATCAGAGAAAACAATTATACCCTTTTCACCCAATTCTTTAGCAAGTTCTCTGAAATTTAATATAATCCTTAATTAGCAAGAAATTCAACATGAGTATTACTAAAATTTACAATTTATGATGTAAATAATAATGAACAAGAAGAATTGATAAAAGGGTTTTTTTTACAGAAGTTTACAGTAAAGTGGAATCTCGAACAGAGCCGTTGAGGTGGGCATGAAGCTCTACTTTTGGCATGGATACCCAACATTCCATATCCATCTTTGATTAATGATTCTATCTTCTCTGCTGAAATTGAAGCAGCACTGTTTGATTTGGAAACTTGGTTTATCCGACGACCATCAGTGAACAGTGATTAATCAATTATCAAAAAGTGAGAAATTGACAATTTTGTATTTGGTGGCACTTCAAAAATATGGAACACGGGCCGTTTGGTTCAAGGGAACGTGAGTTGGGGCCGGGGCCGGGGCCGGGGATTAGAGGGTGGGATAGAGAATGAGAATTGATAAGTCAGATAAAATAGTATTTACTTTTTATTTAGTATGAATTGGAGATAAGTTGGACTAAAATTTAAATGGTAATATTACCTAAAAATCCTTACTAACACTTTACCTTCTTTCTTTTCTCCAAGGATAAATGAGTCATTTTCTTACAAAATTTTAATTTTAGCTTTAATACATACCCCTCCTATGTCTTATTTTAGTGGGATTATGGGGCGTTTGATATGTGGGAATGGGTGTTTGGTGATTAGAGGGTGGGAGTGAGATTGGAAATTGGTATGTGGATAAGAATTAAATAGTGTTTATCCCTTGGTTGATATGAGTTGGGAATAAATTAGGATTAAATAATAATTTTACGTAGATGGTCATACTAACACTCCACCCCTTTCTTTTCACTAAGGATAAATGAGTCAATTTCTTATAAAATTTAACCCCCCTCCCTTCCTAATACTTGCCCCCATGTCTTATTTTGGTGGGATAAGGGGGGTTTAATCTCATTCCCAATTCCATGGGATTTTAGCTATCCCCCCAAATAAACATAGGAATACTATCCATGGCCCATGGGGATATAATTTTCCAATCCCACCCCTTAATCCCCCTAAACAAATAGCACGTTAGAGGCTTTAATCACATTCTCAATCCCCATTATAAACCCCAATCTTTCCAAATAAACATGGGATTACTAGTACCACCTATTGGGATTTAGAAGCCCAATCTCTCCCTTTCATCCCACAAACAAACACCCCATTACGGTGTCTATCTACTCCAATATTGTTCTTTTTTCTAAGGGTAAGTAAGGGTCTGTTCTCTTCGACTAAATTTAGCTGAACTGACTAAACTGAATTAAACTGATTGGAGTTGAACTGAATTGAACTAAACCGACTGAAAGAAATAGTAATATGTGAGAGTAAAGGTATTGTCAAGAGTTGAATTGAACTGAAAATAAGTTGAAGAGAACACGCCCTTCTCTCATGGCATAGTTTAATTCGATTCAGTCCAATGCTATTCTGTTTAGCTTTAAAGATTGCTCCTGAGTCATTGATTTCATTTCGTTTCAGTTTAGCCAGTTCATTACAAAAATTTAAAGTTAAAATCTTGTAATAATTTTAACTTCTAAAGATTCATAGATTATTCATATGCTTTTGGATAGACTATATACTTCCTCCGTAATAGTTTAATGACAACAATTGTTTTTGCATGCATTTTAAGGAAATGATTTAAGGGTGTAAACGAGCAAATTAATCAAAATGTTTCTAATACAAGCAACAATGAGATTATAAGTTACTCATGTTTAAATTATTGTGATTAATATATTCATTTACACCTTTAAATAGTTTCCTTAAAATGCGTGTAAAAGCAACTATTACCATTAAATTGTTATGAAGGGAGTAGTTTTCTAAATGAAAATATTTATGGTAACTTTGTGAAATATGGTTATTTTGTAAAACTATTTAAAGTACTCCTATAGGGTTATCAATCCTTATGTAATTTGCAATATAGAAGTAAAATATTTGGAAAACATGTTAACCTCATACTTGGCCCTGTACTTCTGGACTAGGTTACTATAAATTAATTTCAGTTCAATTCAATTCAGTTCAGCTTAACTCCACTGTTATTTAGTCGAGTTCACTTTAGTTCAACTCCATTAATTTCAGTTAGTTCAATTGAGTTTATTCTTAACAATACTTTTGTTATCTTTATTATTATTCTTAAATTATCGTTATGATAATTATTATAATATTGATATTTGAAATTCAATTTTTGATGGTTTAATAGTTGATTAAGTTATTTAATATTATTATTGATTTTTCTAACGTTATTATTTTACTTAAAAGACATTATTATACTCACTTTTTATAAACCTATTACCATTTGTAATTATTTTTATCCATATTTTCATTACTATCGTTTTGCCTATTAAACTTTATTATAATCATCATTGTTAAGTATTGTTGTTAGTCTTGAATATTATTATTATTATTTTAAAAATATTTATTATTCTATCAAATCAAATCTAGTTGCAATTTGGCTTGCAATAATATAATATTAGTATTAATGTTAATTAAAATTCAAGTATATTACATTCTTCAACAAATTTTTTTTTTTCTTCTCCCAATAAAATAAAATAAAAACATCTTCTACTTATAATTTTCTAATAAACTTCTTCCACATGATCTCTCACTACTTCATTACCTTATAGGTGATCATTATTAATATCTTCTTGACGTGCATCATTGTGTTTCACATTTTTTTTCAAATTATCTTAGCTATTTTTTCTTCTTTCAAACATGAAAAATTTCCAATCGTCATCAAACATGTCAACGTCAACACTTCTTTCAACATTTGCTTGATTTTGCACTATCAAAATTCCAAAGTTATGCATTTTTATGAAATTATGATGTACTGCAAGCTGCGGCAATGGCATTTGATACTTCACAGACATTTGCGGCTACACCGTTTTTTTAACCGGCCAAATGCACCTTTAATGGACATTCTCAATAATTCTCAATAGTTGAAATGTTCTAGCATTCCTTTAAAGTTATCAAATGTCTAGCAACCAACATAAAGGTGATCTTCAAGTAGTAATCTTTTTATTTATTATGTAGTATGGATATTATTTAGTAATATCATAGTCATTATTATTTTTAAAATAATTATCAGTAAATAATAATATTAGTCATTAGTAATCAAAATAAAAATAATCCTTATTATTTATGTTAATATCATAATTTTTTGCGAAGATTCTTTTATTAGGTAGTTTTCCGCAAAATGCTTTTTACTAGGTCTATTTTTTGACAAATTTTCCTTCTTAGGACCTGTTCACTTCAACTTAATTTCAGTTCAGTTCAGTTCAGTTCAGCTCTAATCAGTTCAGTTCAGTTCTTTTATAACCATTTTGTTAAATATTATTATGTTGGTCTAATTTATTTTACTATTTGCTCTTATTATTATTATTATTATTATATTATTATTATTATTTATTTATTTTTATATCATTATTATTAAGTATTATTATTATTATTATCTGTATATTTTTTTAATTATAGCTTTATTCATTATTATTACTATTATCATTAGGGAGGAACATGGTTTAGGTTAAAAGCATAAATAAACCCGCGTTTTCAGCTCATAATTCAATCAAATCACGTCAAAACGATTTATGATGTAATTTTACACGGTCCGACCCAATTATTATTTTATTAAATATTAATATATAATTAAATCTAATTATTAAAATAGTAATATTAATTTAATTCTTATATATTATTGTTATTATATAATCATCATCAGATATTAATATATTAATACAAAGACTATAAAATAATTATTATTAATTATCATTATAATCTTTAATCATTATTATTATTAATTTATGATATTAATATTATTTATTTATAATTATCATTTAGAAATATCCAAAATACAATTATTATTATTAATTAATAATTATTCATTATTATTACCTATCATCAGAATTGTTATTTAATATTCATATTATTATTGTTTAAATATTATTTATATATTTATTAAATTTAATTTAATTCAATTCAATTCAATTCAATTCAATTCAGTTCAGTTCAGTTCAACGCCAATCAGTTCAATTCAGTTCATTTGTTTTCAGTAAATCTAAACA
This sequence comes from Patellifolia procumbens, assembly GCA_947645195.1. Classification (NCBI taxonomy): domain Eukaryota; kingdom Viridiplantae; phylum Streptophyta; class Magnoliopsida; order Caryophyllales; family Amaranthaceae; genus Patellifolia; species Patellifolia procumbens. The sequence goes on from CANSGD010001116.1 coordinate 253,912, forward strand.
GGCCCTTAGAGTTACTTAAACTCCTAAACTCCTACTAAAAATTTTCAAGAATGATTTATTATCGTGAACCATTATTACTGTCGGATCAGATTGTGAAATCTTAATATGGTCATACTAATATCCAAACATTCTAAAGTTTTATTAAAATAGGATTGTGTTGTGGGATCCTAGATATAAGATCGTAACAGTGGTCATCATGAATAACCCAATAAGTTAGTCCTATCCGATTGGCCCTAGCTAAATAAGTGCGGGCTTTGAACATCTCCACAATGGTGTTTTTAGATGAAAATTCAAATCGAGCCTCAAAAAGCTCGCTTTGTCTCGTAAACCATGATCTACTTTTATACTTTTGGACATATTGTTTGTATCAAAGTCCGACCCAACCTAATTTTTTTTATCGTGTCTAGATTGTACCAAGGATCGGTATTTATTATGATTTTTTGGATCGCAATTAAATCATTTGATTGTAAGATTTGAATCTTTTTTAACAACAACAAAGGAATACTTCAATAAAAATGAGTTAAATGAGTAGAATGAACTTACTTTATGATTGGAAATGTCAAGAATAACCTAACCCATTTAATTAATGGATTTAGCGTGACATTTATTTAATTAAATAGGTTGAGAATCTTAACCCTAACCTAATTATTTCAGATTCGTATCGAGTTACCAACTTGTCAGATAGGATCAATTCACGCCTTAATCTCTCAAACCCAAAACACGTCCCGCCTTTTATTAGGTCAACTGTGTACACATATTCACTATCGCACATCCAACTTAATTTTCACAATAACTTGCATTGTGAACTCACATATAGGGATGGCAATAGGTCTTGGATCCCCTGGATCCGATCCGTTTATAAGGGTCTAGGTCAAACTTTTTACACTCAATGGGTCTGGGTTGGGTTTTGGTCCCAGAGAGCATTAGTCGGGTCCGATCCAAATATGTCGGACCCAAACACGACCCACATACCCATGTAAGATTTTATGAGTTGCTTTTAAATTTTGTTAAGATAATTTTTTTTATTGATAACAATGGAAGTTATAACATTTCAAGTTTTTATGAGTTACTTTTTAAAATTTTGTTAAGACAATGCTTCACCCATGGTCGCGTGAACTTATAAATAGGGCGAAACATTTATGAATTTAAAAAACGAGATTAAAACTTGAAACAATTAGGACCAATTATGGATCCTGTAAGAACCCATAGCCCCTGCTAGACTCAACGAATCTGGGTATGAAATCCTAAATCCACTGAGTCATGGTCGAGTTTGGTTTGAGTTTGAGTCTAGGTGGACCAGACCCACACCCTACCCATTGTCATCTCTACTCACATAGTCACATTTGAGTTCTAAATAGTGGTGGTAAATGAGTTGTGTCAATTTCGTGTCGGAGTTTCCGAGTTGGTGGGTTGTCTTTTCCTAACCATACCCCGACGCGTTTACTTAAATGTGTCAAGATCCTTATCACTAACCCGACCCGTTAATTAAACGTGTCGAGTTCAGATTGACCCGTTTATCTTTTCTTCATATATATATATATATATTTGGTGTTCCCAATTCACATATTTTTGGTTTGGAACTTATTAACTTCATGTTATAGTTAGGGTGGCACTAGAGGTAGTTGTTAGTGTTTTGACTAGGTCAAAACTCTACTTTACAAAATTAAAGGTGTTTGGTAAGGTAGTGTTGTGAGTAGTGTTTAGAGGTGGATGTAGAGTTTAGGTAGTAGTGGTTGTAGAAAGCTAAAAAAAGTAACGGTGGAGGTAGAGTTTAGAGATTATCAAAAATATAATAATATTTTCAATAAATTATAAACTAAATATATATTAACAACTGCTTTAATCGAACCCTAATACGACGCTACTTTGACAGCCAACATTTCATAGCTACAAACAAACAACTTACAACTACTACCGCAATTTAGTGCTACCACCACAACTAACTGCTATCACCACAAATATTATTGTTGCCAAACAGACCTTTAAATTAACATATAATAGTGTATAAAAGTGATACCAATTCTAAACCAAATTAAAAAATAAACGAATGAAGGTCAAACGAAATAAGGTAAAACTTTAAAATACTGCAGTTCGTGTAAATAAACGAGTTGTCGTATCATTTTCTTGTTAAGGAGTTTGACCTTAATCCAAATGAAACCATGTCGTGGCGAGTTAACCCATTTACTTAACGTGTTGAAAGTATTAACCTAAACCGCCGATTTCATGTCGGTTTCGTGTCGAGTTATCGTGTCAGATCAACATTTACTAACTCGAGGGGTGATAGATAAATAACAGTTATACATTTGTAAATTGTATAACATGGGTAAACTTGTCTTTTTACTTGATAAAGTTGGCTTAATAATGGAGGAGGCAAAGTCTTGTTGAAAAAGTGAGTTACTGACAGCCCACATGCATTCCTCTCCATTCCCCTCTCATTCCCATTCCGGAATCACCTTATTCTGAAAATCCTTTTTTATTTTGAATCCCCATTTTTGCAATTGAAAACCTTTATCTGCAGTTTCTTGCTCTCAATTCTTCCTTTCAATTATTTCGGTCATCCGTCGCCCCGCGAACGAAATTCATTCATTGGGTAGTCATTATTCAGGTCTGGAACGCAAAAGTTGAAAATTTCGCCTTTGGAACGGAACTCGGAAAAACGCAATTGATAGATTGGGGAAGGACAGTGGAGGTCAGTTTTTCTTAATCTGAAATTTGGGCCTTTGTGTTGAATAAAATTAAAAGAAATGTGGTTTATAGGGTGTGATTTTATTTTTAATGTGGTTAATTTATGATGTAAATTGTAGATTTAAAAAATAACGGTCATTGTGATTCGATAAAATAATTAGTGCTGTAAGATATGCTTCAGTGATGAAATTTATTCAATAACTTAATGGCGATTTGTAATTGTTAAATGTATATATAATCAGAATCCTTTGAAACGGTCAAGGACAATTGGTGATGAAGTGTACAGGGTGAGTTAATAGTCTGAATTTTTAACCTTTATTTGTAATTACAACTCTAATAGACGGGACTAAAATACGTGAAATGGCAGGTGAATGACCTAAGTGTGGGGGGTAGAGTGAAAGAAGCTGGCTTGGTCAATGCCACACGAAAGGAGATGCATAGGAATCGGGTATGTATGCTATGTTGTTAATGTAATGTTGAAAGTGGATTAATGTATTAAATATTAATGAATTTGTTTGAAATGCAGCAAGACATTCATAATTGTAGGGTGGAAACATTTGGTCATGTTGTGAAAGCATTTGATGAGAAGAAGAAGGCTCTTGTTAGGGAAATGGGGTTTGAAGCATTGTTCCATTTAGAGAATAAAGGATTGCCAAGGACATTTGCTTATTGGATATGTACGCGAGTGGATGTCTGCAATAGGACACTTATTTATAGTGATGGTAAGGAGTTTCCGTTGTCGAAGGTACAAGTTCATTGGATATTAGGGTTGCCATTGGGTCATAAAGTGGTTCCTGTAGAAATCGAAGGAGAAGAAACGCAAAGGGAAGTGGATAAACTTTTGAGTTTGTATGGATCAACAACTCGTGATGCAAGGGGTGTGACACGTAAGAAGATAATGGAAGTGGTTGAAGGTAGCATAGATGACGATGTTGAGTTCAAGAAGGCTTTTTTGATGATGGTACTTAATGATATCATATGCCCCACAATATGCCATCGATTGTCTTATAGCAAGTTAGTAGCGGTGACGGTTGCTGAGAATGCCGCTGAGTATGATTGGTGTGGGTTTTTGCTTGACAATTTGATGAACTCTGTAGCTCGTTTTGCGAAGAACTTTTATAATGATGGGTTTGCGAAAGGATATAGGGGTTGCACTATATTCTTAGTGGTAAAAATTTAAAGTTGATTCATATGTTGAATAGTAATGTAATTGTTAATTGATTGTGAAAATGTATAAATACTAACTAATTTCCAATGAATGTACTTACATAGTTACTATACCTTGACCGCCTGAACCGGAATCCCATTAATTGGGGTGTTTTTCCGAGGATGAAGGCGTGGTCGAAAGTTGAAATGAGTAAAGCAATAAGGTTTGATATGGAAGCCAGTGGTGACTATGGGAAATTAGGGGTATGCAGTGTAATTTATGTGAAAACAAAGTAATTACTTATCATCAAAGTTTGTGGGAAATTAGGGGTATGCAGTGTAATTTATGTGAAAACAAAGTAATTACTTATCATCAAAGTTTGTGGGAAATTAACGATGTGGAACATGCAGTCTGTTGATGCTGCTTATGGTGTACGTCATCCGTTGGAGGCGAAGGACTTGATGCCATGTCACGAGGCGAAGGTATTATTGCCTGATCATGCAACAAGCGTGGAAATGATAAGAGAAGTGAAACATGAACAAGATATGTAAGAAGCTAATGTACTAGTGTACTGATTTTATTGTTTTCATTAGGTAGGGAAGTTGAAGAAGCGGCGTGGATGCAAGGGTAGAAGGAAAAACACAACAGTTTACTACCCTTCGTATTACCACAAGCGAAATAGTGAGTTTCGTAGATTAGTACTTTATTTGTAGTGTTGAAATGAGATGTTTATTGGTAATTGGATATGTTGATCGATTAAAGTAGTTCTTAGTGAAATGAAATGGTGATGTAATTGTACATGTTGCCATGTAGTGGCAAGAGGGAATTCATCGAAGGCGGAGGATGTGCAGCATGAGGAGCAGGACGCGTTCAATGACGAGGGTGTAGGAAGACCGGATTGTAAGTGTATTAAGGATATTTGTTAGTTGAAATGAATAAATACATGTAAATGAAATGTTCTAAAATTGCAGCCACGCATTCTGTAAATGGAGATGTGGGTGTTAGTGACATAGTGGGAAAACTACAAAGCTCAATGGGTCTGCTTGACAGTCCAACGATTCCAACACATGGTACGGCGGACGGATCGAAATACATGTGGTGTAGTTCCCAGGGTGGTGATGGGAAAGAATATGAAAAGGAGGACGAGGAAAGGGGTGTTGAATTGCAGAGGGAGTGCAACGCAGGTGGTGCAGAATATGAGAAGGAGGACGAGGAAAGGGGTGCTGAATTGCAGAGGGAGTGCAACGCAGGTGGTGCAGAATATGAAAAGGAAGACGAGGCAAGGGGTGCTGAATTGCAGAAAGAGTGCAACGCAGGTGGTGTAGAATATGAAAAGGAGGACGAGGAAAGGGGTGCTGAATTGCAGAAAGAGTGTTATGCAGGTGGTGCAGAATATGAAAAGGAGGTCGAAGAAAGGGGTGCTGAATTGCATAAAGAGTGCAACGCTGGTGGTGCAGAATATGAAAAGGAGGTCGAAGAAAGGGGTGCTGAATGCGAGAAACAGTGCAACGCAAGTGTTGCAGAAAAGGGGGGCAGTTTAGAAAGTGGGCAGCGTAGCCGTAAGCAAAGGAAGACGAAGTCCACAATGAAGAACATACCCGACTATGTGAATACGTGGCGGCCTCGTAATTGTCGTGCGTACAAGAAGAAGTTATTGGATTTCATATTGACGACCACGTAAGTGGGAAGACATGTTATGAAGTTGAACAGGTATAGCTTTAATTGATTCACTAACCAAGAAAAGTATGCAGTGATGAAGACCCAATTATGATGAAATGCGATGGTAACTATGCGACGCTAAGAAGTTGTAGGTCAGTTGCTAAACGGAGATCCTGTGTGGACGACAATGTGAGTTAATTTATGTATATAAAAGCATGATCTGGATACTTCATTTGGCAAAGCAATTGATAATGTATGTGTTCTATGTTGTTAGTATGTTAGGGTTGTTGCGCATATTTATGGTAAAGTTTGGGAGAAGAGGTATGAAGGCAGGAGTCACCGGTTCATGTTGGACCCGACATTTGCAGTAAGTGCCATCTCTTTGAAGGAAACAATATTCGTCCCAGTAATGGAGAGCTTAATGTATGGATATTTATGGCAAAAAACAGGTTAGAGCCCTCCAAGATGAATGTATTAGTGATACGAGCAAAATGACTCGTGTTATCTCTGCGTATGGTAGGAAGATGAAGGGCACACCGTGGCGTAGGATAAATGTTGTAATTTTTTAAAGTGGAATATTTAACTGAATATTAGGTGTATTTGTAAGAGAGGTCTGAATTGACTATATATATATTTTAGGTGTTTGTTCCCGTACTTCAAGGTAATCATTGGTGGTGTGTTACGTACTCTGTGAATCGGGAAGAGGTGCGTGTTATTGATTCAATGGAAACTGACAAAGCTGCAGAAGCTCACCATTTAGAGCTAATGACAATGGTTAGTGTGGAAGGAATCAGAAATGAAAGAAAGAAGCACACCTAATTGATAACCGTTATTAACATTATATATTGTAGGGCTTTGCCATGGACCGACTCTTCAGTTTTGTGGACAGTTCGTGGACGACCGGTGCTATTCAGAATTGGACAGTTAGTTCAATGAAACTGAAGCAGCAGGCTGATTTGTAAGTCAATCTTCATTCGTGTGTTGTAATCACAGTTGGGCATCAATCTGATATTTTTCCTTTTATGCAGACGTAGCTGTGGAGTCCACATGTTACTTGCTATAAAAGCAAACGCTGATCGGTTAAAAGATGATATGGACCTTGTAAGTATCATTACTGATCCTTAATTATGTTTGAAGTACATGGTACAAAGCAGGAGACACTAATATTGTAGCAATAATAATTAATATACAACAGGATGATATTAACGAAGAGCGGGAATGGCTTGTATGCGAAGATGTGTTGTGTGAGGAGAACGAAGCATGGCATGAAGTGAAAAAATTGCTTGGGATGTAGTACGTTTTTACATGATAGAAAATTGTACTATGAATCATTGAATATCGTAGACACGTACACTTGGAGATTCTATTAGTTAAGGTGTTGTACAATTAACTGTAGAGTTGATTAAAGATATTTAATAAGACGTTCTTATTGTTTGGGGGCTGTGATAAGTGAATGGTCCACCATATAGATCTTATTGGCTACTATTAGTGAAAATTTAACCACAATAAATGGTCACCTCATCTGTTCTTATGGGCCATAGTTTCGTAGTTGACAATGTAATTTGAAACGTCATATATGATAATGTGAAATGTTTATTTAAGCGCTATTTATGATCATTTGAATTATTTAATGAAAAATCATATATGAACATGTAAAATGATATTCACCGTTATGAATGAATTCGTAAACTTGCATGTCTAACCTTTTTGTAACGAAGCCGCTATAGAATCTATTATGATAACTCTTATGTATCCTTTTTGCATCACCAAATTGATGGTTGAGACCAATAACTCAAATGAGAGGCCCCATATAAAGCAAAGCCATTGACTCAAGGGGAAATAGGGCCCAATATTGTTAACAAGAAATGTTGTTGCTGACGGGGTCCAATAATGCTTCAGGTTGTGAATAGGCCCAATACTTCAGGTTGAGATGTACATAGGTGTGGCAAAAGTGGAGGCCCTATTATTACCAACAGTTTTTGTACCATATTATTACAACCTAGTCATTATTAAGACAAAGAAATTTATACGAAAAACACTAACAATGCAAATATTACAAGTCTTCGGTTTTATGGACTGTTCACATAACGTTACTATATTCGTCCCGTACTTGTCGTTCAAATGACTTGAAAGAGCATGTCGGCATAATTGAGCTTGTATTATGAAAAGAAAACAAATGTACTTGATTAACAATATATACAGGCCCGTATCTGAGCCAGGGCTACCGGGGCAGTCGCCCTAGGCCCACGAACAAAGGCCTAATTTTTTAGTTTTAGAGGTCACAGTACGTACAAATAAATTGAGTGAGTGCAGCCATAATTTTAGGAAGAACAAGTTGGCTTAGCGGTTCCGTGTGAAGTGCTACAACCTACTGTGTGCATGTTCGAATCCTACTGGATGCCTTTTTTACCTTCCTTCTTTCACAGTTGTTTGTTACTTTTAATTTCCTTTATTTTCCAAAACTGTTTTCCTTTCCCAAATTCATGACCAGTTTCTTACTTTATGGTTCCACTTGAGATCCTTTTTAATTTCTTTTTCGTTTCACAACTTTTTCTTCGATAGATTTTAATTCTTTCATTACCAAAACCTGTATTTTCCTTTATTTATATATTTTTATTTTTAAAATTCATATAACATTTTTTACTTCCTTTAATAGATATGGTTGTGTCTAGCTAATTTTATGGGATGATTTGTGTTAACTTTTTCATACAAATCACTTTTTATTTTAATAGTTTATACAAGTATGAGAAATCTAACAAAACTAGATACAACATATTAGCAAGTTATCAAAATTAGATACAATATATTATGGCATTAAACCCATGTTTTAATATATATATATATACATATATATATATATATATATCATTAATTTATACTAAGTATTAGATTTTGAACGAATTTAGTAATCAATGTTCAGCAGAGAGAATCATTCATCGCGCTATTATGAAGAAAATAAATCATAATGTTACTTATAATTGGTAGACAAGACATTTTATCTCCATTGAGTTGTCAATAATGATTTTATGCATTTATAAATTTGTGAAGAAATTTTATTTTTACTAAGAATATTTGTTATCATAACATTATAAGTACTATTTTTGAATTGTATATAATTGAAATACTTTATAGGTTATATGTTCAAATTTATAAGAATATACTTCGTTATACGGTTAATTTTAATTTGTTTAGAGCCTCAAAATAATCTTTCGTCCTTAGGCCTCCCAAACTTCAGAACCGGCCCTGAATATATATTGGTATCTATTAATATTATACATGTATATTACCTTTTAAAAAACCAAACAAGTCTTAAGTAAAATATATACGAAAATTAGTAATAACAATGCAAATATTTTTATGATTACTAAACGATGCCCATCAAAATGAAATTAGTTCTTAATACATATATCTACCCATGATAGGTTCTTTCCATACCTTCAATAGTGGAAATGCTAACATCAAAACCTAATACAAATATCTCCGATACAAATTACCATTGTAGACATTCATATCCATGATAGTTTCTCTCCATACCTTCAATAGTGGAAATGCTAACATCAAAACCTAATACAAATATCTCCATACAGATATCTCCGATATCTTCTTAAATATTCAAAATAACAGTTCAAATAAGCTGATTGTTAGCTTTATCATCTCCGTCATAGAGTTGAAAAATCCCGGCCACCCTTCACGATCATTTGCACTGTCACAAACAATAACGCAATACTCAATTAGTGTGTTATTAAATATTAATCATATTATATATAATTAGGTACCATAATACAAGTTTGCTGCAATTCCGGAGATAAGACAGTTACCGAAATTTCAGCGAATATTCTCGTGTCTGATCCGGTCTTGAAGCTCCGTATATGACTCTTAAGGCTCTTATCGTCCCACATAAGTACAAGACCCCTCGTAGTTCCAATCCCGTGTATAGTTGTCCATTTCATGTTTGTCGGTATACCACATTGGATAATATCAAATTGACCCTTAAAAACACGGGCTTCAGTAAGCGACACAAGTTTAGGTGAATGTAGATCGTAAAGTTGTTGAAAGTTTTGTAGAAACGAGAGCCTTGAAGCTCCCCTTACATTCCATATTAGTATAGGAGTGTGTAAGGGAATATGATTTACCCCATTCACCTCACCTCGAACCGTAACAAGATTGAACCTAAATGAACGACCACTTGCCTCTTGTTTTGTCGCTATACTGCTAAGATGAATAAGAGACATTTGATTTATTACGTGTAGAACGTGCACCGCATCCGTCCAACTACCGACAACAATATCATGACGGGAACCATTGAGAAGGTATATATAACCCGATGTTGGAATAGTTGGCCATGGGTCCAGAATACTTTTCACGAACCAAGGCACGACTTCATCATCGTTCACCTCATCCATTTTGGACAAGCTCCACTTTAACAGAACATGAAAAGCTTGATGAACATCTACCATGTCAGTGGGGTTTGGGAAATGGGCTGGGACGGGGGCCATCCTAAAGGACTCGTACCTGAAAGGGTAATTTGTTCTTTCCATCATAATCGGATCAAAATGATAGTGCAAGGTCTCCTCTAGGTCTACCAATAGTTTTCTCACATCGGAAGGCCAAATATCTATTGTTCCCACACCCTTTCGCTCGGAGAAGTATCGATAATGTTCGAAATGCATTTCGGTTGCTCGGTTTAGAGGGGGGTCACCATAACTGCTCAATGGTGGAGCACGAGTGAATTCCCACTGTTGAGGGGGTTCTATTAAAGGGAACATCAATGGTGCTAATTCATCATCGACATTCATATCCATGTGAGAGGATGAGTTGAGGAGGGTTGAGATGATTATGGGAGGAAGGAGATGGCTTGTACCATACAACCTTATAATAACTTAATATAAATCTTATAAAGGTTGGGTGGTCATAATTCATAAAGGCATGTCAAATCAACTACTTGTAAACTTGTTCAATGTTAAATGCAAATGCAATCTTCTTGTGTACTTAGTATCTGAAGAAATATAGCAGCAAGTGGAGGTGTGGCAAACCAGTTTTCAATATGAGTATAACCAGAGTTAAATAAATAAAATTTATTTTACGTTTAAACAGAGGGTAAATAAATTTCTACAAATATTAGTCCATTTAAATTAATAAAATTTGAGGATAGGAATATTTATAGTTTCCATGCAAGGTGAATAAAAGAGGTGTTCGGTTTATTATATTCACCCTTCATACAAATAAATTTGCGAAAAAAGTGTTCAATTGTTAATAATACAAGGTTATACTGTGAAACCTACCTACCAAATTTCAAACTATTCATATCCAGTTCAAACCAAGCTACAAGTTCCAGTTTCAAACTATTCATAACCAGTTCATACCCAACTATTATCTCAAAAAAAAAGTTCACACCCAACTACATCCCATCCGCCCATGTGCATAGGGGTAATGGCCTCTTTCCATAGGGTCAGCTATGGCATTCATGTGTCTAATCACCAATGTAGCTTCAATGTTGCTTCCTTGAGAAGATTCATTGAAGTCCTCATTGAGGAGGTGTACTTGGAACAACTATTTACATTTATAACAAGATTTAGTGCAATAGCAATTGTGAATAAAAAAACACCAAATAATTTTATTTTGATAAACCTCTAACCGCATATGAATATCCAATAATACAATGACGATTACTAGATAAATGGACATATGAATGTAAATAATTTGAGGAAAGACAGATATTACTGATACATATTAAAAATGTACGTAATTACCGTTCACGTATCGATGAAATGGATGCGTCCATTTTAGTTTCACCACCAACTTCTAAATAATTAATCTCAATTTTCATTGATCCCTTCTCCCACAATATTACTAAACCACCTGCAGTACCAACTCCTGGAATGCATTTCCAATCCATCTCGGTGGGTGTGTGTAAACCAAAATGGACTATTTTCAATTGTTCCGGACTGACCCTTGCTTCCGTAAGTAATACGATCTTCGGTTTGTGTAAAGAGTGCAATTGCATAAAATTATTGATGAAACTAGGCCTCGAAGCACCTCGGACGTTCCATATAAGTATTGGAGTGTGTAGTGGAATGAGATCCCGGTCATTATTTCCACCCTGTAGACGGAGGCAATTAAACCTACATAGTTTACGGCGATGAACAACTTTGCGCAAATGACTTCGTAGACGAATTATGGACATTGGATTCATGACATGGATTACATGGACTGCATCTGTCCAGCTTGAAATAACAACCTTAGCTGTTAGACCACCAAAGAAGTACAATTTGCCTGATTTTGGTAAAGTCGGTCTGGGGTCTAAAATATTTATTACAAAGGGCGGGACGACCGAGTCATCCTCCATTTCATCCATCTTGCTCAAGCTCCACTTCAAAAAAATATGAAACAGTTCTGGCACATTTACCATGTCGGTGGGGTTGGGGATATGAGCACGAACAGGAACTAATTTCCAACAAGTATCAAAAGGATACAATACTCTCTCCATCATTATAGGGTCCGTGTGATTGTGTAGTCCTACTTCAGGATTTTGCAAAAATTTCCTTATATCAGGCGGGGAAACTGGCTTCTGATTGGGAGTTATTCCACTGAGAAACTTGTAATGATTACAGTTTGTCTCAGTAGCTTTGAGTAATGGGTACTTCCCATAGGCCACAACTTTAGGAGAAACCACAAATTCCCATCCCTCAGGTGGTGCTTCTGTTGGGCTCACCATGGGTGGGGAGTCATGTTCAATGAAGAAATCTCCCATTGTAGACAAAAAATAAGGTTAATGGTGTTTTGTGTAGAAGTAATATGAAGCTGGATTTGAATATGAATAGAAGATCAAATGAATGCAAGATGTGGACATTTGATATATAAATGAATTGCATCTAAACAGTTTAAAATGAAAGAGAGAAGATCGTAAATATATAATTCAACATATTTCCATATCATCAAAATTTATCAAGAACACATGCAATGGACAATATTGTCTCCAAATAAAGTAGACCCGTTGCTATATGGACATGAATTTGTTAAAAAACAATTCATATCTAATTCATATATTACACTCATATAATAAAATTCATACCTAAATTCATATAATAAATTCGTATAGTAAACTTCATACTTAATTCATATAATAAATTCGTATAGTAAATTTCATACCTAATTCATATACTGTGAAACCTACACAATGTGTGAAGAACTCAAATAAAGCTCTCAACTGTTACAATTATCCATAGTATCCAATTATCCAAATAACAGTAAGTTTTAAATATTCATCTTTAAGGTGTTTCAATTGTACAATGGACCTTGTACTAAATTAATTGACATTATTGTTAACGACATATACAATCATTAGGACTGGTTGGACAATATACATACTATGAACTGTTGATGTAATGATGACCAAATTAGATTACACGTAAGTGCCAACTGGCAAATAATATATAGTCAGTGTTTGTTTGTTGATGAAGTTTGATTAAGGTGATAAAGTACTTAGTATTAAAAAAATTATTATCATTTTGTATTTTTTTAATATTGTTATAATTATTATCATTATTAATTATTATTTTTATTAATATTAATATTCTTAGTAGTATTATATTAATCACGTAAATTAGTATTGTAATATAATTGTTACTATTTTTATTACAATTATTAATATTTGTATTTCCACTAAAAATTACTTATTATCATTAAAAAATTCTGCGTTATGATAACAGTGAAGGACACTATTATGCACCTCATTAATTACGACATATAGATAAAGGACAATATTAAAAATGTTTTTGTATAAAGTATTGGAATCCTCCAAAAAAAACTACATGGACCGACATGAGTTGTCACATCATCAAGCTTGTATAGTACATGATGCTTCATTACAGATCAGCGTGCCTCTTTTACAGATATTGATGTGTGACGTGGAACCCACTACCTACTCCCCTAAGCCAAGCACCCCTATGAATCTTCCTTTATAAGGCAACAAAACACTACTCTCTTTTCACACTACTAAACTTAAACTTCTTATAATATTTGTGCTAAATAAGGTACGTTTCAACGCTTATATCCGTTTATAAGTCGTAATACGGGAAATTAGGGGAAAATTAACACGAATAATCCGAACTATTGCCCGTCTTCCATAAATAATCCTACCTTTCGTAATTCCCAGAATAATCTCAAGTATTTAGGGTATCTTCTCATATTAGACCTAGGCGAAATAATAACCTGATAAACAGGTTAATTATGCCACGTGGCGCATTTTAATTGGTCATTTTTTTTTCTTTAAATTATTAATTTTTTTTAAAAACTTTTAAAAACTTATTTAAAAAAAAAACAAAACCCACCTCCCCTCACCCTTACAACCACCAAACTCCTCCCCCCCAGCCTACCACCAGCCAAAACACCACCCTAACCATTTTTCGCCGCCATCCCCCTCCCTTACCGCCGATCTCCCTCTTCCCACCCACCCTAACCATTTTCGCCACAATCTGGGTTGGGTATGAGTTTTGTTCCGGTTCGTGGGGGGGTGGGTTTTGTTGGTTATGGACGTTTTCGTGGTAGTGGTGGCTTGTGGGGGTGGGTCTGGGTTGTTTTAGGGTGATGGGGGTGGTTTTGGGTGGGGTGGTTTCGGGTGCGGGTGGGGCGGGGTGGTTTCGGTGAGGTAGGGTGGTTTCGGGTGGTTTCTAGTGGGGGTAGGGTGGTTTCGACTGGTTTCTAGTGGGGATAGGGTGGTTCCGGCTGGGCTGGGGTGGTTTCGGCTGGTTTCTAGTGGTGGTAGGGTGGTTTCGGGTGGGGTGGGTTGGTTTCGGGTGGGGTGGGCTGAAACTGGGGTGGTTTCGGTTGGATGGCTGGTTTCAGGGGGGTTGTTGGGTTGTGGGGTGGGCTGAGAAGGGGAGAGGGAAGGTGGTGGTGGCTGGGAAGGGTTTTTTTTTTAAATTTTTTTTAGCCAATGTCATTGTGACACGTGGCGTTGTAAACCTGTTTAACAGGTTCCAGGTCAAGTCGGACTGTTTTGGGAAGGGAGGGTCATAGTTAGTGTTTGGGCCCATTCCAGTCATGGCCCACCTAACCGGTAAAATGACTAAAATACCCTTAGGCGGCAAAATTACCATTTTACCCCTAAGGATCTCTCAGGCCAGGAAGTGCAGGCCTTCAGTCAGGCCCATCGACAAAAAGGCTTTTTCATGACATCATCATCTTCACCAGATGATGTCACCTCAGTACTACCTATAAATAGCACTCTCATCTGATCATTCAGGTACGTTTTTCCATATATGGCAGAGCATTTACTAGTACTATTCTCTCTGATTTCTGAGATCAGATCTGACTTAAGCATCGGAGAGCCGATTCCGGGAACATCCCCGGGGTAGTTCACGGTGCTCGGTTTTGTAGGTGCTCGGATTCGAAGACCTTGGACTCATTTGATTACTACCCTAGCTGGAAATTGGACTTCCCCGAATTACAAATTCACTGTGTTTCTTGTACTCGAAACAGTTAAGATTATTCTGGGAATTTTTAAAGGTAGGATTAATTATAGAAGACGGGCAATAGTTCGGATTATTCCTGTTAATTTATCCATTTATATTTTGTTACTTGTTGCAAGTAATTATTTGTACTCAATAAATTTATTTTAACACCGTTCATTGCTTCGTTTTTTCAAGAATATTTTCAAGATATGGCAAACATATCGATCCAGTTTTTCACACCGTTCACTTCCGGCATCCTTGACAGTTACGTAAGTATCGTTATTCAGAAATGTTATATGTAGTACTGTCAATTAAGCCCTTTTCATCATAATTTAATTATTTGTATAGTGGTGTGATGTTATCTGGTTATTTGGACAATATAGGGTGTAAATAAGTGTGATGATAGTAAAAGTGGACAATAAATCCCATTACCAATGTATATGAATTTTACGGTCAAAGCCTAGCCGATACCTAAATGTTTATGAATATTTGTTTACAATGCGTGTAGACCATTCCCATTCGATGTAAAGAATCTTTGCATGATGTGCGACCCATTGTCATTATACGTTGGGCCAACACGTGTCTGTACTGGAATATGAACTTCATCACATGGTATGATGAGGAGGGGAATGAAAGCTATGCGTTCATAAATGGATGGACGACTTTTTTGGACTAAAATCAGGTCGATATTGGGGATTTAATGGTTTTCCAATATTTTGGAAATTCCATCTTCACGGTCTACGTTTATGGAAACGACAATTGTTTGAAAGAATATGGAGAAGTGGTTGAAGGACCTGAAGGACATGTACTAGTGATGGGATCAGAACCACATTGGGTATGGCGTGGGGACTTAAGGATAAGTATTGAGTGCTACGTCCGGAACTTTATTAATCCAAGTTTCTTGGTGTCTATGTCCAATGGGTACCATCAATCAGGTTATATGGTATATTTTTAATTTTTCCCCGTTATTTTCATTCATAAGTTAAGGTGAAAAGATCATGGTTTTTGTGAAAATGGAAATTTATATAATAGTAACTCATTCATTTTTTGTAGACAATACCATCGGCCTTCGCAAATCAACACTTTCTCGGGCAAAACGAGTTTCCAGCTTTGTTGGAGAAGGACATGAATGTTATCCCGGTGACAATAAAGAATTATTGCGCGCCGTATGGGGACATATACGCCTCACGATTGCTGGGAATTTCTCAAATTGTGTTATTGTACAACCTTATGGTGGACGACGTGTGTGTCTTTGAGATGATATCGAAAGCCCCAATTACTCTTAATGTTATGCCTATCAAGCCCTAGATAACGTGTCCAGCAAATTGGCTTTGTACGTTAGTGTCTCTGGTCAGTACGCCTATGTTCGTCATAAGTTGTACTCTAACACTTCACGATTTCGCATACTATTTGTGTGGTGTAATAATGCTAAGTTACGTGTGTACTTCAATATTGTTAATGATATTTATTATTGGGTGTGCTTATATTGACATTTCTTTTCCGTTTGAAGGGGTTCTTTTTTTCATATTCCGCATCATACTTTTTACGATAACCTATCCATCAACAATCATGGATGTAAAATAGGTGACATAATCAACAATAAATTTGGTCTATACCCGCCCTACAATAGTATCGGGTCAATATAAAAATACTCCATTCACAATTTTCTTATTTTCGTTTTATTATTTGAATTAATTTGGCAAATACACATAATTATATGTTAAATAAATAGTGCACCAATCTCAGCCATTGATTGGTGGAGGTTGACAAGTGGCACCCATGTCAACATGACCACATCCATCCTTCTCATCTCCAACAACTTCCATATTTATCACCATTCCCTATCAGAACTTCCATCCTTTTCATCTACAACGACATCCGGAAGCAACTCATCTTGAAAACCGTCATCCTTAACGACACTCAGCAAGTATGTTTTTGTTTATTCCGTTTTTTGATCTTATTGTTTACCTTCG
Source organism: Patellifolia procumbens (assembly GCA_947645195.1). Classification (NCBI taxonomy): domain Eukaryota; kingdom Viridiplantae; phylum Streptophyta; class Magnoliopsida; order Caryophyllales; family Amaranthaceae; genus Patellifolia; species Patellifolia procumbens. The sequence continues at coordinate 270,828 of CANSGD010001116.1, forward strand.
TTTGAATATTTTGGTATTCGTATTGTTTTACCCCATGAACCATAAACCCTCAACCATGAAATCTATATTACAGTTTGAAACCTATGAATTATAGATATCTACATATGATAATGTTTTCATTTCGAAACCTATGAATTATGCTGTCCCTTATGATGCTTTACAGTAATGGTACCCATTGTGGTTAACATTTTGATTAGAAGTAATATAATATGTTGTGATATTTCATATTCAATATTGGCAAACGTGTTTTTGTAGAGATTGTTCAACTAAATAGGATGATGAGGGAAAAACTAGCAATGAACTACAATATAAATGAAACCTTGTAGTTACATTGTCAATTTTGAATTTTATGAAAGACTGTGTCTGAGTGCAGGATGTTGGACATAGGTTTGAAAAAATTAGCAAAGACTGGGTTAAATGAAGTTGCTCAACGAGCCAGGGTGAAGCCCCCGATATATAACGTTGTGATGCATGGTCATCCACACGAACCCCTGTTCATAGGAACTGTTTTGTACGACGGGAGGAGGTTCACTACGCCAGTCGGTTTTCCTACACGGAAGCAAGCGGAGCTAATGGCGGCTGAATATTGATAGGTTTTAGTCGTATCACCTAATCAAAAATAAACCTACGGTCCTCTAACTAAGGTAGTCAGTGGAAGTAGGGTCGAATCCACAGGGAGACAGAGTTTCTAAATCAATATTCAACCAATTCAGCTACTCCAGAGTAAATCAGGAAGGAATTAATTAAACTAATGATTAAGCTAGGAAAGACGAATTAAACAAAGGATTTAACTATGGAATAAAAACCTAGGGTATTAGGTCGGTCCACCATGCTTATACCAATCAAACAAGGTCAACAACTATCAAAACCTAAGTCAAGAGTCGGGGGATTAGAGCCTATGTTGAGCTATGGTTAAGACTCAACGCTCATAGTTCAACATACGCCGCATGTTCACTAACGTAATCAGAACTACTGATGTGTCCTAGGCCTCTAGTCGTAAGACGGATCTGTGCAAACAACTATTAACCACAAGCAATCAATGAAATTGTACACTGACATTAATTACTCAATAAGAACAAACCACACCACAATCACCCTAATCAAGCCCTAGAAATCAATAGAAATCTAAATCACAATCATGGTATAAACATGGCTTCCCTATCTAACACCCTAGAAAGAGAACTACTCACTCATAATCGAATTAATAACGACAAAACTAATATAAAACCCTAACAATTGCATCATGAACGATTAAATAAATAAACTAAGCAATCAAGAATAATAAAAGAGATTAGGGTAGGAAAGAGTACCAATTGACGGAAAGCAGGAACTTTTATTGAAATCGAAATAGGTTTGATCACCCTTAATCTAAACTAAGAACAATGAGAAATAAACTAGAGTAATAGCTAATGAAAAGATGAATAAAAGATGTATATCAAGATGTCCCTAAATAATGAGGAAAACGGTATTTATAATAACCCTCAAGTCTAAATAAAAATAGGAAGCAAAAGTCGAAAATCGCGACAAATGGTGCCAGACCCGATCGGGCCCGAGCACAGTACCTGATCGGGTCAAATGCAAATTCAGCCCAACTTTGTTTCTTGGTCAGCGAATCAACAGCAGCCATTAGATGCGATGTGTAGGCCCACCCGATCGGGCCTTGGGCAGCCACCCGATCGGGCTGAGGCAAAACAGCCAATACTCCTCTGGGCTTCTGGTAGCAGCAGCGCGGCAGATGTGAAGTGAAGTGAGCTGGCCCGATCCAGCACCCGATCGGGTCTGTGATCGGGTCAGCAGCGAACAAGGCCCAACATTCCTTTTAATATACGCACAGCACAAATACAAGTATGGCGGCCCACCCGATCGGGCCCGAGGCATCCACCCGATCGGGCCTGGTGCAAGTCTTCTCGCCCGATCCGATCGGGTCCGTGACTTTCATACCCGATCATAAATACTTCGCCCGATCGGGCCATTTTTGCCCGATCAGTGTACGGGAACCTCCTTTTTGACTCTTTGGCTCTCTAATCTTCACGTTTAGGGGACTTGGGACATCCTAAACTACCCATAAAACTCGTGAGCCATCCTACGTGCCTTGTAACATCTCGTAAAGCCGTGGTTGCTTCCAAATGGCTCGGAAATAAGGAGAAAACTCCATAAAACCTGCAATTCAACACTAAAACACGAAACCACAACTATATACGATAGTTAGCACAAAATAGCTCCCAAGAGCTCCAATGACGCAAAAATTAGCTTGTAAATAAGGGAGAAAACTCTATATAAATACGTGATATCAAATATGCATTGAAGACCATGTATGAATCTACTGTTACTGAGGTAATAATGTATTAAGTGTTGTCATTATTTTCGAATGAGGAAATAAGTCTCATACATGTTGGTGAATGTTGTAAACAGCTACGGAACTCGAGTGGGAATTCACAGGCGATGGTGGTTACGGAGCCGACCCCAGGTCCGCTGATGTTTGATATATTAATATTAATTATTGCACGTTAGTTGTTATGTAAAGGTTATGCATCGTCGTAAACTTTGTATCGTGGCAGTGGACATCACTGGTGAACCCTCAATTTACAAGAGCCAACTTCAACAATGGTGCCAACGAAAGAGGTTACCGGCACCAATTTATGAGACTTCCAACCGTGGACCTCCTCACGAGCCTACATTTGAATGTATTGTTGTTGTGGACGGTAGGAGTTACCACAGTGGCACTGGGTTTTCGAAGCGGAAGATAGCCGAACAATATGCAGCAAAGGTTGCTTTGGAAGATGTCCTAAACGCTGGATCAGTAGATCGAGTTTTGGTAAGATATAAGTTATTGCCGTAATTGTTTTATACATTGAACTTGTAACTAGAAACTAATATGATGTTTGTTTACTATTATTGTGATAGGATGACAATGGATGGTGCAAGAACTTGCTGCAAGAATATTCGCAAAAGAGTTTTGGCTCACTTCCAACGTATATATGTCGTGCGATGGTAGGCTATTTCATCTGTACAGTTGAAGTGGGTGGCTTGAGTTATTGCGGGGGTCAAGCTGGGACGAAGAAGGAGGCGGAGACAAAGGCCGCCAAAAATGCTTTGGATGCTATCCGCGCAAGCGACAGTTTGAAAAGGAAAAGGGATTATAATTGAATGTTCATATGGTTTTATTGTAATCGTCATGGTGTACCACTTGTTGGATGATGGATCTAACTTTTAGTATGTGTTAATTTATGGATTGAACTATATTAAGTATGTGTTGAAATATGAATTATGGTTTGAGTACCCGTTATCTTAAGCATTTAAATATGTTTAGTATGTGATGAGTTATGGAATGAACTATTTTTAGTAAATGTCGAATGAGTAATTATTATATACATAACTACTCAAATAAGTGATATATGTATATCGAAGTTTATTAATTAAAGCATAGTTATTGTCAAACACCAAATCTAAAAATACCAAGAAGTTTATTAATAACTCTCTCTCTCCTTCTACAATACTTTTACAAATCATATTGTAGTCATCTTACATTTTTGATGAACAAATAATTGAATGATTAGAAGTAAGATTTTAATTATCATTGAGTGAGTAGGGTTAGAGAACAATAGGACATACCATAATTTTTTTCATATAAAATGGACTAGAGAATAATAGGAGAGTAAATAAATTTTTTTTTTTTGTTACAAAATAGACTACAGAATAATAGGACAGTAAATAAGATATATATATTTTTTATATAATAGACTTGAGAATAATAAGAGGGGAAATAAGATATTTTTAAAAAATACTTTCACATAGGTCAATATGGGTGTCATTTTATATAGCAAAAAATGTTTGTGCTTTGCTAAATTCAATCTTATTTAAGAGTATTATTCAGGAAAAAGGTCAAATTGGTACATGTTATCATCATTACAGACTTGTTCATTAACACGAAGAACACCATTTGTCACTAAATATACCTTGACATGTTAAGGTGTGCATGTAATATGTGTGCCGACTTTTTAACAAGCACAAAGAACACAATTCGTCACGACATATAACTTCAATTGTATACAGTGGACAATATAATATTACACTAAAGATTTATTTTCTCTCGCTATATGTATACCCGTTCTTGTTAACTAACATAAATAAAAGTACATCCCTATCACATAAATAAAAGTACATCCCTATCACATATTCAATAGTTGTTAATTGAAACTTTCAATTTCATATTTCACTCAAACTCGTCCGTTTCAGCAACAATGCTACTACTATAAGATCTTCATTTCCGATTTGATACTACTCCCCAGTTTTAACATGCCTTTCCGATTTAAATTTAAAATCTTCATTATAACAACCTTGATAATCGTATTAAATATCACAAAGAACACGACTTGTCACAACATATACCTTCAGTTGTATACATTGGACAATATATATGATAAGACACGAAAAAGTACTGTGGATATATGAAGAGAAAAAGCTATCCAACCATACTATCAAACATACAAGTATTCTACAAATTTCTCCTAATTTGAAGCGATGTGGTATTATTATGAACAAAGACTGTCATTACGGAGAAAAAGTGTTGGGTTTCGGAACTAAACCATCAACATCAAGAGCCTTGATAAAATTCAATTACATGAAAAAATCTGATTTCCTAAGGGCCATTTTGAAACCAACGATGGTCATGAAGGATATTTATCATGTTCTACAATTCACATCAAATGGAAAGATTAGTCCGCTCAATATACCGGATATTAGGGATTTAGCCCTCCTAGCAAAAGGTGTGAAGGTCTTCATGTACTGGATGGTGTCAAAGTCCAGTAGTTACAACATTATGTCCAATGTCCACTTGTTAGATATCGTAGCACCAATCAAGTTTATAACTAATAGGGAAATACACTTTGTAAAAGAAGGCATGCAGACTTTATTGATGCATAGTTTCTCCAACGATTTCAAAATAGTCAAGTTCGATAATGGCAATGAAGCATATGCACCGTCATGGTACTCCTTAGTTGCGAAAATTGAGAACACGACTCATGATTACAAAGATGGCCGAACTTGTAGTATTATATTGGAGGAAGTGTCAAACTTCAAAGCGAGAAAAATGAAGACTAGTCCAACGACTATCTTAAGGCAATCAAGAGTTTTTGTAATTTGGAATTGTCGTGGCATGGCTAGGCCAACCTTCCCCGCCATCATGAACCACATTTTGAAAACACATAACCCCGACTTGGTCCTCATCACCGAAACAAGAGTAACTTGTGAAATGTGCAGACTTATCTTGCAACCGTTTCCATTTTCAAATGCAAGCATCGTTTCGCCAAATCGTTTGGAAGGCGGAATGGTATTTATACAAACGTCGACGAAGATAGATTATGTCGTACATTGTGAGGATACTAACAAATGGAGTGGAATTATTTCAATGTAAAATCAAATGTTCCAAATTTGTTTCATATGTTTATATATATATATATATATATATATATATATATATATATATATATATATATATATATATATATATATATATATATAATATAAATTATGTGTTTCAAGTTCTTCACAACATTGAATCATTTTGTTTATATATGAAATTTCTTCCTCCAATTTTGTTTATAGCAATTTTGGTATTATTGTCACCATAACTTAAAACCTTTTAAATGAGGTCCATTAGTCATATCTCATGGCCCATTTATTTTGAAGCCATTCTAGTGAACTTGAAGCCGTTTACTAACGACCATCAACCATACTTTCATCAAATGCTCATTACTAACAAATGCTGAATAAAGTCCATTCATCTACACTTCAAAAAGACTACCTACTTTCATCAAATTTCGGCCCTGCATAATGAATCCCATGGCCCAATATGTCCTCATTATTTGAACCCAAACAGTTTCAGACTTTAAGGATCCCATAGCCCATTATGTCCTTCATAATACTATATCATACTGAACCCAAACAGGTTAGGATCTCAGAGCCCATTATGTCCATATTTATATATCATATCCACCCTTTTTTTTTTGGGTCACAAATATCTACACACTAGGCCCAAGCCAAAACCAGGTCATTTCTTTGTCCAATTTTCAAAACAACTTGGGCTTCTTCATTGAGATGGCAACATTGACATTGCCAGTTCCTATAGGGCCACCATTGACAACATGACTTTCGTTTATGGAGAAATGAAATACAGAATATGCTATAAATCACTCCTATTAAAATTACACTAACAAAACATCTACACATACCCATATATAAGCTACCAATAAATAACAAAATTTGGGCACAAATTTTCTCATTAATAACAACACATAAGTTCATATTACACAATTAAGCACCCATCATGTTCAACAAATTTTTGAATTCAACAATCCGGTATTGCATTCAAATCAAATGCACCCATCTCCTCAACATTTCCGCCCTCAACAATCGCTCCATTTCCTACCTGCAATTACTATCTTGATCAAATTCAAATTGGCACTTATAAATCAATGCCACAAAATGCAATACATACCCGAATGTTGTTCGTCTTCTTCTTAGGGGGTCTACCCTTCCTCTGACCGGGATTTGCCTTCTTCTCTGCAGCTTTGCCTTTCTTCAACCCGTCCAATGTCCGCTTCTTAACCCTTTCAATGCATGACAAAATCCTACCTTTGGCCTTCGTTTTTTTGGAATCGGGTCCTTCACATTAACAATGGGATCCGGGTGAACCGGTGTCCTGCCAGCACATGCGGATAGTGGTGATAACCCTGCATTCAACCTGTTATTTCCAACTGATGAAGGTGACGCTGTCGTGTCCGCCATATTCTGACCCAAGCCTCTCATAACTCGACGTTCATCAAGCCGTATGTCTAAAAGTTGCAAAGTTTCTACAACATGGTCCAACTCCGAAAAATGGGCTGCTTTGAGACATATTGGGTCAAAAACAACCTGCATACGATCATACATTTGAACCTCGTCCGTTTTCGACGGGTCATGGTACGCCACTTTAACCATAGTATGTTTCCGAAAAACATCCTTACGCCACCTTCTCAATATATACATGTCCAACACATCTTTCACGCCAAGTCTGTCATATAGAGATATTATGTGCCTACACAAAATCCCATGACTTTCAAACATTTTGCATTCACACCATGCTTCAGTTGAAACCACGTCTACCTTCACATTGTACATGCGATTCCTGTCCATCGGAACTTCCTTCCTCGTCTCCTTACAAAATAACCAAATCCCGTCTACAAATGTATGTACCTCAATGTTATCACCTAGCTCGTTCTTACCCGACCAATGGAGGTACAACACTTTAAGACACTCATGTTGTATTTCTTGAAACTTAGCATCCGTGTAGAGTTGTTAGAAAACATATTCAGTTCTGAATTTTGTCACCAATTGACGGACATACCGAGAAGTATTCGCATTTGCCTCCTTCTCCGAATTAGCTCTGCTCTCCATTGCTTTACAATATTGTTCCGCAAATTCACATACTCTCGTCTTCCTATTGACATATCCATCAAAAAAACTATTGATTCTCTTTGACCTCTGTGTCGTCTTCATTCCCGCCCAAAAAAGGTGCTTCATGTACGCAGGGACCCACATTTCTCGTTCATCAAATAGCCCTGCATTAAAAAACCAAACATATTCATTTACAACTGATGTAGTCTACATGTATAACAACATTGAAATAGCATTGAAAAATTTGACAACTTATTTAATAACTAATATGAACTAGTTAAGTAACAACTGATGTAAACTTACCTGCCAACCACTAATGACTCTCAAGCTCATACTCCGAGATAATGTTCTGCCAAGATGATTCAAACTCTTCACCGGTGCAACTTTCATATATGGCATTGTAAAGCAACACCTTAAATTTCTTGTAGTTAGCATAGGCACCAAGTCTTATTACAAATTTCTGCAGGATATGCCAAAGACACCAACGATGACAGCTTCCAGGCATTACATTTGCAATTGCACGCCTCATTGCAGCGGCTTGGTCCGTCATAATACTTTTAGGTGCTTTGCCCTTCATGCACAATAACCAAGTACTAAAAACCCATTCATATGTTTCGGTGTCTTCATGAGACAATAGTGCACAACCAAGGAGTATTGTTTGCCCATGATGATTCACACCTACAAAGTTCGCAAATGGTAGTTGATACTTATTTGTCAAATAAGTTGCATCAAAGCTTACTACATCACCAAACTCCTCATATGCAGCCCTACACCTAGCATCTACCCACAACACATCCTTCAGCCTGCCCTCTTCATCCAGCAGTGTCATGTGGAAAAAATTTTGATTGTCAGCTGTCATCTTGTTAAAGTACTTCAACATTGCTTTCGAATCACCTTCACCATACTTCAACCTCCTTTCCTGATCTATGATATTCCTCAAATCCCGCTGAGTAATGGCCATGTTCTCCACACCATTACGTATGCGTGCAAGACTATTATGGATATATGATATTTTAACCCTAGAACTATGATCATTAAACAACTTCCTACGCGTTGCACAATTTATATTCTCCTTACGGTACATGCTAATGTACCGCGATTTCCTTGGTGTTGGATTATGATTTAAGTGTTCATTCACTACTTTTTTGACTTCCCATTCACCATCTCGGTTACGAATAGCGTACATCATCACAGGGCAACCACATTTTTTGGACTTCCTACTACCCACCTCAACTCCACTTGAACCGACTAACACTCGGTTATCCTTACTAATAGACTTCCCAAAACACTCACATTTCCATGTAGAATTACGTCTTTCTTTTGTCAGTTTGCCTGATTTTTGTTTATACCCACCACATGCCCTAACCACTCCAAAGCCTTCTCGCTTCCCATAACTCCTATAGAATTTGTCAGCATCATCCCAGGTCGCAAATACCATACCAACTGCTGGCACTGACTGCCTACTGTTTCTACTACAACTACCTTCAACACCATCTCCAACCTTCACAGTTTGGTCGTCATCAAACCAGGGGTCCTCCGCCATATTCATCATATTAGCCGCATTACACAACCCCTCTTCCTCCATTTCATCGTAAGGTTCAAGGTTAAGATCAACCTGAATTTCAGTCATCCTCTAAAAATACGAATAGAGTAACCTTTAATTAAAACAACCAACAAATTCCACCTAACAATCAGTTTCTTCATCAATTATTCCATTTACAACAAAACATCATATACTAAATAATTTCTAATAATTAGAGTAAGCTTCAATTAAAGCAAACAACATTTGCCAACTCAAATACGGTTTCCTCATCAACTTTTCCATTTACAACAACAACATCATATATTCAACAAATTCTATTTTCTGCTAATCATACAATTTCTATATAATTCGTAATAATGTTTAATTACAGCATTAAATTTTACTCATAAAATCCACCTTCATTACTTAATAATTGCAATGGGTTTTGTTAACATTACCTGGTCTATGGCGCTACAGTTCTCGTCCAAGCTTTCATCCTTTGCCATTTTCTTTCCGTGTTCCCCTCCAACTTCAAAGGCTCAAATTATGCCCAAAAACCCAATCAATTGCTTCATTATTTCGATCTACCTCAATCTATGCAAATAGGGTTCAACACAATTTAATTTTTTTTTTCCATTCTCATTCGCATTTCCATTGTCACTGTTCTTCAAGTGTAGGCCATTTTTTTGGGGGGAGAGAGAACTGTATAAACAGAGACTATGCAATTTTTTTTCTTTTACCAGAGGGAGAAAATGCCCCATTCCCTCCCATTCCCTACATCCAATTTTCTATTCCCTACTTAAATTTCAACGGTGCACTTCACATCATCACTTTATTAGGTGGCCCACCAATGCCCACCTTTTGCCCACCTTTATCTCTGTTGACTGAAGTTATATTATATTTTATAGGGTGTTATACATTTACAAATGTATAACTGTTATTTATCTATCAATCCTCTACTAACTCTAAGGTTATAATATTTTTCTATACTTTTTCCATGATGAGACAGCATTTAGTTTTTGTTAGTTAAGCTAGTACTAGAAAACTAAAGATGACACAGAAAAAACAAAAACGATCAATTAATTGCTTTATTCGTCAGTTGTTAAAGTTATCCAGCCAATACCAAGTGTTTCTTACAAAATCCATAAGTTAAGTTCTCCTAAAATTTAAAGAACTTTTGAATTCCCAAGAAGAATTTGAGGCTTATACTCCCTCCCTATAACCTGAGACATTGACAACCTGATAGACTAATACACCATAACTGTGATAGCTCCATAGTACATACTACTTGCTAGTTGCTACAGTACATAGTATTGAGCCTATTGGCTATAATGGCTACACAGACAGCACCCCCATTTACTCCAATACTTAATGCTACTTAAGGGTTTTTCATTTTTCTGTCTTTCTACTTTTACGTACTACTCAAATTAAACACACCCATGCATTAATTATCTATCACTATAAGTACAACTTAATTAGTTAATTATGTTTCTCCATGATGATCAACACCTAGGTAAAATAATAGCCTTGAGAGGGTTCTTCATAACCATAGTGAAAGCAAAAGTCTCCGTCGGGTCGGGCGGGCTACCCGGGATAGGAACCCACCGAAATGCATGCACCATATTAGCAAGCAACACACCCACATGCAACGTACCCAAACTCCAAGCCGGGCAGATCCGCCTTCCGGCCCCGAAAGGCAGCATCTTAACCCCCCGTTTGCCCGTCCAATCGACCTCGTACCCTTCTCCGCCGGGCAGGAACCTCTCGGGCCGGAACACTTCCGGGTCGGGCCACAGGGCTGGGTCCTGGGTCACCCACGCCGTGTAAATCTCGAGATTTACGTCTTTAGGGATGGTGTAACCGCCTAGGATGGTGTCCTCCGTGGCGGCATGAGAGAGAAGGAAGTGGCTCGGCGGGTGTCGCCGCAGCGTCTCCTTGATGATGGCGTTGAGATACGCCATCTTCTCTAGGTCTTCTTCGCTAATTACTCCAGTTTTACCAACCACATCTGTTATTTCCTCGTACAGTTTCTGTTGTGCCTGTTTGTGGGGAATGAAACATCTACAGTAAGTTTATCCAGGTAGGTTGATATGTTATGCATAGACATACAATTTATACTTTTGCCACTCTTTGCACTTAACCTATTTTTCATTTATACTTATGAAAAAATATACCGGTGTGAAATCTTATCGTCTACTTTCAAAATATCAACTTTCTATATTTTTTCTTATTGCTATTCAAAATATAAACAATTGAATTTATGCATTGGTTTGACTAAAAATCATGAAGTAATGATCATATTACAATAACTCATTGTTTATTCTTGTTAATTACATGTTACATCCAACTCAGTTGTCATATGACTCACTATTTTATTATAGTATTTATCACTTCTAAAAGTATTGACATTAGATTACAATAGAAAAAGTCAAACCAAACGTTGAGATTTTTATACACGAACACCTTATTTTAGGTCAAGAAAAAATAACCTTAGCTAATTTAAATTCACAAGGTTGAATTTGTAGCTAATATTTAAGTTAATAGGCAAAATTATTTATTTATTTCATTTTACTAGGTAAGGTTGAATGATATATACATCAATATGGAAGAGGTGGAAAATGTTTAGTTAATTCACTTCATTGATTTATAGTGTACTTTTCTCATACAATAGTACTTCTAAATCCTAGTTCCTAAAGCAAAACAGAGTTTTAATTTTCAAGTCTACCAAGAAGTTGACAGTTCAATATGATCAATAGGTACAATATTAATTAATGACAATATGCCAACCTATTGTATAACATACAGGATGGTAGAGCTTCTAATAAATAAAAAGTTGGTAGAAATAAGATTTCAAATAAAATGTTTACAAGATTGTGGGTGTACTGTTCTCTTCAATTTTTTTATTAAAAAAATTCAGGTCTAATCAGAGTTGATCAAATTCAATTAGGTGTGAACATAAAGACAAATCAAGGGTATTAGAGTGATCAATTAGGTCTAATTATTCCAGTTCAAATAAGTTAAGGTAAAAGGAAAACATCTTATATCTAATTAACTTTTTCATTATATAATTTTCAAAAATATGATATATGCTTATTTATTTCAACAAGTAAATGTAAAATAAAATATATATAGTAATAGACAAATTTCATGAACGAATAATAATGATAAATGTGATACTAAAAAACAAGAATGATACATGTGATATTATTATAAATATAAGTATATGTATACCCTACATTACCTAAAAGTACTAGATAAAAATGTTGATTTTTAAGGTTGAATGACAATTTCTTACGTACAATAAATTCTCAAAAATGCTACACAATAATGAATTATTTTGACATTCTTGTCATCATGAGAACTTATAGTTTTAGTACTAGGAAGTTTAGTTAGTATATAACTTACTCTCTGGTCAACCACAAGGTGGAGGAGGGCCCACTCAAGGACGGTGGCACTAGTGTCGGTTCCAGCATTGATCACCTCCGAGCACAAAGTCACTAGCTCCTCCTTGCCGAGACCGCCGGGCCTTCCTGGCGGGTCGAAGCGTAGGAGAGAATCAACATAGGCAGCCCCAACCGGGCTTGCCATGTGTAGAGTAGGGCTTCCACCACTCTCAACGAAATCCTTACGGGCCCGCACTAGTGGGCCGAGGATCTCCATCTGTCTCTTCCTTAGCTCCTTGGCCCTCCTCAGCTGCCCCCGGGCAACCAATGGGGTCAGGACGGGCAGAAAATCTGGAAGTTTGGGTAAAGTCATTAGCATTACTTCCTTAAGTACACTTTCAATATTTTTTATCCACTCTTCAGGTAACTTGGCTCCGAAGCAAACGCATATTACTATGCTGCATATGGTAAGCCTGCATTGGCTCATCACCTCTACATGAGCTTTTTCTCGGGCCTCGTCTTTAAGCCGGGCCATGTGGTTCTCCAAAGCCCATTTCCTCACCCACCCGCATTGCTTCACTCGGGCCGGGCTCACTACTTCGTTGGCAAAGTTCCTACGTAAGGCCCGCCAGAACGGGCCGTACTCTGCCGAGTTCATGGCGCACTTGCCCATGCTGAAGACTAGACGGGTGGGCGACTCGGTAGGGCGGCTCGCAAAGAGCGAGCCGCGTTGGACGAGGGCCTCGTGGATCAAGTCCGAGCTTGTGAGGATGACCAAGGTTTTTTGGCCCATTTTCATACTGAAGATGGGCCCGTATGTCTTACGTAGGTCTCGGACCACGTACATAAAGGGCCGACGTTGGAGGATGACTTGGAAAAGGTTTCCGACGATGGGCCACCCTGGAGGGCCCGGGGGAAGGTTCCTCGGGCCCTCTTTAGTGATGGCGGACCATCGTCGCCACCATAGGTTAAGGTAGAGCGATACTAGGAGGAGTAGGAGTATGTCTAGGAGTTCCATTTTCTTGAAGGAAATAACAATAATAAGCTAGTGTATGTTGTATGTAATGGGTAGTGTTATTAGGGTTTGGTTTTATAGTAGAAGAAAAAGGAGAGGTGAATAAATTTGTATCTACCAACCAGCACAGTGTAATATTGAATACTATTGACTAGTTAAGTTTGTGTATTTACTGTTGTTACTCACTTTGTACTCTGGGACATATGACAGTAACTGATATGACTAGGATATATATATCACAGTAAAATGAAACGAAAAGATCTTGAGTCTCTAAATCAAAACTAGCAAAGAGTCAAACTCCTTGCATTATTTAGCAAAACATGCATGGAATTTCATTGTTTGATTTGTATATAGTTTCACCTAATTTGTTCAATGTAGGGCCTTCCCCATATATGTTGATCGAGATGCACGCGTTTACAAAATAATATTTGCATTGGTGTGGTTGGACAGTTGGTAGGAGTTTTCAACTCCAACTTTTAAGATCATAAGTTCGATCTCTATCAAGTTACATTTGTAGGCCGATAAAGCTGGACTGTATTTATTTATGAGAGGTTCCAAATCAGTAGTCATATCATTAAAAATATTGTAACAAAATATAGAAATGAATTGAAGTAAGAAGGTTTTCCATGTGAGAAATGAGAAGAAAAGGGACTTTGAACTAAGAAGTATGGTGACTCTAGGTAGAAAAAAATTAGTAAATTTTATATTTGTGACCTTGGTATTGTTATTTTGCCATTATAATCAAGTCAAAAGTGTAAAATTTCGTGACTCTAAGTTTTTCTAACATCTCACTCACAAACTATTAAAAGAGACGGTCTAATTTTAACATAAAATTAGATCAATCAAAACTCACATTCTATTGACAAGCCTATTATATCTTACTTTCGCCCAATACTATTCCTAGACATTTAACACACTGTACTTGTTCATTCTCTTCCCCTTTTCCTATTTCAATTTTAGTCTCGAAAAATAACAAGTGATTCATAGAAAAAACATATGACTTACCGAATGAATTAAACTAGTCACTAAATGGATTAAACTAGTCACTAAATAAGTTTAACACTAAATATTGAATGAACTAAACAGGTCACGAAATGAATTAAATAGGTCACAAAATGGATTAAATCGGTCCCTATTTTCAGAGGACGGTTTGTTGATTTTATTTTCTTATTATTGGGCCTATTGGACCGTTGCCTAATTTTTATTTAAAAGTAGGCGGTCTCTTACAAGACAAGATTCATCTCACTAGATCTTAACTCAATCTATGTAATTTGCGTATGCGAACGTACCTCAACAAGTTAAAAGTTGGATATATAATTCATTAGTGATTGTCGTCATGTAGTTAGTCCTACTGCCAAATTAAATATTCCTAAAATCTTACTTCTTCCGTTTTTCTATATTCACAACATTTCTTATTTTCACACCATCCAATGCAATACTTTAAACTTTAATATCTCTAATTATTGAAAAGTAAAAATTATAAAAAGTAGATATTATAATAGTATGCACTAACACGAATCAAATAAGACTCCACTTGGGTATATTTTTTCTAATACACTTGAGAAAAAATATATCATAAGATTGGTAGATTAATAGTGATTACTATACTAATATTGCAAATATTGAGAAACGGAAGAAGTATTAATTTTAGCTTATTTGCAAGTATAATAGATAATAATAACTAGACAAGGGAAAACAGACCATAAAAAGGTGACAACGAATCATCTACATAAATAGAAAAGTTGTGTTATAAGTAAAAGTTTGGCAACTTCATTGTTAATGGAAGCGAGGGACTGCCAAACACATACTATACAATAAATTATGGGTATGTTTTAAGAGTTTGACAAGCCATACTTTCATTAAAAGTTCTGCATCATTCTTATGGATCATTAATGGAATAATATATAGAGTAGCTTTTCCCACCTTTGTTGAAGTGATGTTCAATTTTCTCCTTTCTCTCTCCTCTGATGATTCAATTGATGTGATACCCTCGACTGGTGATTTTAGACTAACTAGCATGCAATAAGATCTTAGGATTAATCTTAAAACAAAAATTAGCATGTAGCTAGTAAGATTCCTATTCGATTAATCTCAATTCTCAATATATAATTTAAATATCAACTTTTATACTATTTATAATAAAAGATTTTAATAGTCAAAGTTGTGTAAGAAAAATTAAAATATAGAGATTAAAAGAACGAAAAAGTATTTATTAGTAGAAAAGCCAAGGTAAAAGTTCACAAATTGATCAAGCACTAGTCTTTCCAACTCCAGGATATGGTTCTCACGGTGACATGCCCCAAGCCAAGCACTAGGTCTTCGAGAAGGTGTACTAGATGTTGTCCATCATCTCATTATCAAATGTAACTATCTAAAGTCATTAAGGTTATCAAGAAGCAATGGAAGGTACCGTATCATGGTAAATTTTGTCCGTCATTAAGAATATGATCATTGATTTTTAACCTTCATTCAGTCTTTATCAACCATTGGTACGTGCATGGAAGTGAATCGATGGACAAAGTTCATGGCGTGTTGGGGCCACTCTAATCTCACCTTTGACTTACAAGTTTTCCTATTGCAACAATGAGTTTCCGTTACCATCCATAAGGATGTCCTAGGATGTTACTCCTCATGTTAGGTAGTGTCATATGGTTTTCTTTCATTATGGAATGTCAATGTTAGACCATGTTCATATGGAGTAAAACTGACATTTAGTTTAGTTTACTTGTATTATTATCACTCACGGTTTTAGTAAAAATAATCGTAGTGTAGTTCATTCGATGTAGTTTAATTAAGGGGGCGTTTGGTTAGGGGCTGTAGGAAAGGGAAAGGGAAATAAACTTCTTGTTACCCTTACTTGGTGTTTGGTTGATGTTTTTTTGCATTCCTTTTACCCAATATTCAGTTTTGGTTACCCTTAGATGATTCCTCCCCCTACCCCCAAGGTTTTGGATTCCCCAATATCCCTCTACACTTCAATGGCCCATTGACCAACTTTGACCACCCTAATTACCACCGCATCCACCCCAACCGCCCAACCACTCCCACCATTTCTCACCGCCGGAACTATCCACATCAACTTTCACCGCCAGAAACACTCCACCAGGACCCCCACCACCGCTTAACACCGCCACCCAACCCCACCATCCCAACACATCAGAATCCCACCACCCCAATTCGACCCTAACAACCACCCCACCACCAACCTAACACTACGACACCACCACACCATCAGCAACCTAACCTAACACTACCAGAAACACACCACCCCACCACCCAGCACTAGGGATGGCAACGTGTGGGATTTGGATCGGGTGAGCTATCACCCGCATCCATCACCCGGTTAGACCAACTCTCATCCATCCATCCTTCACCCGGTAAGATCATCACCCTTATCCATCCATCCACCACCCGCGGGTGAACCGGGTGATCATCCATTTAAGATTATTGAACGAGAAATGTTAAATCAAACTTGCAAAATTACAATTTATATATTAACTTCATGACAAATTAAGATAAGTTTAGTTTATGGAAAAATATCGATAGTAATCAAAAGGGAAAATTATTATACTATTGTAAATAAAATGATAGACATCGAAAATATAAGAAATGGGTGATGGAGCGGGTAATAAACGGGTGATGGGTCGGGTGATGGATGAAACTTTCTCACCCTAATCCATCCATCACCCGTTAAACGTTCATCCGTCACCCGTCCATCATCCATTTAACTCGGTTTTCACCCTTTTTTGTTTTTCGGGTGGAGCGGGTGATGGATCATCCGTTGGATATTGCCATCTCTACCCAGCACCGTACCCACCAACCTAACACTACGACGCCACCCCACCACCCAGCATAACTCAAACCCGCCACCCAATCAGCAACCAAAACCACCTAAAAGAGAAGTGAAACCACCGCCCACCACCAGCAACACCCTTGACCACCTTCCTTAAAGATCTAAAAGGAGCAGATGCGAGAAAGAGAAGCGAGGAAATCCGGGAAGAAGATCGGCGAGACGGAGAAAGAGAAGTGAGAAGATGACCGGTACGGTGAAGAGTGAGAAGATGACCTGTACGGTGAAGAGTGATGATAACGCGCGACGCCGGTTGCCGGTTTCCGGTTGCTCGAGATGAGAGGGAGAAGAAGTGGGAGGAGGGAGGAAGATGATTCACTGATTATGGTGGTGGGGAAGAGTTTTATTTTTTTTCTTTCCCTTTCTTTTTGCAAACCAAACATGTAGTTTAAAGTAAGGGTTTCGTACTCCTTTCCTTTCCTATCCCTTTCTTGATTCCTTTCCCTTTCCCCTTTTCCAGCCATTCAATATAATTCAAAAGATTAACTAGCCGATTGTTTGAGTCGGTTAAGGTTGTACTCATTTGGACTAAATGGACTTGAACAATTAAACTAAAATAAACAGAATTATATGGACCTGAATTGAACTTCTGACTCAATATGACGTGAATCAAGTAAGCTAGAGAGATCAAAGTTGAATATAACTAAACGAACTATACTAAACTGAATTTAATTTCCATTAATTTAGTAACAGGACTCGAGTTTTCAATTTAATTTATTTGTACAATTCCTTAAATTCAATTTAGATCCCTTCAAATCGATTTCAACTGACGATGACTTGAGTGACTCGTGAAAGGGTCAGTAAAATAGTCGTTATCCGGTTATCTCATTCTTGCTATTCTTCATACACATTACAGCCAAATTCAAATATGCTCGGTAACCCGGTCTCAATCGGGGCGGTGAATTTCCGGCCAACATTAACAAATGCAGCAATACCATTTCACTATAACCGGAGCATCCAAATCCGAACAATCGGAGCTCCGGCGACTCTCCGGTTCAAGTTAGTGGACACACTCACCAGGAACGGCAAATGGGCTGTTAGTAGTGTTGCTTCTACTCCCTCTATTGATTGGTAATCCAACTTTCTTTCTCTAAATTTCTTATATTACAATTAAGGGCTTTTAATTTGCAGTTTCAATGTTATATTGTTATGGTTTAGTTATGTAATTTAATTTTAATGCAAATTTTGGCTTTTGAGCTAGTATGGTGAATTTGAAGGTTTAAGAATTTGGTTTCTTGATAGAACTTATTATCATTAATACGTGTGCTCGTTTCGTTTTAGTTGCAACACTTGAGCTCCGTTGGTTAGGCGGAAAATTCATTTGTAGAATAGTTTTTCTTTGTTTTTTTCCTTACGTGAAAACTTAGAGGAAAAGGCAAAACAAATGGGAGGATAGATTGGAAAAAGGAAAGAGGAAGGTAAGAAATTTTGAGGAAAAGTGTTTTCCTTTTCCCTCTTTTTAGAGAGTGAGGATCCTCTCCATAGTGTAAATAAAAGTAATGGACATCCATTGCAATGGAGAGGATCTTGACTCCTTTTTAGGAAGGAAAATGTTTTCGCCTGCATGGAAAGTTTTTTCGATGTATTTTCTATCTGTTATAAACCAAATAAAGGAAAATGGGGAAACTAGTTTTCCGACAAAACATTTTCTTCCCAATAAATGAAGCCTTACATTATTTCTATTTCTGTTAATCTTTAATCATCAATTAGTAGAAATTTTAAAAGTTGGTATTTGGAAAATGTGAAATCCAACAACGTATCACCTAATATAATTTGTTTTACATATGAGCAATAGGAAAAAAGTGTCCGAGTTAGCATATAAATCGTGTAAAAGTCAAAGTGTGGCAACTAAAAGAGCATGAAAAGCATCATGGAAATTTGTTAACAATAATATGATGCTATACATCAATTGGAATAACATTACAAATTTACAATTAATTCAATGATTATGTATTTTAACCTTCGTTTCATCACCATACAACTCTAGAATGACCATGGAGATAGTTTATGATTAGGATTAAATTGAGGGTCAAATCAAGTCATTCATATGTTTAGAGGTAGTGGCATTGTAAAGAAACTTTCTCTTAAGGAGTTATTTATAAGAAACTTTTCAAGGAAGCTGTTATCACTAAACTTCTGCTCTTTTGTAATGTAATTTACCTTGTGAATCAGTCAATTAAATGAAGTACCGATTGGAGTAGGAACTCTATATGGAATCAAAAAGTATGTTATTTAGATTTCACTACAAGTGTCTACCTGGATATGGGTATATGGGTGTTAGAGTCGGCTGTTTCATAGAAAAATGCAAGTTTTTTTGTTCAAAAAGAAGTATCCAAGTGTCGTGTCGTTCGTGAATTGTCTGCATAAATTAGAATTGTTGGAGTAATATAGATCAAACGTAGAAAAGGTTATATGGAAATGATGATTATGTCCGAGTACGTGAATGGTTTGCATTTCTTATGGATAACATGATATAGACATGCTCTTATGCAACATGGAATATTGGAAGCTAAGAGGCTTAATTACTCGGACTCTTCATTTCACCTTAACTACTTGTGTCGAACTCTCGAAACTTCATCCTGGGCTAGAATCACAAAAATCTCAAGTAAACTCAAAACACCAAAGTCGTACATCCATTGGGGAATATATAACAATTGGTGTGGTACTGTCTCCTCCATAGTCCACTACCTTGAGGGACTAGCCTTAAGGGGTAGGCTAATGTATGAAATGCCATTGTAATTCTGTTAGGGAACCTTGAGGTGGATGACACGAGAGTTGCTAAGAGTAGATAGATAAAGGAGAATTATACTTCTATGAATAGAGCATATCAAAGACAAAATAGCAACATGAAAATAGTGAGTTTTCATTTAGTTGGTTTAGCCTGGTTGGGAGATAACAAGGTTCTCGAAAGCTTGTAGTTGTCCTTTAATTTATGTATTTCAGTTTATCCAATCAAAATCACCATTTCCATCTCCTAATCACCTGCATCAAAATATCGGTTCATTACAGATGGGGGGGTTGACATGGACAAATGAAACAGAATTATGTTTTTTTGGGTCTTAAGCAAGCTCGTCAAACGCGGTAAAGGATATGCTTAGATGTGCTTGGTCTTGTCTGTTTGTGGAGTGCTGTTCATGAGATTTTGTACTATATATCCTTGGAATCTATGCAACATCTTAAACACCGGGGAAATTAGGTTTTTCCTCATGTCGTTTTACTAACTACTTACTAATGCATTTACATGTGGCATAATATGACCCCGCTTAAGAAAAAATAATCCAGGTCCACCATAGGTGACGAAGGAGTCCCAGTTGACTAGTTGAGCTTACACTGTAGACATTTCTGAAGGGAAAATGTTTGCGGAGCGAAAAACTTTGTGGAACTAAACTTGAAATAGGGCTTTCAGAGTAGTTGTTGAAGTATCCCTCCCCCATCACATCTTGGTGATTGGTTTATGCTCAAAAGGACTTTCTTTTTGGCTGAGTTCGTGATCAAAATTACTTTTCCCGTTGTTATTATTGAATGTTTAGGGGTAAGTTTGTGCATACAGCACATCTGACCTTCTTGGACCCTACATTAATGGTGTACCTATGTGATGCTTCTGTTGCCCAAATCCTTAAATTAAATAGCATAACTATCTTGTCACCCTTCTTGTCTAAATCTAAGTCATATTATGTGTTGTGGAAGAACTGATGTAACAGATATACTTCTCTTCAAAGTAAAATAAGTAGCCCTTATATGATAAAATAAAAACACTTTCGATTTCTATCATTTGTATTTGCGCAAGTTTCTTCATTTCTCCTAAATTTCTGGAAGTTTTCTTGTGCGCGTAACTGCAAACTATGAGTTTTAGCAGACGATAATAGACATAGTCTTACATTGTTATTGGTCCTTTTCCATTCCCTTTTCAGCTACCCAGTGTATGATCGCCTGTTACCTTGTCCTTCAACAACTTACCCACCTAGAATTGAACACTTGGTTGTCTTAGAAGAAGGCTCTGTTGGTGATTACATTAGCAGAACTTTGGATCTCCCACCTCTGTAAGTGAGGTTCTTACTGCTTTCCATCTTTTCCTCCTATGTCTCTGTTTCTTTTATGATGAAGCGTGATGAGATCATGATTTAATTGATTTAATGAATTGTGAAGGTATGTTGCTGATCTTATCCGTTTTGGAGCTGTATATTATGCACTTGTACATCCTGAACCTCCAAGAACTGCAACCCCGGAGCAAGTTCAAGTATATGAGAAATATACTTCACCTCTTCTTCTAAAACAGAGACGGTCGCTTAAGGGGAAAACTGTTCCGGAAGCACAAAGGACCTTGCGTGTAACTCATTTTGACGAACATGTTGAAGTTGGAACTTACTTGCGCATATATGTACATCCAAGACGGTTCCCAAGGTATTTGAGAATTAATTTACTTGTACTGCATCCTATTTTGTCTGTATGTAAGTCAAGCCCTGGATTTTTTACAGGTGCTATGAGATTGATTGGAACTCGAGAATTATAGCTATTACCGACTCGTACGTGGTTCTGGACAAGCCTGCTGGCACCTCTGTATGTAATTTTTAGAAATGCTACTCATGTAGGTTCTTCAGAGTCTTCTAATTGAAAGATATACTCTCGTCATTTGCGAATAAGTGAAACACTTCCCATTTTTGGCCTTTAGAAAATAATGAAACATTCATTATCTGGTCCGAGTTCTTTTGCTTCGCTCGCTTTCTCTGTCACCTTGTCTTGTAAGTCTCCTTGATGTTCGTGCTACATCCCAATGTTTCACTTATTTACAAATAAAAGAGTGTTTGCTTTGTTAAATGGAGAAACTAGAATATCCTCCTCATTGCCACCTGTTAGTGTGTGCTTACATGAAGCATTGGTTGCTGCATACAGTGTTTTTAGTAGGATTGTAGCTTGATAAGGGTGCGTTCTTTTCAATTAAAAAAAATAATTTTTAGGAAATAGAAGTTCAGATAAGGTTTAGGAAAATAAGCTCCAATAATTTTACATAAGCTCAAACAAAATTCAGCAACTCACCCTAAGATTAAAAGTCTTGTTCAACTACCTTACGGACTAAAGTTGGAGGTAGTGAGGCTCTTATCTGATCTTCATTCTCATGAAAAAGTTTTCCAACTCCTCTCCCTGGCTCTGAGTGTTGTTGTCACCATCTTTTCAATAGGATTTTTCACTGTTGTGTTGACATGTTTCATTTTTAGCTGAGGGGAATGTGCTTTCCTTTTCATTTTCCCTAATGAGGTTTGGGCCACTACTATCTCCGGATGCACTCATCTGGAATTTACTGTCAATGTCCAAATTAATATATGGCACAAATTTATGTCTTTGGCTAGGTAGGAGGAACTTCTAACAATATTGAAGAAAGCTGTGCGAACTTTGCTACTCGTGCTTTGGGATTGGCTAGTCCGCTCTCAACTACACATCAGATTGATAATTGCACTGAAGGATGGTATGTATATACAGTTGCAACAAAATCTATTGCTGAACCTTATGCTGCCTAAGTCAGCATGTGATTGTTTAACTCATTGCAGTGTTGTGCTGGCCAGAACTGAGGAGTATTGCTCTGTTTTTCATGAAAACATTCGTGTAAGTATGTTGTGTCTCTTTAATAAAGTTTCTTGCATGATACAAAATCTATGCGTTGGAAGTGGACAGTCAAAATACACGGACCATTTTGAATAACTAATATTTCTCTGTTGGGGAATCTAGTCATCCTACACACCCGTACGTCTTTGAAAGTCTTAGAAGCTGATATCCAGTATTCTGCTTGCTTCTTTTCATCAGGATAAGAAGGTCAAGAAACTCTATCTCGCCCTTGTTGCAGCTCCAGTGTCATGTGGAATAATCACCCATTACATGCAACCGGCAAAGCTTGCTCCACGTATAGTTTCTGAAGGTAACCATGTCAACATATTATCCATTTACACTACTAATTTGTCAAATAAGTCCTATTTATTTTTCTAATGTCTTACTAAGGTTGTCAAACTTCTAGTATAATATAACAACATGAAAAACACATGATAGATCTCACTATTACTTGAGCTCTCCGTCCTTGTAGCCTTATCCCTATTTACACAAAAATTGGCCATTCTGGAACTTGTCAAGTGTTTTCTCTTATTATTTGTACTCCCTCTGTCCACTTAATATAAATCATGCATTTCTTCTTGTGATGTCCACAAACATATTCTTGTTACCTAAAATTGAAATGGTACCCTCTTTAAGTTATGTGATGTGTTACAACTAAGAACTCTTTCTTTCTCGTACTCTCTCCCCTATCTTATTATGTGGACCCTCAACTAATCCTCTTTTTCACGGACAATCTTTTATTCTTACTTGTATCTACTAACCGCAATATAAACTACCCAACCTTACTAGAATTAAGTGTTCCCAAAGCTAACATAATGTTTTTGAGGATGAGAGAGTTTTATTTGCTCTAGAAATTGAGAGGAAATACCCCCTCCGTCTCTTATTTTATATACAATTACAAAATATGCTTCCTATGAAGTATACTTTTTCGTTCAAGTAACTTTCTCTCTCTACTTTACATAAAAGTTTATCTCAAAGGCTCAGATCCTCCCACCTACTCACCTATTTTTTCTCTCCTTCACTTCCATGCCAATTGCCAACATATTCTTATAGGACGAGGTAAGTATTATGATCTCAAGAGGCCGCAACTTGTCATTCAGGAATATACCTCTTCTTCATTCTTGGAAAGGTAAGGGTTAATGGCAAGTAAGACTGTAAGACGGTGACTTCCCAAGTCGTAGGCAATTACTTCTTGAATAAGGCTATGTTGGTAATGTTAGCTGGAAATGAGTTGAAAGTTGAAACTAATAAGCTAGCTGAAATTGAAAAGATAGCAAGTGATAAAGTATCCAATTTTCATGTAAGAGTTGTGTTCTCTTTTTCTTGAATAATCGTTTAATTTTCATTGTTCTTTTTACCTTTGCATCAGGGGCACCATAATAGTTTTATTGTGATGAAGGAGTAATGATAGTTTAATAGACAATGGTCCCTTTTTGTTGTTCATTTCCTGAAAGTTGACAAGTCTTTTTGGGACATCATAAGTTTTTTTTCCCTTCAAAAATCTCAAGCTGTAGAGGTCATTGTTTATCTGCAAGCTGGGATAAATATGGAAATCAGACTCCATACTGTCAGCTGAAAATTTATAAGTTCAGCGTAAGAGCTTGTGATTGCAGATTTTTTCAGATGTTGTATAGGAACTGTTGACTTTTCATACATTGTGATGGATAGAAAGGGCTGGTGTTTGAAAGACTGGAAGTTATACTGTTAGGAACATCAGCTTGTTTTAACTACAGTTATGTTATACTGCGTGAAAGGAAACTTTATCATGAGCTGAGGGTTTAATTAAATGCAGAAAAGGTGAAAGGATGGCAATTATGCCAGCTTGAAGTTTTGGATTGCAAAAAAGTTCCCTGGCCAAATTCTATTATTGAAGAGAAGTATCAAATTAAAGACTGTGGATGGCCTGTCAAGAATTTCGCTTATGAATGTAAAATCGATCTGTTGACTGGTCGAACTCATCAGGTATTGCTCATGCTCTTTCAATTTTATGTTACTGAAATTCTTGATTTCAGCCCAAGTACTCGTGTCACATTCTTGAAATTCCGACATGGGTATGGATGAACTTGATATTGGACCAAAACCATGGAAATGTTCCATAAAAGTAGCCGACTTTTACCATACATATTCCGAAGTCCAACTTCATATCCTAGTTTGAGTTTCCTTCTTGTTAACTTTGGAGATTTGCGATAAATAACAACGCCCCTCCCGTCTGGTGCTAGTAAGTCCTTGCTGCTACCCAGGAAAAGAAGATCCGACAGCTCCTCTATATAAATTTGTTCCCATGGGCCAGAATGCTTAAGACAAAGTCAGTTAGTTTTGATAGTTGGGGCACTCTTGGAAACTTTTGGTGTCACTTATGTCCCTAATTGTCTCTACAGATCCGAGCACAACTTGCTGCTTGTGGGGCTCCTATTATAGGCGATTCAATGTACATGCCCGCTGCACTAGCAGAGTTAACAGAACCTGGAGTTTCCCCCTTTGGTAAAAACAAAAGAGAATATTCACACGGAACTGACAAGAGAGTTGCTATTGGGAATTGGATTTCCCTGCACGGAAAGGAGCCAAGTTTAGCTATTGGTCTTCAAGCATGTCAAATTTCATGGGATGATGATAACCACGTCTATGAAGCTGGACCACCTTGGTGGAGATGAGGACACTTTATGGGGTCTATTGTGTTCTAAGAAGTGTAGAGTTGGTGAATTTGGGGTTGGCTGATGTGAATTGCTTCAGTCAGCATGGTTACATGTCAATCTTCTGCTTGGTAAGCATTTCCGATGGATTTAATTTTTCTCGAGAAATTTCATCCCATTGATTTGTTCTATCTTTCATTAGATTTTGATCCAGCACTTAGATATATATGGTATCCTATTTCACGCGCTACATCTTCAGGTAGGTTAGCATCTGCTGTTTGCTTATTCTGCTTTGTGCTTTGCCTTGGAATGTTTGTGTGGGCTGATCTTGAGAGCACATTTTACTTAGATAGGCAGTTTTAATTGGTGGTAATAGTAATGGATTTATTGATAACTTTGTGAAGCAAGTCATATCGGAATGTCCATGGTAAGGCTTGTCCCTCCTCAAGTCCTCAAACATCACCTTATCTTCCATAACTATCGATTACCATCCTATTCTTACTTAGATCAATGGGTTATTAAGAGGTAATGGAAACTTATGAAGATAACCAAGTATTCGAGGATGAAGTTCCATTACCATGAGCATAGGCATGTTACTTTCCTTACAAAATCATATAGAGATCCTTTCTCATTACCGCTTTCTGTCACCGGTTGCCAGGAGGTCCGTTACTGTTTGTCCCTATTCAAACAACTTTCACATTCATTACGATAAGTAGGAAAGTTTCATTGCGGCATCTCATGTGTGACAATGTTATAATGACCATCATCATGGACGACTTCAAACAAGATTGTCTGTTATTTCTGCTTTAGGATTTTTTCCCTTCTCTTAAAAGTCTTCTTGTTTTATTTCCTCAGATTGTCAGAAGATTGGATGCAAGAACTAGGAACCACGTGGTCTCTTAGATCCACATACTCGAGATAGAAGACTGACCTCTCAATAAAAAGTGTGGTCAGTAGGATGAGAAATGGTGAAGAAAAGATAGATCTTTTGCACGATTGTTAGTGTTTTGCTGTGTCATTGGCAGTTTGTCAGTTGTTTCTCATTGGATCAGCTGATTGTGTGCAATGTGCTATTTTAGAGATGATCTTGAGGGTTGTGGGACGTTGGGATTTTCGACCGAGAGTGATATAGTTTACCAGTGACGCCTGATCTGCTATCTGTTGGAATTTTTGTTCAGTGCATGTAAGACATGACAGCATTGAAGAGTTTCAACAATGCATGCAGTTTGTGCTTGTCAGAGGATGAGATTAAGCCTTTTTCAACCTGGTAGGAAGTAAACTTGATGTATTGTTATGTATTGTGTATCCTAATACTATAGTAGAAAGTGAACTGGTTGGATGTAAACTAGTTATATTGTTCAAACTGGTAGGAAGTAAACTAGCTGTTTAGCCAAAATTTAACTTTTGTACCCGATGTACGAAATTCATCTTACTGGAATGTTAATGCTTTAGAATATTGGTGTGTTGTAAATAAGTACCCGGAGAGATAGTGTGTTTTAGAGAACAAAGAACAAGTTTGAATCATTCCGTGTTGGAATAAACGAACTAACACCACTTCCATAACCCAAGATACCACACAACAAAGGTATTAGTGAAATGGAACAGTTATAAAGTAATTAGTTATCTACTCTACATCTAAACAATCAATTTCAATTGATATGCAATTTAAATAAAGATTTGATAAGATGAACACAACGGTCCTTAAGAAAAACGTTATGGTTTCTCTTAAACAAGAGCTGAGCACTCTAACGCTTTCATTTAACATCTAAATTTGATTTTTCATCATAAATTAATATGACTTATATTTTATGCATTACAAAAATGGTAATTTTACTGAAACAATAGGATAAGAAAAACATTATCCATTTTCGGCCTGCACGACTTTCATATTTATTTTTTTTGTATTTAGCTATTGGGTGATCTTTTTGGTATGAAACCAATTGGAGGGTTTCCTACACTTGAAAATCTTTCCAATAACTGGTCACAAGAATAATGAGTAAAAGTTGATGCTCAATACTCAACAACTAAGCATTTACGCTCGAACCTAAGATTGCAACACGAGGAGCATGCCTTCCTTTTTTGGTGAAATTTTTATAGGATCTAAAAGGCTATTGCTTAAACATGCTTGGTAAGCAACTTGGTTAAGCACTTACGTAGTTACGTTTCTTCATGAAACCACGAATTCGTTTTTAGCAAGTTACTAAACATCTCAAAACTAACTTTCAAAATGCAAATAAAAACAATAACAAACTTATAACTAAATAAAACGGGAACAACTAGAACTAAAATTAGATTCCATATTATTACAACCGCAACTTCGTTTCTTCATGAAATATCAATAAAATCAACCGAGTATATTAAAAATCTAACAAAAGAATTATAAAAAAAAATCAAATAACTTGCTTAAAATCATCAAAACACCAAAATCTTTTTGTTGTGCCACTGAGCAAAAAGTTAAAAAACCCAATACTAAAAAGGTCACTAACCTAGAAGAACATTCATTTTACAGTTTAGGTGGATTGGATTATACAAAATAACCCATTTGTTTTGTTTTTCCTCTTCTCATTGCACAGAGCAAAACCACAAAAATGCCCGGGAACCCGATATCAGTTGGACCTACAAATGTCGGGTCGAACTTCATCAACGCCATGTTCTCGTCTCTCCGGAAAGCCCAATTCCGTGTAACCGGAGCTCCGACCACACTCCGGCGCACATTAGCAACCAGCCGCACTGTTAGCAGGAGGAAGTTTAGGAGAGAGAAAGTCAGTTGCTCCGTTTCTAGCGAAGCTGTTACTACTACTACCACTTCTCCCTCTCCCTTTCTTAACAGGTACTTAAATCCTCAATTTTGTTGTTGTTGTTGTTGTTGTTGTTGTTGTTGTTGTTTTGCTGCTGCTGCTGCTGCTGCTGCTTCTGTTGCTTTTATTAATTGCTTAAATTTTTTGCTCTGATACTCTTCCAATTCTAAGTGCTACCTCAATTAGTTGCAACACTGTTTATATTTTTCTGAATAGTTGCTAACACTTCCTTTTTCGTGAAAAATTTCTCTCCATGATCCTTGCTTATTTTCTCTCTACCTCCCCCCGCCGAAAAATTGTCTAGGAGTTCGTGGAAAAAAGTGTTACAATTAATTGAATACGGAGGTAGTATGATTTATGCGGTAGCTGTTTGAAGATCATGCCATTTGTTTAGTAAATATTTTGTGCCCCGCAGAGCAGTGTTCCGCCAAGGTACATGGACAATTTTCGAAAGTACATTTATAAAAGCACTTACCTGTTTGCACTTTGTAATTGAAAAGCACGTATGTACTTTTAAAAATATTTGTACCTTGGCGGAGCAATGCTCCATGGTGTATTATACAGTAATTTGCAGTGTTTGGGGGTGTTTGTTTAGCTTTTTTAAACAAAACTAGTATTAGTGTCCAGCAATGTTAGTTAGCGATTGCTAATGTAATCTAGCGTGAAAAATATTATCAAAATAAGTCATCTCATTTAGACAAATTAACTTTCATTTTTCATTTCTATATCATCATTATTTTTTATAGAAGCATCAATAATATGGTGAAGTGGTGGTTGAAACTCTTTGTTCCATACTTGAGGTTGGGGGTTTAAATCTTCACATTGACAATTTTTTTTATATTGTAAGTTTGGCCCCTCCTCATGTGTGAGCCTACCTATTCTCACCTTCCGGAGTGGAACAGATTTGGGCCGGTCAACCACTTAGATTACTGTGGCATCCCATCTGGAAAGGACCCAACTGGGGCCGAGACGGATAGGAGAGCCAGTTCCTAGCACATCAGCCCAAGTGACGTTCCATCCTAAAACCATATGGCAATGGAGGAGTAACCCACTCAACTTATATGCTAGGTATATTCCACCAGATTTTCCAATGTGGGACTTAGCTCACACACGTCACAACATATGAAATATAGAATTTTGGTTTTATTAGTTTTGTTGTAGGGTGATGATTTATCGAATTTTGATACAAGTAATGTTCAGACAGCGATAAAGAAAAACAAATTTGAAGTTTTGTGATGTTGAGAGATTTGTAATACCATTTTCATTTCGATTTTCGATTTCTCCATTTGTACGAACATATGTTGCCCATTGGATTCTTGCCAATTGCCAACCCAAGGTTCTTCATCATATTATAAAGTTTGAATGTGAATTGTTAATCATATTTGAGTTAGTTTTGAGTACTAATGCATCTGATCTCTGATAGGCTTTTGGAAGGTGCAACATAAATGTTTTAGTATATTACTACTCACCATTTGCTTGTTAATTAATGTGCCTTTCCATATTCTTTGCTTTCGCTAATCTTATTGACTGTAGAGTTTGATGTTTTCCAGCTACCCTGAATATAAGCGTTTATTACCCTGCCCGTCAGCAAATTTTCCTCCTAGAGTAGAGCACTTGGTTGTTTTGGAGGGAAGCCCTGTTTGTGAATACATTAGCAAAAGTTTGGATCTCCCACCTTTGTAAGTTATGCTTGTCCTTCCGAATCTTTCTTCTCTTTTAATGATTTATCTCAAATCTGAACGAGTAAAATAGGTGATTCGACTAATAAAGTGAGTTACTGGAAAAGATATGTTGCAGATCTTATCCAATTTGGAGCTGTATATTACGCACATGTATGTCCAGACCCTCCTGTAACAGCTACTCCAGAGCAAATTCAATTGTATGAACATTTTACATCACCTGAACTTCTGAAAGAACGACGTTCTTTTAAGGGGAAAACTGTCCGAGAAGCTCAAAAAACCTTGCGAGTTATTCATTCAGATGAGTTCTTAGAAGCAGGAACGTATTTGCGTGTACATGTACACCCAAAACGCTTCCCAAGGTGATTGATATTTGATCACTGCGGTATCTACTTATTACACTATTGCTAATACATGCTACTGAGCCTCAAATTCCTCTCAGGTGCTATGAAATTGATTGGAAGTCAAGAATTATAGCCGTAACGGATTCGTATGTGGTTCTGGACAAACCTGCTGGTACCTCAGTAAGTAAAGTTCTGAAAGCTACTTCATTATCTCTTATTGGTATTATGTATATATGACAGCATTTCCTGGCATCGTTTCCCTTTTTATCCACGGGTTTACTTAAAACTTGTAAAACATCTAGTATTTTCCATTTGGCCCTAGGTTGGGATCTTATTGGGTAGCTGTTGAAAGTCAAAACTTTATTTTTGGACTTAGTATCATGCATTTGCATGTGGGCTCCTCAATGAGTCATTTGAGGTTGTTGGTAGTTTACAAGTTACTTGCTGATCTTGTTTTTCAATTGGTTTTCGTGTCTTCTTTAATGGATCAGCCTACGAGGAGAGGGGTATATCTTGTTACATAGTTAGTTGGTTAACTAGTAGGTTGAGCAGGAAGGGAATAAGTTAGTTAGAGGGGAGAGGAGGAAAAAGGGAAGTAAGTCTGCTGTATATAGAGGAGAGTGGTAGAAGGAATTATTAAAAATTGTTGACTTAGTGCTTGCTTTTAGTTGGTTAGTTTAGGAGTTAATAGCATCAACATTACAATCAATTATCATTTCCCCTTAATTTGCTCTTTTATATACTGTATTTTCTATATCACAATTCACAACAGATTTCCAGATTATCCATCTAAATATTCATCTACAATTCTTAGTCTCTGTTGCCAAATCTCTGTACATTACATCTTAAAACTTTGAATTAATTGAATTCAATTTTTTTAATTTTTTCCAATTTATTGATTGGACCCTCACTTTTCCATGTGAGGTGCATGCATGCCACTGATGCTACGCAACTCTTCATTTCACTTGAAGTACTCATATGGTATCCTCAACACTGTGACATGGGCATTTGGTATCATGAAAATATTTCATATAGCAGAGTCCCATTTTGGACATGTGCCCATGTCCAACACAAGTACCCAAGTCTGGGAAACATAGCATGCTACTTTCCTTGTGAGCTTAAATGTTTTTATGAAGGCAAAATCACTCTAGAACATTTGCTAATATTCTGCTGTATAGGTTGGAGGAAGTTCAGACAACATTGAGGAAAGCTGTGCAACTTTTGCCACTCGTGCTCTTGGATTGACTTCGCCTCTCTTTACTACACACCAAATTGATAATTGTACAGAAGGATGGTAATTTCTGCGTTTTGCTTAAAACTCGTTTGTACAAGTATTTCAACAGTAATTGTGGCTCATTTGCAGTGTTGTGCTTGCCAGAAATAAGAAGTATTGCTCAACTTTTCACAAAAAAATTAGAGTAAGTCTGTGAAGTCTCTATCACACTAATTATTACTGAATTACGCATGTTTTAGTGTATAGGACAGTGTTTTAGGGCTTTAAGTTTGTGTCCAGCAAAGCCCCAACCTGATGGTGTGTGTTTCTGTGTTCATGCTGCTGAGCCACCTGAATATTAGTCTTTTTTGGCACTGAGTATTACTGTATTAATATTGACATATAATAACATGGCCTTTTGTGGATGTATATCAGGATAAAATGGTTAGGAAGCTCTACCTTGCACTTGCTGCAGCTCCTGTTCCTCGTGGAATACTTACCCATTACATGCGTCCTGCCAATCTTGCTCCACGACTCATTTCAGAAGGTAACCAATTTGGCTTGTAGCTTTTATGACTCTTGGATTTCTCTTCAATTACAGTATAAGGTTGGGACAGGAGCTAAGTTTCGGACAATCGTTAGCTATGTAGGGGGCATCCATTAAAACCCAAATTCTATTGATCTCTCAGCTTCTAGCAGATTTTCCCCTTTTCATTTTGGATTGTCCCTAGAAGATCGTTCCGTTCTATTTTTGTTCATATGGTCCCAAAATCCCTCTGCTCTCTTCTGCAGTCCAATCCCACATCCTAAAGGACAAACCTACCTACTCCGTAGTCACTCAATATTAACATTTTAAAAAGTAAACCAAAGGGGAATGAGGTAAACAAAAAGTGACAGAGGGAGTACATGTGATCCATGGTGGATTTTTTTATATCTCATGATAACTTTGTGCCTAAGTGACTCAATTTTAGGAAAGTTTCATAGTATCTATAAGCTGATTGAGATGTCCTAAATATCATCACTCATGGTATAGATATTAGGAATTTAGTAATACTGTGTTTGCTTATTGTTCTACTGAATTAGGGACCTTGGATACTTGTCATAGAAACTATCCTGATAATCAACGACTATTCATAAATGCAGAACGGGTTGATAGATGTCTCTTGTGCCAGCTGGAAGTCTTGGATTGTAAGGAGGTTCCTTGGCCGGATTCTTTCACCAGAGAAAAGTATCAAGTTGAAGACTGCGAATGGCCAGTAAAGAATATTGCTTATGAGTGTACTATCAATCTTTTGACTGGTCGGACTCATCAGGTAGCATTGATGCTCTTCTTTCTATTCTCTAAGCTTTGTGCATTTTATAAAATTTTAAGTCGTACAAGTCAATGTGTACCTTTCTATTCTTTATCTTGACCAACAAAGTTGTCATCTTTCTATTCTCCTGCTTGGGCAAGTGTGTTGTTTGTACCTTTCCTTTGTTCTCCTTTTGCTTCTTTTTCGGGTATGCTTCTAAGATGGATGATACTAGTGATTAATTGCAAGAAAATAGCCAGCTAGGTGTGCTAACTTTATACTAATCTCCTGAGCAGATTCGAGCGCAATTTGCTGCTTGTGGGGCGCCTATAGTGGGTGATTCCATTTACTTGCCGGCTTGCGCTGCAGCAATAGCCACTCCAAATATTAATCCATTTGGCAAATATAAAGGAGAATATAGAAGTGAGGATGAAAAAAGAATTGCTACCAACAATTGGATTGCCTTGCATGGAAAGGAGCCCTCTGTTGCTATTGGTCTTCAAGCTTGTCAAATCTCCTGGGACAACGGTGAGCATCTCTACAAAGCTGGGACACCATGGTGGAGATAATACTATTTTCATGATGCATGAGTCCTTTGAAGTTGATAACTGTCAACTCTCCAGGTTGGTTAATTTTTTCTTTTACATCTTTAACTTTCTACTAGGAGTACTAAGTACGCCTGTCGTTGAACGTTTATTATGTTTCTGAAGATAAATTAATATGTCTAGAGATTTTTTATTTATTTTTGCTGCAACCACCCTCATAAAGGGACAAGTTCTCTTTTCCATTAAACAGTTATTTTGCTGCAACCACCCTCAGAAAGGCACAAGTTCTCTTTTCCATTAAACAGTGTCATCTTTTAAAAAATTTCAATGGTTTTGCATCACCTCTTGACCTCCGTAAGGCTATTAACTTTACATTTAATTATCGTTAAATTACTACCGGGCCTCAAAGTTAGTTACGTAAAACGTTTGTCGCCATAATAACACCCCAACTTCTTCCCCTGTGTACAATCACCACCACCGCCACATTTCTTTCACCACCTGTTTGAGATAGCATTCACCGCCCTTTGTCCAATGCAACCACCGACAGCCAAAGCGTCAATCATAATCACCACCATAGCAACTTATAGTAGCATGACCTTTAGTTCTAATGGAAGAAAAATAGTGGATTATGGCAATGAAAAGAAGATGGTACTAGTTGGTTTCGGAAACATCTAGGATGCCTACACTAGGCCATGCTCTTTTGGATTCGATTAGTTTGGTGAAGTTCAGCTCCATTAATTTCAGTTCACTTCACTTCACTTCACTTCACTTCTCTTCACTTCACTTCACTTCACTTCACTTCACTCAATCATAGCTCCATTAATTTCAGTTTGTTTAATTTAGTTTATTGTTAACAACACTTTTGTTATCATCTTCTGTATTCTTCTTTATTTATTATTATCGTTATAGTTATTATTGTTGTATTCATATATGAAGTTCAATTTAAAAATTTTCAGAATGTTTTAATATCTAGTTATTTTCTTTAATATTATTATCGATCTTTCTAATAGTATCGTTTTACTTATTAGACATCATTATTGTCACTTTTGACAAAACATATTACTAATGTTTATTTTATATATATTTTATTGTCAATATTTTTATTAATATTGTTTACTTATAAGACATTATCACTTTCATCATTGTTACGATAGTCTTTTATTATTATTATCATCATCATCATCAATATTATTATTGTTATTATCATTGTTATTATTATTATTAATATTATTAATATTATTAATATTATTTATTATTATTATTATTATTATTGTTATTACTATTACTTTATTTATTATAAAAAACGGACAAAAATCATACAACCTACAAGAAATTAGTTGGCAACCGAGATACAATATGGGCACCCACTCCTCTAGCTACAACAAACTTTATCCTAGTGAAAATATGGGCAGCAACACGTGCCCCTATGTGTCCTGAGTATTCGAGAAGTTATGAACCCGCTTTAGCAGAGCAACAACCACCTTGTCCAATTCCCCGAGAAAAGAAAAGGAAAAGGGAAGGAAGTCATACTCAATTGCTCGACAATGACCTTCATACTTGCCCCGCTTCGGATGAGGCGCATCAACAACAACACGTTGAGGAACATTGTCCGGGTCAAGGGCGAAGACCCTGTCAAGTCGACACTGCTATGAACTCAAGTAATTAGTCACAAATAGTTAGTAATATTGGATGAAAATAGGGTTTGATCAACCAATACACTCCTCACTAATTCGAGAGAATGAGGAACTCTCCCAATTTCATTGATCAGTTGGTAATTGCCTACCTTTCTCAAAGAGCTTACACCTTATTTATATCACTAAAAGATTCCCACGAGTAGTGGAAGAAACAGTTAGCTACAACTAACTTGCAAAAAAGGAAAAAGCAAATGAAAATTGTAAAAGCATAAAGACAGCATTGCCCTTTTTCAGTTAAGAGATATTCCTCTATTAGTTGCTCTTCATTCTTCTAGTGTAGGTGGCTGTGATAGGAGGCCTATCCCAATTCTTTGCATTACCCCCACCCAAACTTTCACCTTGTCCTCAAGGTGGAAAGATGGAAAGCTGGAGTTGAGCTTAGTGAATTCTTCTCAAGTAGCTTCATGCACAGGTAGGTTCTGCCATTGTATGAGCACCTCATTAGTAGAAGATTCCCCATTAGGTACCTGCCTTACACCTATCACCTCTGCTGGAGAAACTTCACCACCAATTCTGCTGATAAATCAGGGGCAGGGTGGGTTGGACTGGGTGTATTCCTACAACCTTTTTGAGTTGTGAGACATGAAACAGAGGGTGGATTTGAGCATGATCTGGAAGTGCTAGTTTGTATGCCACCTTGCCAATTTTCTGGAGAATCTCATAAGGTCCATAAAACCTGGCAGCCAACTTTTCAAAGGGTCTTTTGGCCAATGATTTCTGTCTATAGGGCCTGAGTTTGAGGTACACAAAATCCCCTACAGCAAATTGTACATCTCTTCTATGCTCATCTTCTTGTTTCTTCATATAATTCCGAGTTTTCAATAGGGAAAACTTCAATTCATCCAACATAAAATCCCTCTCAATAAGCTGATCTTCTAGAGCAGCTACTATTGTTGTAGCAGTTTCATACCTCAGTAGGTGAGGTGGCTCTCTTCCAAGTGTGCATTTAGTAGAAGAGTGATAGGTTGTATTATACCAGTACTCAACCCATGGTATCCATTGTGCCCATGCCTTAGGTTGCCCATTGATGAAGCATCTCAAATAGCTCTCTACACACTTATTGACCACTTCACTCTGATAGTCTGTAGCTTTGTCCCCTGTAGCCTGAACAACTCCTTCTGGAATTGGCTCATAAATTCCCGAAGAGAAGAAAAGGAAAAGGGAAGGAAGCCATACCCAATTGCTCGACAATGACCTCATACTTGCCCCGCTTTCGATGAGCCGCATCAACAACAACACGTCCATGAACAATGTCTGGAAAAATAATGAAGCACATCTACATGCTTGAGTGCCCCGTCGTTCCCCACAGACAACCCAATGTCAACCTCCTTTCTTGCTGAAATCATGGTTCGAAAATACGGAAACGGTTTCGGATATGGAAACGGTTCGGGTTTCGGTGTAACGGAACGGATACGTTCGTCGCGGAACGCGATACGGTCATCAGACACTTTTTCAAGCTTTTTAATGATTAATTTTACCTCAAAATAATATAAGAAAAATAAATACTACCTCAACGGTAATGTTTTACAAGAGTAAACAACCCTCTCTTTTATAATTATATTAATATTATATTTAAAAAATCTTCCATATTATACCATCACCCATCCAAATTTTATATTAAAAAAATGTCCTATATTAAGCCTACTACCAAATATCAATAAAAAATTAAAACCTTACCTAGAAAGAAAAATATAGGTCACTTTTTCTATTGGTTACCCAAAATATTAAATTACCACCCAGTTCTTTTATATACAGTACCACTGACATTGTCCACTTAAAGCATACTATGTAGTACTCATCTTTTCTTTAAGTACTCAATAAAATTACAGTTGTCCCACCCACTTCTATATTAAAATACAGCTGTCCCACCCACTTATATATTAAATTACAGCTGTCCCTTTCTCTTCCCCATTCCACTTTCAACTTCAATATTCGACAGAACCAAGGCACTTCACCGGCTGAAGCTTCAAGATTTCCGGCGGCAAAAGTGACCATTCTGACTGCGAAATATCGCCGGAATCGGGCAAACCGTGTTGTCACGGGCTAATACGGTCGATACGGCCAAAAAATGGGGTTTTTAAACCCAACGTTCTGAACCGGTAAATTTGAAAACCGTTACAAAACGGCCGAACCGTTCCGGAACAGCCGTTTTTTTGCACCCTGGCTGAAATCCAGACCTATAGCAAATATCAACAAGAGTATCCCGAACGACATTATGCCGATGTTTAGTACCCACGATACTAGCACACGACACCGCATGATCACCGAAAATATCCCCATAAAAAACCTTAAAGCAAGCAGAACACGACATCCAAGTAGAGTACAAAGGAAAACCCAACCGGTAACACAACACACTCCGATAAGTCTTAGGGTTCATCGTCTAACCCAACCCCGGAATAGGAACTGCCCGAAGCCAATCTGAGGTATGGTCCCCCTAGTGTGACTTCCGCAAAGCTAACTGCCGAGAAGATAAAGAAAAAGTAGATTTTGCATTTGCAGTAACCTTTGTGAAGTATATATATCTGCCAATTTCTTCATTAGTTTAGGGGCAACGACTTCACTAGGACTATCATTTTATAAAGCTAAATTTGTTTGCAATATTACGTTCTTCTAAATAGAAATCATCTTCTATCTTAAATTTCCTAATCATATTGTTCCATGATCCCTCACCTCTTCATTATCTTTTACATGATTATCATTTACATTTTCACGACCATCATTAACATTTTCAGTCTTTCACGGCTATCATTAACATCTTTACAACTAGCTTGACGTGCATCAATCGGTTTCATATCTTTCCATATTGTGTTAGCTAATGTTTTTCTTCTTTCAAACATGGAAGTTTTCCAATCGCCATCAAACTTGTCAAATATCAACACTCCCTTCAACATTTGCTTCATTTTGCATAATTGGTTTTCCAAGATAACTTTTTTGTTATCATCCTCTCACTCCAATCTAAATATTGCCCCCTTTGTTTTTTTTTAATATAGACATTTTGCCATTTAGGGGTGTTTTTTTATTAATAGGGGCATTAGACACTTTTTCCTTATATGGTAGGTTAGTCCACCTCATTAATGCGTATCTCTCTTACTTTTACTCTTCTTTTCTCTACCTTTTTGTACCTTTTCTCTTCCTCTCTCTTTCTTTAATACTTTTACCTTGGTCCAAGTGCAAACCCAAGTGTTCTTATTAAAAAACGGATGGAGTATCTATTAATATTAGATCTATTACAATCTTTGAATTTTTTTAGTAGAAATATAATAATGAAATAATTAAAAATAATAATTTTATTATTATTTATATTAATATTATAAGTTATGTTATTATTATTATTATTAGGATTAATTATATAAAACTTATAGTATTATAAATAGTAGTATTAGCATAATTATATCAATTATTATTATTAACATTACTCATTTCTTAAAATATAAGTTAAGTTCATTTCAGTTCAATTCAGCTCAACTAAGCTC
Organism: Patellifolia procumbens; assembly: GCA_947645195.1. Taxonomy (NCBI): domain Eukaryota; kingdom Viridiplantae; phylum Streptophyta; class Magnoliopsida; order Caryophyllales; family Amaranthaceae; genus Patellifolia; species Patellifolia procumbens. Next base: position 309,298 of record CANSGD010001116.1, read on the forward strand.
CATTAATTTCAGTTCAGCTCGACTCAACTCCGTTAATTTTAGTTTACACTTTGAGATGTTGTGACAATGAGTACAGTTACTTCACTTCTAAACAGCCTAAGTAACTTACTTAATTTTATACTAGTTAACGAAGTCAACATGATTCCAGAACAATCAGCACCCAACGTCCACCCCTGCACAGTGTCACCACCGCGCCTACAGCCACCTGTAAACGCTTGTTGGAGACAGCCTTCATGCTCCTTAGACCTAAACAACTTACAGTGGTCTAATCTGTCAACTGTATCTAGGCCTCATAGGTTGTTGTTTTTATGGCATCCAAGACTACAACTTAGCATTGGCGTTCAGGACCTTCTTAACGCTTTATTCAAGACAAAAGCTGATTTTGGTTTCAAAGATTGGGGTAAGGCTGAGGTCAACTCATGTTTCTTGCTTTAAGATCTCGAAAGTATGAGGTGGGGTGAATAAAAGAAAATTTCCCCCATCCAGTACTGTTGGTTTGCAGTATTCACCAGGAACCCTCGCCAAGTTTGGAATTTCACAAGGTATCGTCGAAGTGTAGTAAGAATTCCAATTTCTGAGACAATGAGGCAAAGCCTAATAAACGGTAGGATTTGTCTCCAAAGTTGTCGTATGTTAGGATTTGTCTTAGAATATGATTTAGTTATTCCTGAGGTGTATCTTGTGAGTTTCCTAAGTTGGCAAGCATAATCGTTGAATTTTGCTAAATCTTGGGCATCTGGTGAAATTTCCCAAGGAAAAAGCAAGCAAGAGGTGGTCACGGGGTGTCACTGTAGCCTGTAGTATGGAGAGATTAAGTAACGGGAATTTGTTTCCATCTGTTGTGAATCATTTTTTAGTGTATAGAGAATCTGATAAGCTGATGATATTTTTCCCATTTTTTAGAACACGGTTGCCAAAATGTTGATTAAGTGATCTTAAAATTTTGAATTGGCGTTTACCTTGAGAGCGCAATTCATTACGTTTTCAGGTATTGAAATATAAAAATTAATGTTTGGTGGGTCTCTCCTTAAGGGAGAATTCGCTTGATGCTCGCATGTCATGAAAAATCGAAACGGCTAAAATATAATCCCTATAATAACCATCAAACAGAGGTTTCTAGGTGAAATGGAGAAACTTAAACCTCGCATCTCACCCGTCTTAATGATGGCAGCAGCCCTGTTCTAAGTTTTGTGTCTTTTTTTTTTTTGGTGTCACACCCATCTAATATTGCTCATCTTTTCTCCAAAACGAGACCAAAATATGTTTTTTTTTTCCCATTAATCATCAAGATGGGGAATCCATTATGTACCTTTTTTGTAATGATTGATGGACACCGACGGTGAAATTCCTTCATTAGTTCAGCTCTTGTCTTCCACGTATGGAATCCAGCCGCATCCTCCACCTCAATCTTCAGCCTCTCCACCGCAGCTTTAGAGATTTCTCCACGTCCGCCAGACATTTCATTTCAACTTCTAAGCGTGCAACCTTCTGCATGCCCGCCAAGTTGGCCTGAAGATCTTGTTACACGAGGGATGTTGTTAAAACAGGCATACATATAGCAAGCAATGAACAAAACTGAACGATACGTACCCTAAACAAACAGATAGCCTCGTCCGCAAGAACGTCGGACAGCGAGGCAGCATCCCATCCTGCGTGAGCAGCAGGAAACAGAAGCTTCTGAACGTCGGGGAGTGTCGCCCTCTTCGATGGCGATCCAAAATCAGCGGGGAGTTCCATTGAGTATCTCCTTTTTCCCGTCGAAGACAACGACGGGGTCAACGGTACAGGTGGAGGGACATTGGGAGATCGAGGCGTCGGCACGACGGAAGGACTTCCTCCGACAGGGTTGCGAGAGCGACGAGCGAGCGAGCAATTCCTGATCCGACAAGTTAGCCGCGACGGACCTGGTGGTCCTAGTGGTCCCTATAACCAAAAATCATTCCGTCAAAATACACAACCAATTTCCAAGAAACAGAAAAGACGAACTGAGGCCAGAACTTACCACTAGACATTGGCGATTCCGGTACGAGCTCGGTCTTCTTGACTTCAACGGACGGGGTCGCAACAGCGGGAGGAGGCACCAATATTTGGATGTCGTTCTCGTCGTCTTCTTCCTTTATGCTAATAGGAAAGGTCCTTTCTGCCTCAGGCAACTGCAGGAGCCTTTCGGTTACGTCTTGCGACTCCGCACGAGGAACAAACAACTTCGACTCAAAATCTGCAGATTCACAAGAGTGAGAATGTCAACAAAACAAGAAAACCCAAAAATCGCACAAAAGATTAGCAAGTACCTTTCACGATCCACTCAGATCTAAAAACCTTCCTTTTCTTTACGAGTGGATCTGGGTTCGTAAGATATGTCGTAACCACTTAGTTGCATGAACCATTTAGTCATCCTTCTTGCGAGGTCAGGTTTCCTCATGATAGTTCTCATGGGATAGTTAGTACGCACAACAATTCTATGACATTCGAAATAAGGACGTAACTTAGTAGAAGCTACTATAAGTGCTAGAACCAATTTTTCGAGTTGAGAATACCTCGTTTCAGCATTGAGTAGTGACTTGCTTACGTAATAGACGGGTGCTGTACTCCATCTTCTTCTCTGGCCAAGACGGGCGCTGTGTCCGTGACGGCCAGGTAGAGGTACAATGGCTCGCCGTCGACAGGTTTGACTAACAGAGGGGGTTGCGTCAAGTACTTCTTCAATTTTTCCAATGCGTCTTCGTACTTATCTGTCCATTCAAAACGTTTATTTTTGCGCAGAACGTCATAAAACAACTTACATTTGTCTGACGACTGGTCCTGTCAGCTTTTGGACGTCTTTGACGGATTTAGGGGACTGGAGGTTAACAATGGCTTTGATCTGGTTTGGGCTTGCCTCGATCCCTCTTTGCGTTACGACGTGGCCTAGGAACTTCGGGTTGAGCTTCATGTTGTGTTTCCTCAATACGTCGAAAGATTACCGGAGGTGCTCGATATGGTCTGCGGCTTTGGTCGACTTAACCAGCATATCATCTATGTATACCTCCATTGTCTTGCCCAATTGTTTCTCGAACATCTTGTTGACCAACCTTTGGTACGTTGCTCCTGCGTTTTTTAGTCCGAAAGGCATAACTTTATAACAAAAAATACCTCGACTAGTGACGAAGGCTGTCTTCTCCTGGTCTTGTGGATGCATCAGTATTTGGTTGTAACCACTGAAGGCGTCCATGAATGAGAGCATCTCATGCCCGGCTGTTGCATCCACCATCGCGTCGATATGTGGCAGGGGGAACGGATCTTTGGGGCACGCCCTGTTAAGGTCAGTAAAATCAATGCAAACACGCCACTTACCGTTCTCCTTGCTCACGAAATACCTGTCATGTCGTCGTGCGTCCATGCGAAACAGTCTGCGTTTTCCCTTAGGAAATCTATCAATTCTTTTCTGACGTCCTCTGGTATGTCAGCTCCAATGTGAACCACCTGCTCAGGTTTGGCCGGGTCCAAGACAACTTCGTCTAATTTTTCGGGCTCTGGCTCCTTGTAACCGTCGTCTCGTTGGCCATCCTGTAATTGCTATGCAACCTGTCCGTCTGCCTTAGAAGGCTTCAGCGTCGCTTTGTAACACTCCTTAGCTATCTTTTGGTCGCCTTTGATCTCTTGGATCCCCCATTTTGTCGGGAATTTGATCGTCTGGTGGTAGGTTGAGGGAACAGCTCGCATGTCGTGTATCCAAGGCCCGCACAAGATCACGTTATAAGACGATTTACAGTCAATTACGAGGAACCTTACCTGGAGGTTGACTCCTTGAGCGTATGTGGGCAAGGCGATTTCGCCAACTGTGCTCTTCGACTCTCCGCTGAATCCCACAAGGACTGTGGACTTTTTGGTGATGTCGTCCAGGCCTAGACCCATTTCTGTTAGGGCGTCCAGGGTGATGATGTTGGCGAAGCTGCCGTTGTCGACGAGGATCCTCTTGAGCAAGCAGTTTCCTATGGTCAGGGAGATCACCAATCCGTCGTGGTGGACGTCTGAAACGTCGTCTGCGTTTGATTCATCAAACGTGATTGGCTGGTCGTCACATGTCGCCTTTCTTGGCCTGAGGATCGGCTTTTCCATGCTGCATTCCTTGGCTTGTTGTTTCGCTGCAGAATATGTCAAACCACAAACATCAGATCCACCAGTTATTACATTAACAGTTTTAATAGGAACAGGAGGGGAAGAAGGTTAGAGTTTAGAAGAATTTTGTTCTCTTGTCATCGTGTTCTTGGCTTTGTCAGACATGACGTCTTTGAGATATCCTGCGCGTAGCAGGTAGGCTACTTCTCTTCTCAGGGCGACGCATTCATCGGTCAGGTGGCCGATGTCTTGATGATAGTCACTATTTCGTCGGATCTTTTTTGTCCCCTGGTTTGCTAGACTTCCCGGGCCACCTGACAGCTTCTCCCATGTTCATCAGGTGCTTGACTAGACCGGAAGTGCCGACGCAAAAGTTGTACTCTTGGATCTTTGGTGGCAAGTCTGGGCTCTCCTTCCAGTTGTCGCTCTCGCCGTCGACCAGGGCTACCTGCGCTTCGTCGTTGGCACGTCCATAGGGCTTGTATCTGGTGTCGGGCCGTTTGTTGAAGGCGGCTTTCCGGTTGGGTCTGTCGTAGCTTGAGAATTCCTTCCTCGAGTCGAGGTCTTCTTCCAACCCGATCTGAGCTAGAGTTTTTGCCTGCACATCTTCAAAAGTAGAACAAGGATATTTCGTTAGATCTCTGTAAAGGTCGCTGTCGCCAAATAGTCCTTGTCGGAATGCTTCTATGGCAGTGGCTATGTCACATCGCGGGATGGACACCTGCTCCCTGCTGAACCTGTTCAAGTACACTCTGAGCGTCTCATTCTGCTTGTGGACGAGTCGGTACAAGTCGCTAGTCTGCTTCTCCAGGCTGCGACTGCTGGCGAACTGTTGATTGAACATATTGACGAGCTCAGCAAAACTGGAAATGCTCCCGTTAGGAAGGGTGATCAGCCATTGAAGGGCGGGGCCAGATAGAGTGGACCCGAAGCCTTTGTAGAGACAAGCTTCTCTCATTTCTCGCGGGACGGGAATGGTCATCATTCTTTGTTTGTATTGGGGGATGTGCTCGTCTGGATCCGTCGTCTCGTCATAGAGCTTCATATTGGGGGTGGAGAACCTTTTGGGGATGTCCACGACGTCGATACACTCTGAATATGGCGAATTTGCATAGCTGTTGGGCAAGGCTTCTTTCGTGGGGGTCGGGACGCCTGGAATTTTGTTAATGAGGGACTGCAGCAGTTGGACCTTCTGCTCGAGATGGTGGTACGCCTCTGCGACGGGAAATGTCGGTGGCGAAATACTAGTAGAGACGTTTTGATTAGGCGTCTTGAAAGTGACGGAACATCCGGGCGTATTGCTGACCAGCATGTCTCTGTTGGAATTGAGTAATTGAGTCTTCTGGGTGCTGATGGAGGAGTCGTTGCTGGACGGAATACCGATGACGATCTGATTGTGATGATCGGCTGAAACCTCAAAGGTGACAGCAGGGGCCATGAGGGGCGCTTGCTCGGTCCTAGTATCGGTTGGCCACAGAGGTGGTAGGTCCACCACCTGTTCCAGTACGGGCGAGCCGGCTGATATTAGGCGTCCATAGTCGTCAGGGATAGTAGTAATCAAATGATGAGGTGGGGGTGATGGAAGGCGTTCCTCCAGGCTGAGGCGACGGGACACTTCACTGGTATCACGTCGATAGACAGATTTGGAATTCGAGGCAATGGACGCCACAGATTGGATTTGAGAGCGCATGGCGTCGTTCTCACGTTGCACGATCGACATCTTTTCTTTAAGGGAATCCATTTCAGAGACGCGTGCTTTCAGGGCGTCCATTTCAGCGAGTCGTCCATCATGTCGAACCTCTGGTTAATTTCAGCGAGGCTGGTAGCTTGGTTTTCCATGGGAATTTGTTCTGTGAAAGTGGTGATTATGCGGTTTATTTGAGGCTATTTCAGAATCGTGGGCCCCACGGTGGGCGCCAAATTGTTTTGGACGAATTTAATGTAGACGGGCAATTCGCCGAGAGGAAGTTGTAAGGCCAACAATTCAATAACCTCGGTTTTAATAATACGAAAACGATAAGCAAGAGTGTATGATAATGTAAAGCAATGAGTTGATAATAGCAAAAATGCCGTGAGTAATACAATGAGATCAGCTACGTATTTATACTGTTTACATAGGCTTTGTAGCCGTTTTTACTAACCTAACAACCACCCTAAACGGCTAAAAATCTAACTAACAAACTCCTAAATAGCAGGCGTCCAACCTCATCTTCATTTGGACTTGTCTTCAGCTTCTTCACGTCCTAGGCCACGTGCTATACTCGTGCCATAGTATCCGTTATTTTAATGAGGAAAATAAGCCCACCTCTTCGTCACGTGAGGGCTGAAATTAGCCCACAACAGCACCCATCTTTTCAAACCTAACATTCAATTCTAAATTTGACAAAATTGATTTTGCCATATCTGACTATTAGTAGTAGTTGCTTTATAATCATAAATTAAAACCACAACCATGTAATGTATGTTACTAAAAACATTTGTCCCCACGCCATATAGGAGGTACCTTTCAAAAAGATTAGGTTTTTAAGTGTCCTTGTCTTGTTTGTTCATCTTTGGAAGGATCCTCAAATCGGACCCCATCAATATTTAGCTTTGCTTGTAGATGAGTGATTTGAAAATGCTATAAGAAATTAATATTATGGTGTTTAAGAGGGGTTGGGGCCTTGGGGGGAGGGATCAAAATAGCAAATATCCCCCAGACTGCTAGATCTTTTAGGAGTAATATAAAAATCTGCCACTCTTCTTATGTAACTTTGTTTATCATGTAAATGCCTCTTAGAAATGTCATTGCGTGTTTTGGGCTTTATTAATAGGGAGCATGTACAAAATAAATCAAAAATATTCAAGTTATGGGACTAAATAATAGAAAATAAGACACCAAATGGGACACTATGTGGGATAGATGATCCGCACTCTATTTCAAGTTAGGGTGGCTTAACTAATATAACAAGTTAAGGTTAATCAGCCACGTAGTCCAGTGTCTTACTTTCTCTAATAAAAAGAATAATCCAAACAGATATAAACAACAGTTACTTTCAATTATTGTTATTGGTGCTCGGGAGTGAGTCCAGGTAGCCAGCCATGTAATCCACTGTCTTCTATGCTGTCGCAGTCTATAGAAGTATGATTGCAGGAGATACGTTGAGGCCATACTCCATAGATTAAGGTCTAATCTAAGGAAATGGGTCACTTGATAACCGTAAATTTCCAGATTAAGACTAATGTAGGGAGAAAACAAGAGGGGAGAGAGAAATGAAAATGTTCAAACTGAATGATTTGTTCAATAAAAAATTACCATGTCTTTTCACTGCTTCTAGCATTTTGGCCTGTATTGACCCTGTCCAATAAAAACCTATCCATTACCAACACTAATCACTTTCTTTTGTAGATATTCATGACTTCTTCATGAGGGAATAATCCCATTGTTTGTTACGTCTGAGCATTTACTGATGAAGTAATTATCAACAGCTACGAGATTTGGTCATAGAAGAGGACTCAGCTGGTCTCTGAAGAATCTGAAACACAAATTAGCATAACTCAAAGTCATCCCTGAAAGAAATAGATTTTTTCTGGAGATATTTTTTCAAGAATGCTTCTGGATTAAGGTCTGAATTCCCTTCTTAACAAGCTTTTGAATCGTTCTATTTTGCAAAATGATATGGGAAGTTTTTTCGTGATTGCACTTCCAGATCTAATTGTAGTTTCCTTTGCCCATTGTTGAGCTATATTTCAGTATAAGAACAATAATTGAGCTTGTAATAGAAGACTTATGCCAGCTATCAAAATGACATATTGGATATTTTGATGTTAATTATGTCGAATTTCCGAAAATACTCTATATTTTTCTTCCCTCAATGAGTGGCTAGATCCGTTTTCCTTTCGCCTGAAAGTAAAGTTTGGAAGGATGTAAGTTTAAATGAATGCCACTGACTTTCTTTCCCTAAAAACGAATTTAGATTCATTTCAATAAAAGATTTTCTCATCAACCTCGTAGTCTTATGGTGGAGGAGTAAGTGGAGGACCAATATTAAGGGAACGCATCATGTCCCGAACTTTATCTACTTTTTCATTAGATCATTATAAAACTTGAAGAAAGTGTGTCGATTATCGCACCTTTCATTCCTAATTATCAATCTCAAAACCTGTAGCTAATACGTCGAAATTAAGGTTTTGGGTCCTCCACTAGGTAGGAAATAGTGCTACAATCTCCCCAAAATGAGACATTTATATGTCATTTGTCACCTATCATTAAGGAGGAGAATCCATGATAAACCTTCTGGTAGTGCCAGGTGGACGGACAACATTTTGTTTTTTCAAAACCTATCAAACATAAAATTATACCCTAGATTTATGTTGAAGTTGAATTCTTACCTGAACCAAACAACTTTACTTGGAAGTGACATTGTTGTGACTACTGAGTTTAATATCTATAATTATACTCAATTATATGGACTATAGATATTTGCCCCCACTCCATTAAAAAGGGTCAATTGGTCCTTTTAGAAAGACTCATCTTGTCAGTTTTCTTGTCTTGCTTGTTTAATGTTCATCTTTGGAAGGACCACACAATAGGACCATGTTGACAATTAGTTTGCTAGTAGATGATTGTTTTTGAGTAATATACAGTATTTTAACAAAGCAAGGTTATTTAGCTAACTAGTTTTAACCATCGATCGTATTATCACATAAGTCTGTGTGGAAGGTTTTTGTAACTTTAGTCGGTGTGGAGCGCACCACCCTCGATATCTTATTTGGCTAACTAAATTTAACCAACAAGCCTTTTTCTATTCTCACTGTTTATGTAGCATCTCTTACAAATGTCTTACTTCCGTTAGATTCAAGATACAACCTATTCCAGACCCCACAACCTTCAGACGAATATCAAATCCATGACTACTAACCTTCGACTCCCTTATTCTCTATATACTATGGGTCCGTTCTACAATAATACAGATATGTCGTCCTTCGCTTGTACAATTTGGTAACTGGAGATTCGAAGAATTGGAGTACTAAGTTTATCACTTTATCCTTGATGTTTCCTTCTGTTATTCTCTGTGTTAGAACATAGAAGTCTTAAGATGATTGCACTACTTTTTCATTTCCTCTCTGCTTCAGTATTGTCTGTCTTCTATACTTGGCTATGAAATTTCTGTACCAAGCAACTGATAGTTTTGGACTTCGCTTTAATGTCTCGTAATCGACATGGTATAACCCAAATCGTTTGGTGTACCCATATAACCACTCGAAGTTGTCAAGCAAAGACCATGCAAAGTATCCCCTTACGTCCGCTCCATTCCTGGTCACGTAAATAAATAGCTTATAAGTAAATAGTGTTAGCCTTAATGAATCTATATGTAATTTTGTAACAAATATCATGTCAAGGTCATCGTAACCGAATCCCCCCCCCTCTCCCAAGTGAGGCCCCAACCCAAATGTGTTTTTCTTTACAAAACTACCTATAATATCAATATTATTACCACCTACTAAACGGAGTGCTAGCCTGCTAGGGGGAGTAGGAGCAACAAAGAAGATTGCTATTTCCAACTTGTCAAGAGAACTTACTTAATAGCGCTTAGGAGAGAATTTAGATAACCGGACATGTACTCGACTCTCTTGGAATCATTGAGTAATTCATTGACAACGGAATTCTGATTGCTTTCTTGAGCATACCCTGCCAGATTCAAACTTCTGTCAGAAATCGAACTAGATAGTGCCATTGGAATAGCTTCATGTTATTAACATCTCTGTGATCTTACCGTTTTCGGTTATGAACATGGGTGTATTATTGTATCTCTCCTTCACATAGGTAACCATTTTCTCCATTCCTTGTGAATTGATGTACAGCCAGTCCATTGCTGTCTGTATCAAATTGAAAAGAACACGTAAAATTCAGTTACCCCAAAAATGTAGTATGAAACAACTAATGATGCTGCTATAGGCGAGTTTTTACCACGGTTTCAACTTTCGACTTTGGTTTTAAAAAATATCGGAAGTTATTTGATACTAAGTTACGGACCATCGAACAAAATAGATTGTGGTAAGAAAATGTAAAAAAAAAAAAAAGACTAAAACTATGTGAATAAAAATAGAGTTACTTATGTGAAAGCTGGAAATCCAGCCATCTAAAAATTCTAAATCACTACTATAACTTTGTGATGATGTCGAAAGGAAATACTTTATTCATCTAGGATGGTCCAGTTTCGACATGATTAAGTCTAACTTTGCTAGCATGGTCCATAACTTGTTTTTTTCTTTTGTCCATTCATTTATTGTTTAATGGTCCATTGTTCAGTCTATTGTCAATTTTGTCTATACTTATTTTAGTTTTTTAAATAGTGAAACTCTTAATGAAGAAGCCTACTTACTGGTTCACCGATTGGGATGCCATTTTTGGAAGCAGTTCTCAGCGCTAAACCTTCTGTCCAGGAAGCTCCAGGTCCAGGTTTGCATCTCGAGAATATGCAATCCTTGGCATAAAAACTAGTATAGTGGTTGATGCCTATGAAATCGAGCGCATTATATAGTATATTCTGTTCTTGCTTTGAAAATCTTGGTAAATTTTGTCCCAAAATCGTCCGCATTTCTTTTGGGTATTCTCCGAACATAATTGGATCCAAAAACCTGCACAGTATTAATACAACTTCCATTATTTTTTCTAAACTGTTGTGAGAGTATTGTTTAAGACAAGTAGTTAAGTTAGACTAACCAGTTCATAAAGAAAGACTGAGCTCTTTCAGCCGCCAACTTGTCTGATGGTGCATTGCTGATAGGTTCAAACCATATGGCATTCAGAACAATCCCAATAATACCTCCTTGTATTTCCTGCTTGTTTAACAATGTTAGACTATGCTATCTTCGACCTATTTCAGAAACTCATACCAAACTAGATCACCCTAGACCAAAAAGATTATGTTGTTTTGATATTAAACTTAGCTCGTTCAGAATGACTCAGAGCCGACTAGACTAGACTAGACTAGACTAGACTAGAAAGATTTAGATGATCTTAAGATAGTAGGTCAGATCTTAAGACGTATCCTATCTGAGGTGAACAATATTGACATATCCTAGGATTTGTCTCTTTTACTTTCAAAAGAAAAACAAATTTTAGGAAAATAACTTTAGACAAGGTCACAAAGGGCAATAAGGGTGCATCACATCAATTCTTTTTTAGTTTTTTGTTGAACTTATCAGAACTTGTTAGAATGTATCTTATTTATCTGAACTTATCAGAACTTATTTTCCTGAAACTTATTCGTTTAAGGCGAAGATAACACACCATAAGTTTTAATAGGGTGAAATGAACAAAGCCTAAAACACATAATATGCCAAGTTTGAACTTTTATGTGAGTGCCTTTGTGCTTATGAAAAGTTTCAGATCCTTGTACTTAGCTACCAATTACCAATTACCAATACCTGGTATCTGGTTCTGTACAGATCTACAGCAGCTGCATGAGCAAGGATAAGATTATGAGCTGCAATGAAGGGTTCATTTTCGGAATCTCCTGTTGAACAATTTCCGAATAAGCCTGAACATCGGTTCGGTGGGTATCCGCCAGTACGGTACCCATTCATGATATTAACATTTGGCTCATTGAAGGTGGCCCAGTATTTCACCCTGTCACCTAAGTATTTGAAGCACACATCTGCATAATATGCAAAATCCTCCCTGCAAGTAATGAGTTTTCAGGACTTGGATCTTATCATTTCAAGCACACTGGAACGTGTTTGAGATCATTTTGAGTTTTCGGTTTTTGGTTGTCACGTATAAGAATGTGAATGTACTCCAGTTTTAGATCATTCTAAACAATTTTCAACAATACGAGACATATAAATCGAAAATCTCCAACAAAAGCTGGGATTCAACTAGCTGTCAGAATAATGCAAAATTGAGATCACAGTGATAAAAATCTAACATGCGCAGTGTTGGTTTCAAGATCCATATGTGCTTACTGTATTTCATGGCTAAGCAGTCCTCCGTATCTGTCCTCAAGTTCTTGAGGGATGTCAAAGTGGCTCAATGTCACAAAAGGTTGAATCCCTGCTCATTACTTACCCAAGGGAAAATGTAAGTTGAGAATAGAGAAATTTTCCTGTGCAACGTGAAAGATAACGTCTATATGCTTAAATAGTTAGGCAACTAACACGAAGCGAAATGTCCTAAATATTTCTAATAGGTAAGTTGTAGTTAAAACATAAACCCTAACAAGCAAGTCAAAAAAGGGCACTATTGACACCCGCTTCTGTTAGTTGCCTGAACTGTTAGACTACTAGTCCGACTCAACTTGAAAGGCAGAGCTCTATTCGTATCTAAGAACGAACCTTTAGCAAGTAGACCATCAATGAGCTTGACGTAAAATTGGATGCCTGCTAAATTGATTTCCCCGTATCTTCCTTCTGTTTCATAGATTCAGACAATGGCCAATGTCAGTTCGTTCTCGTGTGAGTCAAGGTATTTGAAAACTTGTTTTGCAATGAACAGATGAGGCATTCTGATAAATCTACTTGATCTGAGCCCCATACCAATTTAGATCAAGTTCTACATTGAGCCTTTTTCATCTCAAACATTTGAAAATTCCTGTAGTATGTTTGTAGTTTAAACTTGAACTTTTACTGTGTATGTTTTTGATAGCCTGAACTGTTTTCCAGTCAGTATTTGCAATTAGAAAGAAAAGCTTGCAAACGATTGACAGACTTACTAGGTAAAATTCGAGCCCATGAAATTGAGAAACGATAGCTGTTGAGTCCGAGATCCTCCATCAGCTCAACGTCTTCCTGTTTCACAATGGTGACAGTCTTGATGGGATATCACAAGGAATAAATCGTAGCTTTGAGTTAGTTAATGCAAGGCAGAAACTATCGGATTCTATGATTTTTTCAGTACTTGGGCTTGAAATGATCCTCGCTAGTTACTCTTCTAAGAGAATATCTTGTAGGTTCTGTAGCCCTTTTTTGTGGAAAATTCTTCATCTGTTCCAACTATGGCTAGTTTTCTCTAAAAGGTGATAACTTTTGATTATCTTAGGTTGATCTTACCTTTGGCGGGTTTCTTCCCGAACTGGTTTTTTATTCCTCTATTGGCTTAAGGTTCTAGCAAAGGGCATGTAGAAGTTGATAGTAGTATCATACTAAAGATGAAAAACGTGATAGATGGTGCCTAAAGATGGCTTCCTGGCTCGATCAGCCCATCCCATCTTGGCTTGCTGGCCTAACGGGTTTGACGTGAGTGGGTCTCCCACCGCGCCCCATGACTATGGTTTGTCCTGCAGTCGGTAAGAAAAGACAATCCTAGGCTGCACAAGATGACTCACCGAATTCCAACTAAAAAACATTTTTTCGCTAATCATTTTGACTGAGACAAAACATGATAAATGGTGCCTAGAGATGGCATCCTATCCCGATGAGCCCTTCCCATCTTGGCTTGGCCTCACGGGTTTGACGTGAGTGGAGCCCATGCCCCACCCGCCCGATGCCCATGGTTTGACCTGCATTGGGTAAGAAAAGACCATCCTAGGCTACACAAGCCGACTCTCTGAACCCATGTGATTAGATCCATCCAGCACACCTGGCCAAATTCCCTTCGCCCAATCCATCCTGCTCGGGACAAACCAATAGTCCAACCTGTATGGGGTTAAGTCCCTAAGTAACCCAACCCGCTACCCTTGTAGCCTGACATGTATTGCGCGGATTCCACCTGACCAAACCTAGTTCGACCGTCCAAATACCATCACTAATTTGAGTAACACTTAAAATACATAGCACAAAGTAAACAACTATGGCAAAGGCGAAAAAGTACAAAATTCAGTAGCACATGAATACCATGGGCCTAAAGTGTCAAATAGAAAAACAAATTGAATATCCTTTTTACTACTCTATTATTGCCATTTATTTCACATGAAAAACATCATTTATATTATTGTTGCATATGATTAATAAGATTTGTCGTTTATCAATCATTTTCTCCAACTTTTATTTTCAGGAAATTTTCTCCAATTAGTATTTTGTGGTTTTGCTTTAAATATAGACCGACCGAGAATGAGAGTATGGTCCCAATGCCAACGAACGCTACAATACTTGGCACTATGCTTATGAATATGATATCAATGGTGTCAAGTTCCCATTTAAACACATGCTAGATTAATGGCAAACACATCACTCGACACTTATCAAAGACAAACCAGCAAAACCACCCAAAACATACATGCATTGTGGCTATACCACCTACGTTTATAGTAAAATTAAGTAACGATTTAAGCCTATTATTGAAAAAAGAATGTAACGCCATTTTTTAATATAGTGAGTAGTTTAATCTATTTTAGGGATAATTCTGCAATGGCTACAATAAAATACTAGTCACTATAACTAGTTAGATCTAAACCTTTCATTAGTTGTAGACTCATCTTGACCATTAATCTAAATGATTTAATAAAAAAAGAATTTTTTTAAAAAAAATTAATTATATTTAATAGATAAGATGAAATCTACAAAAATTAAGGGTTGAGATTGAAACTATTACAATAGCTACAATTTTATTGTAGCCATAGAATAACCTTCCCTATTTTAGATTCATTTAATAATAGTAATTTTCTATTATTCAATGTAGTTTAATTTATTTAGTAACTAATTTAATCCACTTAATTGCTAGTTTGAAATCATTTTGTAAGTAAACTGATTTAGTTTTAAAATTGTTTGTTGTAGTTTAAGATTTAAAAGAAACAAAGGAAGAAGAGTTTGGATGACTAGGTAGGTATATGCGACATTAATATTAAGTTAGTGCGAGATGGAATGAATTTGTTAGCAGAATGAGGGATTGGATTGGTATGATCTCTTTTAGTGAAATTAAATAAAAACTACAAATATTCACCCGTAACACAAACTCCAAAAATTATTAGATATGACAGTCTAATTTTAACATATTCGACCAATCCAAGCCCACGATCTTCTAACTAGTCCATTGCATCTCATTCTAGCCCAACACTATGCTTAAACATCTGGTTAATAATGGTCCATCTACATGCTTATAGTAATGTGTAGGCCATGGTAACTGGTAACGCAATAAGATTTTAACTTAAAATCTTATTAGACAAGGTTTATTAGAAGCTTAATTGTTAAAATTTCGATATTTTGAACTTTTGGGTTAAAAACCACCCCGTAGCTTAACTTAAAGTTTCACCTAATCTATCACCGGTAGATCGTCTAACTTAAGAATTTTGTTTAAAAAAATTATATTTATACATAATAAGTTTTTTTTTAAAAGAAAAACATCATCAATTTTTAAATATGCTTATATATATGATATTATAAAAACTTGTATTATACGACGTCTATCCTTGCTTATATAGATAGCTTGTATGAAAAGGTAACTCTGAGGTCTCTTGTCTTAACATTTTGAGGTTTAAAAAAACAAGTCAATATATTATAATACAAAAATTAAGCTAATAACATCATATTAATTAATCATAATTTCATAAGCCTTTACCAGATAGCGGTGGTAGTGATCAGTGGCAACATCTCCATTACTCTTGTCTACTATCTTCCCTGTTGAAATAAATAATGTGTGATTATTAATTGATTATCCCCACACGTACAAATTTAATCATCAGAACAAAGAAAGAAGATCGAGGAGCATCTAAGTAGCAAAATCAAGGACCCCACTTCTTTTGGTTGATGTTACCTTTAGGTTCGAAACTTGCCCACCAAAATAAAAGCAAGTCAAGTCATATTCATGGACTCTGTCACTAATAATTTTGTAGGTGAACACCAAAATTTATCTAGTGACTCAAAATAATCCTTTTAAATCTAATAAAAAAATCATTTAAAAGTACTTTTTCCGTTTTTTTAATTGATTATACTTCCTCCGTTTCTTTTTAACTGCAACGATTGGACATTTTTTCTCTCTACTTTATGTCAAATCGTCGCAGTTAAAAAGAAACGGAGGAAGTACTTTTTTTTCTATGAAGTTTAAAATTAATGGCTACACTTCTTTTTTTTTTTCATTGTTAGTAACTTTTTCTCTATCCTCTCCTACCACTTTTTCTTACACATTTTTACTCGCTCACCATAGTTTTGCTTATGAGTCCGTGAAATGAGAAGTGTAGCCAATAAAAAAACAGAAAAAGTATATTTTTTGAAACATAAATTTGTTCGTATTTTTATCAATATGTATTTAAAGATATTAATGTTCAAATTATGTCTTAAAACAGTGTAGCAAGAAGAAGATCTAGAATTTTGAGACAGAAAGCGTACTAAAAGATTATGTAAACTTAACCTATAATCTCACGAAAAAGTATATGTAATGAATTATAATAATGTATGATCCATTAAAAGTTGATAGTCACATTATGGTTTACTAGCCCTATATGCACGCGATACGTGCGGAGTCATGTAAAATTTTGTATAAAAAATATAAAATTTTGTTTGTTTAGTGTGTTTTGCATTTTTTTTCAAAAAAAAAAATTTGAATGGTTAGTTAAGAGGAGATAGAGTTGTTCTATTAAAATACTACCTCCGTTCCATATGTATTGCAACATAGGGAGTTTTACGCCTCCCAACGCACTACTTTAAACGCTAATATCTCTAATTTTATTTAAGTAAAAATTATAAAAAGTAGATATTAATTAAGCATATATCGAGACGAATCTAACAAGATCCCACATGGCTATATTTATCCTTGTGTATAAATCACAAAAGAGGGTCAAAGGGTAGTGTATGAATAGTGCAAAATGTCAAAGGTTGCAATACCTATGAAACGGAGGTAGTATATAGGAATTAAGGAAAAAAGATTAATAGTGATTTTTGGTGTCCCCCACCTCTTCACTTATAGAATAGAGATAATTAATCATCACTAGTCACCTGATTTATGAGTGAAAGTATCCCAATTATTGAGCCCTTTGCCATCAACCAAGTAGGCACCTTCATACTGAAATGCCAAAAAAAAGTACATCAATTTAATTAGCATAACAAGATGACATCAATAAAGGCATGCATAAGTATTTTAAAGTTCATTCCTGTTATAGTAGACAGTAGCTGTTACCTTTTTACTTTTACAATAAGGACCTTTTACTTCCTCTTTAACTTTGTTTAATTATATTTAATATATAATTAGTGTTTAATTAGGTGTTAATTAGCAAGTAAGGTCCCTCCTCACAAACTTTTTTTGTTTTTGGCCTTTAAAAGCCAATTTTTTTTAAAGGTCCTTTTTGGCAAATTTCCCCTAATTTAATTAGCATAAAACAAGATGACATCAATACAGGCATGCATAAGTATTTTAAAGTTCATTCCTGTTATAGTAGACAGTAGTTGTTACCTTTTTACTTTTACAATAAGGACCTTTTACTTACTCTTTAAAAATTTAGCATTATTTACATTAATTTTTAGCAATAGAATTAAAAAAATTAAAAACTAGGATGTCCTGTACAAATTTTAATGTACGAGGTCAGTTATAAATTTCAGAACTAAGAATTTGGGGTTGCAAAATCGATTATATCATCATAGTATTTCATAAAATCATAATGGCATAACAGAAGGTAAATAAAGTATATTTTCTTTTTTAGGTTGTTGTTGTTGCCTGTTGCCTGTTGCCTCAATGTAGATCCTCTACTCGTGTTGACTCTTGAGGCTCCCAACTGCTTCCCTATATTCCACTCTTGCTTGTTTTTATCAGTGCGGAAGTGAACTTATTTGTACACCCGCGTGTACGATAAACACGTTGCGTCCAAAAGTTCGAGCTTGGCATGTATGGCTCCCAATAGCCATGATAGCTAGGGAGATGCTTAGTAGAGGAGGCAAAAAAGCTTTTCAAAAGTAAGGTGATTGAAGAAAATACCTGATATGCAGAGGAAGCAGTACCAAAGAGAAAGTTGGAGGGAAGTGCAAATGAAGAAGATGAGGCAGCTTTGTTTTCTGGATGTTTGAGTGTGTTGAGAGGTGAAGAAGATGTTGAACTAATTATATTAAGAAAGATAATTAGTATGAAGAAGATTATGTTTGTTGTTGAAGCTAGTGATTTGAACAACATTTTAGGATGCATTTTCTCTGATAATTTGGTGTAGTAAATGATAATAATGAAAAGTGTGGGCATCATACTTTTGAGCCAACGATTATGGTGCCCATTTTATAGGGAGCATACGCATTTGGCCGGTGAGACTTGAGAGTGTGCGACAAAGTTATTGTGGCTTTACTCACATTTTTTTTCCAAATGAGTGGTTATCTGTTTGGTTGAGACTTTTAGATTCTAGTGACTTATTATAAAGATAAAAATGGTGATATCTATATTGTTGAACACAAGGTTAAGTTATGATACTTTTCATATGATATGTTTGATAAATGACTTTTAAGTGATCTTTTATTTTAAATGTTTGTATTAAAAGGCTTTTTCATGTGGTCAGGAAAATACTCTTAATAAATGGTTTTCTAAGTGGTTAAAAGTTTAGTTCTTCAAGGAAAAGTAAATAGTTTGATTTACTAGCTCTTTGTATTGATGTTTAGCTTTAGAATTGATCAAGATAGGGCAGACCTTCCTTGATCTGACCCCAAACGAGCGTGCTTTAGATAAAACTTCACGACCTGCTTTTTTTTAGCCCGACTTGAATTTGGGTAAGAAGGGCTTTGAGCGTGATTTTTAGGTCCGTTTAGTTTGTGACAAAGTTTTAGGACCCATTTAAGGGCATTGGGCAAAAAAGTTGACCATAGTGTGGGCCTAGTTCTGTGACGTAAAAAATGGTTGTAACTCTTCTAGGCGCGCAATTTGTTCACCTCTAAGATTTTGATTTTATTTTGCTTTAAATAGCCAACATCAGTAGTTCATTTATGAAAAAGACGTCTATAAACAACCAATATACACATCTTAAACATATGGTTGATCAAAGTAGCGATATAAAACCGTTTACAACTAACAATCAATTGCTTAAGATAATAAGATCTTATACATATGGTTGATCAAAGTAGCCATATAAAACCGTGCACAACTAACAATCAATTGCTTAATATAATAAGATCTTATACATATGGTTGATCAAAGTAGCCATATAAAATGGTTAACAACTAACAATCGATTGCCTAACGCCCTCTATGTATGGCCTTTTCAATTAAGATTTTAGTGTCATCTTAAATATCAAAATACGTCCGCTTACTCCTAAAATGCTTAAAGAAAGCAATGGACATGTAAAGATGAGTATAGAAAGTATGAAAGAACAAAAATAAAACAAAGTGGGAATGATATGGTGATGTAAAATAACAATTCAGAAAAGTGAATTAATGACGTACTATAAACGTAATGACTCGTGTAACACATGATATCTTACTTTTTCTTCTCTTCTGCTGTAGTTCTTCATATTGATTTCAAAGAAAGAAATTTTCTAGGCCTTTTTTCTTGTCCATTTTCCTCTTTCCCAAAATTAGGAAAATTTAAATTGTAAAGATAACAAATTAATACTAGATGATACGTAATTTGGTATATATTCTGTATGGTTGCATCTTCTAACCTTTCTTCTTGCATTGTATCTTCTCAATCTCATTTTTACAAGTTACCTATATTTTGACTTGACAGCACTTTATAACACATAAATTTGACTAATAATATATGTAATTATGCAGAATCTAAAAATTATAAAAGTTAATATTTTGAGAATACACATATAAACAAATCTACTAAGATCTCCCAACATGAATATGTTTTATTCTTATGTATAATCAATATTACAGAATTAAAATGAATTTTGTAAATAAATAATGCAAAAAATCAAAACGTAACAACTATAAAATAAGGATCCGTGAATTTTCACTCTTTTTTTTTTGTCTTATAAGAGTTAGAAATATGGATGTAGACTTATGCTATCGTATGGTATCGCATGTTTGTGACATAAGAATCAAATGCCAAAAATAACTTTGATGTAAGCAAAGGTGGCTCTTCTTTGATACTTTCTTAAAAAGAGGCATGCATAGCCAACAAAATATAAAAGATGTATGTAGCTCCAATTTTCCTTTTAGATGTTTATATGACATGTAAGCCTCTAATTTAGAGAAAACTTAAAGATGAATATAGCTCCAATTTTCCTTTTAGATGTTTATATGACATGAAATCATCTATTTAGAGAAAACTTTTGATTCTTAAAATGGGTCATGGTCCATTGATGCTTTTTGATTTGCATTCACATTAGTAGGTGTAAGTTCAGGCTGAAATCCGTGAAGGTAAGGGAGCTTAAGCGAGCAAGGAAAATGCTACTCGGCGAGCACAAAACAAGGAAAAATGCTACTCGGCGAGCACAAAACAAGGAAAAATGCTACTCGGCGAGCAACCTTGTGCTCGGGCGAGGATGAGTGTTTCAACGTGACAGCACAAAGCAAGGAAAAATGCTTTTTGATTTGCATTCACATTTGATATTTTGTTCCGATTCTTTGTTACACGATTTTGTTATGGGTCCTTTTCTATGTGCTCATAAGAGTCTAAAAGGCCCGAGGCCCCTTTATAACTCTATAAGGAATAGAGGCAAAGAATTGAAGTAATTCTATTCACAAGAGAGAATAGAGGAAGCTTTTTTTTTGAGAGAGAAACTAAGGAAGATTATGAGAGCAAACTCCAATAGTATTTAGAGAACCATAAAGAGTGTTTGTAATTATGTGTGAATGTAATTGTTGAATTACATTAATATAATGAAGTTTTCTACTATTGGAAATATAGAGGTTTTTCAAGTCGTCTAAATGAACAAGAAAGAAATAAGGAACTTTGGAATTCAGTATCCCATGACATTTTTGGGACCATTGACTCCAAAACGACAATCCGAAACCACGATGCTCAGTTGCACTTATTAGGGTAATTTGGTAATTAAACTCTTAGTAGCTTGTAAAGATAGATTTTCATAACTCTATATATATAACAGTGCCAGACAACCTAAACAGGTTAGTGAATCATTCATAATTCTCGTACATGGTATCAGAGCCTGGGTTAATTTTTTTTTCTCTCTTCCGCTTAATTAATTTTTTAGGGTTTTATTTCTCAACCCTAAAACTCACGCCTCACACTAAACTCAGCCCACTCTCCGGCATGTCTACACCTCCGGCCACCACCGGTGCACCGCCGCTCACCGGCACCAATTCGTTACTTAAGGTCCTTAGTCATTCTCACACAAAGGCAATTTTGGATGAAAAGTTGTAGTCACATATAACTTATACCCAAAAAATAAATGAGGATGGAGAACAAGAGAAGGGGTAGAAAAGGAATACATTATAAAATCTCAAAGATACCACACACATAGATAGTTGACTTAAGAAAGAGGAGGAGTCACACAATTAGAGAATCCAAAACAACCATGTAATCTCCCTTATTGATGATTATATAAACCACAATGAATTAAAGAGATTAACAACTAGTCTTGTAAGAGACCAATGACTTTTAAGTTAAAACCAGGCAACGGTCAAAACCAATATTAAGAAGAGAGGAAACCGTATTTGTGGAAATAGTGACTAATTTACTCCATTTCGTTACCAGTTTAATCCATTTAATAATCACAATGTTTACTTCTTTTAGCGACTAGTATAATCCATGTAGTGCCTAGTTTAATTCATTCGGTAAGTTTGATGGGTTTTTTCTAAAATTGTTTATTCTGGTTCTAAACTAAAAGTGAAATAAACATAGGAGAAGAGAACGGAAGACTAGGTTGGTGCAAAATGTCTAGAAATAATGTTGGGTTAGTAAGATAGAATCTGCTTCTTAGTATAATTTGGACATAAGTTCGTCTAATTTTATGTAACAATTAGACTGGCGCTTTTAATAAATTGTAAGAGATTAAAACCTCTAATGAAGATATGATAATCCCCCTCATTTATGAAGGTTCTCATTACAAAATAAAAGTCATGATAAGACGAAAATATAGAAAAGAAAATTTAAACATAAAATCAGATCATTCACCTTCTGACCAGCTGATATTCGTCATGCCTAAAACGCAATTTTCTATTTTTTTCATCTTTATTCCAACATATGCCTTATCAAACACCAGAAAAGATAAAGGATTCAAATAGTTGAACCATTCAAGCAAGCAAGTTATTCTATACACCTTGAAGTACACAACTCCGTGTACTACTAAGGGTACTTTATGTAAATACATTAAATGTTGGGGATAGAGCGGTCATTTGGGACTAATTTACACTCTCCAAATTCACGTCACCTCCAAGCAGAGCAATGACATCCATGGTGACTCTCCATTGAAGCACAACAACCGAGCTCGGCTGAAGAAGTCCATTGAAGCCGCCGGTAATGATTCGACTAGTTCAGCCGGTAAGCGAGCTCGCAAGTTCAAGGCTCGTTCATCGCCGGAGTTTACATCAATCTGTTGAATCTTCATCAATAAAACCAAATCTCAGTATTTTCATATCGCTTTTGTTTATTTGAAGTCCCCAATTCATGGTTCCATATTCATGTGCACTTGACCCAATCAGTTCTTCCGGTTTTTTTTCTTCTGTTTTTTGTCTGATTTCAAGTTTAATTTTGATGGTTTTTTTTATCAAACTAGAGAACAAACTAGTAGGTGGGGTTGTTGGTTGTTTCTAGTTTCTATTAATATTGATCATCTGGGTTGAGTTTCAGATGGGCTATCACAATACTCATTTGGAAATCAAAGCAAATCAAAGCAAATTAATCAAAGCAAAGTCCAGATGGGTTCAATTATTATACTTACCCAAATTTGAAATCAAAGTAAATTAACCAAAATTGGATGTTTCATGCATGTTGGAATAAGCAAATTAAGCAAATTAATCTCAGTATTTTAGGTGCGACTGGAAATAGGAATCTATTTGAGAAGAAAAACTCATACTCATTTGGAAAAATTTCATTAGGCTAAGTCATACTCATTTGGAAAACTCATACTCATATGAAAAATTCTCATTAGGCTAACTCATACTCATTTGGCTAAGTCATACTCATTTGGAAAACTCATACTCATATGAAAAATTCTCATTAGGCTAACTCATACTCATTTGGCTAAGTCATACTCATTTGGAAAACTCATACTCATTTTAGAAATTTCTCTTAAGGCTAAGTCAGACTCATTTGGCTAAATAATACTCAATTGGAAAACTCAGAAAAACTCTCATTTGACTTCATACTCATTTAGGTAATTCGTACTCATTTGAAATATTCATATTCATTTGACTTGGTACTCATTTTGAATATTCATACTCATTTTGTTTCGTACGCATTTTGACCAACTCATACTCATGTTGCTTCGTACTCGTTTTGACAAACACATACTCGACGTACACCAAAGTGTAACTTTTACCCAATGATTCAAGCAATACTAACTTTTCATTTTCCATAATTAAACCTAATCCTAGTTGAACAAGGACATGAGTCTACCAAATACATCCACTTTAAAATTCCTTTTTCTTTCTTCTCCCCATTTTGAAATCCTCAGATTTTTCTGTGGCAAACAAACAGGGCTAAATGGATGACTAAATGGCCCAAATTTTGTCTAGCCCACTACGGATCCTTTCATTAGGCTACCTTTTTCTCCCTTAGTGGTATATATGTGGGCCTATTTTATATCAAGTACAGTTTAAGAAAGTCCGTTTATTTTTTTTATATCATGTTTGAAGAGTTTGCAATGGATCACACTAGGATGGGCAAACCTGGGGTGTAAATGATCTGAGCGGTCTCGTAGATCCCTTGAGTTCGAATCGGTCAAAGCTCGGCTCGAGCTCGATCAACTTCGAGCCCGAGCCGAGCCCGAGCTATATGTCAAGTATACGAGCTCGAGCACGAGCCCAGCAAAGCTCGGCTCGGCTCGATTTTTTTAAAATTACATCTGAAACGTCTGGCAATAAGAAAAATAAAAAAATAGCTCAAACATGCAAAGCCCATAAAGAAATATAATATTATTGGGTTTAGTTTTCATATTGTATTAAATTTATGTATGGTGAACTATTGCATATTTTACTTTATGTAAGAATGGATAATAAGGTTAATAATTGATAGGCGGGAGACAAAAAAAAGAGTCGTGTCGAGCCGAGCTCGAGCTCGAAATTTTGTAAACGAGCCGCGCTCGAGCTCGAAAGTGTGTAAACGAGACGAGCTTGAGCCTCACTTTGGTGATTGTTGGAAATGTTTACGGACGAGTAATGGGTTTGAGTTTTTTTTTTTTGGGTAGTAATTTGATTAGCTGAGCTTTATGATTTTTGTGCATGAAAATGGGATGAGAGAAATGGTTGACTTAGCTTTTGTGGATCGTGTTTTTTTTTTGGGTATTCAATTAAATTGCTAATTGTTAGTAAAGGAAGCAACTAAAGAAATAGAATATGAACTAGCTGGAAGATAGGAAAGATTCTTTTTCTGCCAGTTCGAGCCTGGCGAGGCGCTCCGGCTGAGTTGCATTTGATATGGTAGGAATGAAATGGGTTTAAATAAAATTCTGGGTGTAGGATGTCGGCTGTTTTGCTCCACCGACTTACAATTCCTTAGTTCTAAATATCTCTCCTCATTTCTTTTTATAGATCATTCTAGGTTTTTGTAGATACATTTAGTCTAGATTTTTCTATATACATATGTTTCTAGATTTTTCTAGATTAATGCTTTTAAAACTCCCCCTTATTCAGAAAAATCTTGAATTATGAGTTGTCTTCTGAACTCGATAAACTTTTCTATTGGTATTGCCTTAGTGAAGATGTCTGCGAGTTGCTTTCCTGTTTTGCAAAATTGTAACTCGATCTCCTTCTTCTCGACCAACTCGCGAATAAAGTGGTGTCGTATATCGATGTGCTTTGATCTGCTTTGGAAGACCGGATTCTTTGTCATTGCCATAGCGGACATGTTGCCACATAATATGGTTGTTGAATCTTCTTGTGTTTGTTGTAGATCGACCAATATCCTTCTAAGCCATACTGCTTCACCTGCTGCACTTGTTGCTGCAATATACTCTGCTTCGGCGGATGATAGCGCTATTGTCGATTGTTTCTTTGATGACCATGAGATCACCTTCGATCCTAGTTGAAATACATACCCGCTTGTGCTCTTCCTATCATCCACGCTTCCGACCCAATCATTGTCTGTGTACCTTGTAAGCCTGTAATCTTCTTCTTTTTCATATAGGATTCCATAGCTCTTTGTTCCCTTTATGTACTTGAGAATTCTTTTTGCTGCTGCTAAGTGAGCTTTACTTGGCTCACTCATGAATCTGGATACTACGCTGACAGCATGTACTATGTCGGGCCTAGTGTGTGTGAGATAGATGAGAGATCCGACCAAACTTCGATATATTGATGCATCGACCTTATCCTGGCCATCATTCTTTGACAGCTTCTCAGTCAGTGCCATTGGGGTAGCCAATGGTTTGCAATCTTTCATATTAAATTTCTTAAGTAGGTCTTCTGCATGCTTTTCTTGTGAAATGAATATCCTTCCTGGCCTTTGCTTGACTTGCATACCAAGGAAGTATTTCATAGTTCCAAGGTCGGTCATCTCGTACTC
The DNA here is from genome assembly GCA_947645195.1 of Patellifolia procumbens. Taxonomy (NCBI): domain Eukaryota; kingdom Viridiplantae; phylum Streptophyta; class Magnoliopsida; order Caryophyllales; family Amaranthaceae; genus Patellifolia; species Patellifolia procumbens. Next base: position 334,847 of record CANSGD010001116.1, read on the forward strand.
TGACGTCATTATCTTTTTAAAATTTTCAATCATCTTTGGATTTGTGCCTGTGTAGATTAGATCATCTACATAGAGGCATAATATGAGAAAATCATGTGACCGTTGGGTCTTGATATAGAGCGACGGCTCACTCGGGCTTTTTGTGAAGCCATTTTGAAGAAGATAGCTATCTATCATGTTATTCCATGCACGAGGAGCTTGCTTGAGCCCGTAGAGGGCTTTACGAAGGCGATAAACTTTATCTTTTTGGCCTTCGATAATATAACCTTGTGGTTGCTCGACATATACTTCTTCTTCGAGCTTTCCGTTAAGAAATGTTGACTTCACATCTAATTGAGAAACTGGTAATTTAAATTGAGGTGCTAGTGCAAGGACTAACCTGATTGTCTCCATGTGGACTACTGGAGCATAAGTCTCGTTGAAGTCAATTCCTGGTTGTTGAGAGTAACCTTTTGCGACGAGACGAGCCTTGTATTTCTGGATGGAGCCATCTTCGTTATACTTAACCTTGTAGACCCATTTGAGACCGATCACTTCTTTGTCTTCAGGTTTCTCAACAAGCTCCCATGTGTTGTTTTTCTCGATCATCTTGATTTCTTCATTCATTGCCTCGATCCACTTGTCGTCTCGAGCAGCTTCTTGAAAACTTTGTGGTTTGTTTGTGAAGAGAGCCATCATTGCATGATTGCATTCGTAGTCTTGTAAGTAAATTGGTGCATGTCGGTCTCGATACGATCGACGAAATTCTTCAGTTGGTCTTGATTCTCGTGATGAGCTTGAGCTTGAGCTTGAGCTTGGTGATCTTGTGCTCCTTGATGATGTTGGACTTTGGGATGATTGTGTCGATGGCTGACTTGGACCTTCTTCTTGATCCAATCTTGGTGGCGGTATATCTCCTTCTACGGGTTGAGATTCATTCTCCATCTATATCCATTGTGCTCCTTCGTCAAAGATGACGTCTCTTGAGATGATTAATTTCTTAGATTCGGGCTAATATTGGAGATATCCTTTTGACTCATCACTGTATCCAATGAAGATACATTTCTCGCCTTTGCCGTCGAGTTTTTCCTGGTTTTCCTTTGGCACGTGGGCATATACAATGCACCCGAAAACTTTAAGGTGCTCTACTCTTGGCTTTCTCTTATGCCAAGCTTCATAGGGCGTCGTACCCTTGACGGCTTTCGTGGGGGATCTGTTAAGACTATACACAGCTGTATGGACGGCTTCTGCCCAAAAATATTTTGGCAATTTCTTGGCTTGCATCATACTACGAGCCATTTCAGCAATGGTTCTGTTTTTCCTTTCCGCAACACCATTTTGTTGTGGTGTGCGTCTTACTATTAATTCTCTTTTAATACCATGTTCCTTGCAGAAACTGTTAAACTCTTTGCTTGTGAATTCTCCCCCACGATCTGTTATGAGAATTTTTATAAAATGCCCACTTTGTTTTTCTGTGAGGGCTTTGAATTGCATGAATTGGGAAAGTGCTTTTGATTTTTTCTCCAATATATAAACCCACATCATGCGAGTGAAATCATCAACAAATAATAGAAAATATCTTTTTCCGCCAAGAGACGGATTCTTGGTAGGGCCCCATATATCTGCATGAACAAGTTCTAACGGAGCTCTAGCCCTCCAAGAAGAAGTTGGAAAGGGCAATCTATGCATCTTTCCATAAACTAGTTGTGGGGCCAAGCGCGATGCGCGCGGACCCCGAAGATAGAAAATTATCGTTTATAATTAACTTTCAGAATAACATTCTTACTAAAAACAATTAAGGGTGTTATTATGTAAAACTACCCAATTTAATTTATAGAGAAATTGGATAATGTAAATTGATGTTGCAGAAGGCAAAACGTATTTTGCTCTAAATGTAGCGAGTTCCGAGAAGTTTGTCAATGCGGTTATTGAATCTGAGTATCATTCATCCCTTTTGCGATCTCTTTTACTTGTCTGATTTGGATATAATCCGAAGGATCCGTTGTTCACAATCATAGTTTTAATTCTATTTTGTGGTCTCATGTATGCAAGGATAGTAACATTTGCTTTTCACCTTGCGCAATCAATGACATTCGATGCAGAACAAAGGTGGGTTCAACATTTCTCCACCAGAAGTCTCACCGCACATTCTTATATATGGACCCTATGATTATTACTTCATGAAAAGCTCTAATGTATCCTCTTCAAAAAAAAAATTGATATTTTAGATATTTCACAATAATATAATTTTATAGTGTTTCAATCATGCATTTACACTATAAAGGAGAGGGTAACTTAGGGTAGTATTCCCATCAAAAATACCACAAGGAAACAAAAAATGAGTAATGCAAAATGAACTAATGTTTGCATATGTTAGCATAAATTGTAATTTAAGATATCATAAAAGCATCATTGATACCTATGCACTACCACAAAAAGGCCATTTATTGCGGTTGTAATGCCTGATTTATTGCGGTTTACAAAAACCGCAATAGATACATGATGCAATAAAAAGCAGGAGATACTTTATATGACGGATCTGAACCACCATAAAACGTATTATTTCTATTGCGGTTATCTGAACACCGCAATCTTTTAAATGTTTTTGACTACCACCAAATTTTCAAAATTGCCGCCAAATACGAATTATTTAAGATGGCGGTTTAACACAACCGCCATAGAAAGTTGCGACACCTTTCTTAGAAAGTTTTATATTGTCGTTCTATTTCTTTTTTCCTTTATAAGAGTATAATTGAAATGCTGAAAAAAATATTTACTAAATGGAGAAAAAAACAATCTTACGATCATAATATAAATGTAAAGCTTAAATATTAATTTGTCAACTAAATTTGTTTAGATCTTTTTCCTAAAAAACGTAAATTTTGTCCTTCTATGACCTACAACATAAACTAATGTAATAAGTTAAACAAAAAGTCTTGTAATCAAACTACATATATTTTTCTAGGTCAAATGATGATACATATCACACCCACTCATTTCTTCATCAGTTTGATCTTGGCCATAGGACAGAAATAGATTGCCTGGAAAGTAATGTAAAAACTAGGTCAGCAAAAGTATCTAATTATTTAGAAAATTCAAGTAGAAAATTCGGCAGAATTTCCTCTATAATTGGCACTCCACTAATTTCCGAATGTGTACCTAAATATTTTAAAAGTTCACAGGGAAGCGATATTCCACAACACACCATAAATAATTACTACAATTAGAAAATGCACCAAAATCCTCCAAGCATTCGACTATAGAATAACCAAAGGGTAAACTACTCTAAACTAAATACAAAACCAGCACGAAAGCACGAAAGGAACTGGGGTACTTACAGATTGTGGAATTTTTACTTGCTTTTGTTGGATTATCTCTTTCAAAAATCTCATAATACCATATCCACACTCAATATCATTATCTTATCGAGGGTACAACAAAACAACAAAGACGAATTATAATTCTGTTACTACATATGATCTTATATTTAGAAAAATTATAGTCACGAACCTGTATATTCAACCACTTGGTATTCATTTTCAACTTCTTTAGATCCCCTTTTCACTTTGAAATAAGAGAAGTGCTCTACAAATAAACAAATAAAAAACAAAAAAAATTAATAGTATACATTATCCATGCTAAGCTAAGCTAAATCGTGCAACACACTAAAAAGCAACTAAAATGTAGTATACCTTACGTGTCTAGCTTGCAGTAGCACTAAAAAGAGCAGATATCTCATTTTTACGCTTAACCAATCCACTAACATTGTAATCACCAATTGTATTAGTAGCCACACTCCCTTATGTCTAGCTTGCAGTAGCATTAACCTTAGTCCCACACCTCGGTGTGCAAGGTGGGAGTCCTGGACTGCTGGGAATCTGGGATAGTGTACTGTGAAGGTCGGATCATCGGATGTGCACTGTGGACCTTTTCTGAAGTGCAATGAACAAAATTGATTCATGTCAATTGATCCTCTCAAATGCATGTCTGTCACCAGTAATTATGTCTATTTAGCAAGTCAAACAGCGATAGCTAAAGATGAATAAACAGCCTATGGTGCAAGTGCAAGTCTAAAATCATCCAATTCCAAAAGGCTTTTCTATCACGACTACATATAGTTTTCTTATTTCCCTGCAGTCTTAGCCATGTAAAACAGAGAGAAAGTATCCAGAAGGTTTACAAGCCCAGAACGAAAAGATAATTACAGCAAACTAAAAGATGATATCAAGCATTCGAGACGCTTGCGCACTCCCGAGAGGTAACAAAAAAACTTAACACAACTTTCTGCATTACTATGTGTCTATGTTCTCCCTAACCTCCTCTATTTATAGAGGCACATACCTCGTAATTATTCTCTATATTCTACCCTATTTTAAATTAAACATATGACCCTTCCTCAGTAACCAGTTCATACAGGTTGGTTCAAATTAACATAACTACACTGCATAAAAAGAAGGTAAACTGCATGTGGTTTTGCCAAAATAACTTGATAAAGCACTGTTGGACACTGAACTCCATAACGGAGTTGAAAAGATAAGGAATTTAGCGGAAGAATGCAACGAGTAACAACCAAAAGCAGATAATAACATTCAAAAAGTAGCTCTTCACACTGGCATTAGCCATCATTTTACATGCAAAATTTGAACCATAACCAATCTAGAAATCTGACATAGAAATATAGAATAACAGAATGAATATCAAATAATTCAAATTTTATAAAAAATACATTCAGTCAGTTATTGATCAAACTTGTGACCTATTGAAGGACTTCAAAACCATTTAAATAATTGAAAAGCTAATGACCTAATGCCCGAACTAAAAGTGCTTTGCATCAGAATAATTCCTAAGAAAGCATTCTTAGCAATGCTACAAATTATAAAGTTCTTGCACAAAATTAGCATGAGATCATTCATTTTCATAAGCAAGAAATAGTCTGACTCAGTGTGATCATTTATCAAAGAACGAATCTGGTTATCAAATGATTGAACAAGCTGGGAGCAATTTACTTATGATACTTAGTTGACATTCATTAAAAGTATCTAATGAATTATGCGTTCAATACATCTTGTTTAGCAGAAAGACGAGTACTCCTTGCTCATTATCAGAGAATCACTTATTCACAAACCTCGAATAAATTCCTATAAATGATAAAAACAAAAAAAGCAAAAAGCCTAAAATAAAAAAGAAAACAAATCAAACAAAAAAGGGAAGAGAGAATATTCAAGAGGTCTGTAGAAACAATCAAGAAAAAGACGAATGAGCCGACTTAATATTTTGGCATTATCACTACAAAGAAGAACTTTCAGATTTCTATTCCTTCCTATCTTCTGAAAAAAAGAAAAGGAAAAATTGTCAAGAATAAGTCAACCTTTGGCCGGTCTTCTTTTAACAAGTTAAACTTTAGATAATCCTGGAATAAGTTAACCTTGTGGGGGTATCCACTTTTAACAAGTCAAAACCGGTTACAACTTGCTATTTTAGGTCACCGAGCCACGTGTCATATTTTGATTGGTTTGATTTTAAATTTCAATTTTCTTTTAACTCTAAATAATAATTAAACTAAAAAATAAAAAATAAAATACTACCCCTTCCCCACCCCTGCCAACACCATGCCCCCCTCCTCCCCAACCCCCTCCCCACCTCTTCCCTACCCCTGCTAACACCACGCCACCCCCCCCCAACCCCCTCCCCACCCCTTCCCTACCCCTGCTACACCACGTCCCCTCCCCCAACCCCCTCCCCACCCCTTCCCTACCCCTGCTAACACCACGTCCCCTCCCCCCAACCCCCTCCCCACCCCTTCTAACACCACGTCCCCTCCCCCATCTCTACTAACGGCAACTCCACCGAAATCCCCGGCGTGCAAGCCACCACAATTCACCTTCCCTCCTCTTCGTGGCCGGAAAAGGGAAAGCAGGGAAAGGGAAGGTTAGTAGGGGGAATGGATCTGGTGGCCGGAAAAGGTAAACGGAAAGGGAGCTGGGGGATGGATGGTGGCCGGAAAAGAGAAAGAGAATGAGAAAATGGTGGCCGGAAAAGGAAAACGGAGCAGGGGAAGAGGGTGGTGGTCGGAAAAGAGGAAGGGAAATGGGGAAATGGGGAAATGGTGGTCAGAAAAGGAAAACGGAGCAGGTTGTAGGGTGGTGGCCGGAAAAGGGGAAGGGAAAAGAGGAACTGGTGGCCGAAAAAGGGTAGGAGTGAAAAGAAAAAATTAAAATATAAAAAATTACCTATTCTTCCGGTCACCGGTCACCGGTTAGAAGCGGATACCGCCACAAGGTTAACTTATTCCAGGATTATCTAAAGTTTAACTTATTAAAAGAAGACCGGCTAAAGGTTGGCTTATTCTTGACAATTTTTCCAAAAGAAAATTAGGGGATTGTGGTAAGAAGTTTTGAACTTTCATTATGACGTAAATATACTATCAAAATTGTACAAATCAATAAATCGAAGTGATTTTCGGCTCTTTTACATGTCCCCATACTCCACTCGATTTGTAGGCCTCCAATCCTCACATTCTCAAAATCTAAAATACAAAAAGCTCAAATACAGAGCAAGTTATTTCGATTCTTCCGACAAATGAAGTATGCAGTAGTTTCATATAGCCATGTAGTAGGATGTACTAATACTCACTAAGGTTACTGTAAGTTCTAGTCCAACAATGACAATAATCAAGACAGACAAGACCTTCATAAACTGTATGGACAAACTAAGGCAACCAAAATAGCTCACCTCCCATATCCACACCACCAAGAACTTCGCCCCCGGTGTCGATAATGTTAGCGCTCGGGCGTTGCATAATGCAAACAGTCCCAAAATCAGCAAAATTCATCATCAACACCCTAATTTTTTCCAGGCGGGAGCAAATCAGCAAATCAATGAACTATGTAAAACTATAGGAACTTTAAACATCAAACACAGATCTTCCTAATCGATCAATAAACAAAAATTAGAAATTCTCAAGGGGAAGTAAACGCTTCCACAAGGAAAAATATGATAAAAATTACATACCAACAGGGAAAATAGAAGTAGACTGCTAGGAATCAGCAGGGTATCCTCTAGGTGTACTTACCCCACTGGAGTTGCCGTCTTCTTTCTGATCTGAGATTGTAGCATCACAAAAACCATGATCAGAATGATGACTATCCCCACTCCCACCTTCTCGCGATACATTATTCTTTCCGGCCAGTCATCATTTTCGATCGAACTTAGTCACCGACCTTTGAACTTTGAAGCCTAAATTAAGAAATAGAAAGGCAACATTAGTTCACATGGTACATCAAAATATTTTTCCCAAAGAAACTTCATAACTTATCCCCACAAAAGGTCATCAAGGAAGTAACCCAGCTTGTTAGCTTTGCAGCAATAGCTGTCAGCAAAGGCTGCTCAGCTTTCTGGTCTTAATTTCACCTAATTGGTTGAGAGTTAAGCCATGATCAACAAAATGAAAGATGACAAATATAACACTAAAATCCTATTTCGATTCTTCAATACATAATTCTTTAAGCATACAAATTACAAACTAAACATGAAAATTAGCAAATGAGTTACGATTAAAAATTAATGATATTAGATTAAAAGTTACAAAATTGAGGGAAATAGAGTTCAAACCTTTCTGCCAAACAGCCTTGCCATTCACATGTAATTTAGTCTATGCTCCAAATGAAATAAAGTCAAATCGATAAGAACCTTGTAAAAAGAGAAATAAGATCAATTAAACTCGTGATGTAAAAAAATTCATATAAAGATCCCATATACTCCTCAAACTAATTAAATAACAAGCCATCGCTCCTACACTTAGAACAGGAATTGAAATAACAAACTAAATTAAACATAAGAAAGGAATTGAAAGAGCAACAAACCATGATTGTCCTCATTTTCATTTAGAACAACTTAATTCAAATTCTCTCCCATACGCTTACGTCTACGAGCCCAATCCAAGAGGCTAAAACAATCATCAACGTCTGATTTAGAATCGGAAAATACAACTATAATCTCGATCAGAAGAACACAAAATGATGCATTGCTATCAAATTTTTTTGAGAAACAAGCGTAGATCAATAAACAAACAAAAAGTAGTAAAACAAAGTTAGTTGGCATCTAATATTCATGAAAGTTCAAGATCAATTTACAAATTTGTTGTTTGAGTTGTGTAATGTACCATTCTAAGAAACTTGATTGTCGTATTTTGGACAACAATCTCGATTGTAGCATGTCATTTCATTACTTTCAGCCTTCCTTGATCACTCTTTCAGGTTGGCCAAATATAAAATCTAAGCCTAAATATACATATATCAAACTAAAAAATATTTATATCAAACACAGAAACTAAGAAAGAAAAATTAGGGGAAAGAAGAAAAACTCAAAACTTACAGTCGAATTTGTTTAATCAAACCCACAAACAAAAAAAAAAGATTGATCACATATTAAGGAAGGATGAAAAAACCAAATGAACATAGCTTCAATTTTTGATGTTCAACAACAAAAAGAGGAACCTGAAATGCAAATCTTTGACTATTTATTGATACACCTATGCCACAACTAAATAATAAGTCAAATCACTTGAGAATTACCAACCGTTTTTCACTTGACGGATTATCAATAACAATCAAAAAACCTAAATCTAAAAAATACAAGAAATTGGCATAAATCACAAACAACATTGAAACAAGATATTATAAATCGGCATACTCTGTTCTGGTCAAGGACGTCGACGATGACAACAATCGACCATACTCTTTGTGACAGTTGATGAGAGCTACCCTTCCGATCTCCATGAACCTCTCGAACGGCTGAAAACAGTAAATCAAAAGGAAAATAGACTCAGATTTTAAGCAAAATTAAGCAATCAATTAACTAAATTTCATCAATATCAAATCGTGTAGAAACCAAGATAAAGAAATGCAGGGAAATGTGAATGAGAGAAAGAGTGAGATTAATATTACCATCTTGAGGGAAATGTGAGTGAGAGAAAAAGTGAGATTAGGGTTTTCAGAAAAAGGAGAGAGAAAAAGCAAGTTGGAGTAAAAGAAAGAGATTTACGGTGGAGATGGAAATCAGGAAAAGTATGGGAACTCAAGCTAGTTTAGGAAAAAGCTGATGGAGAAACGCTCAAAGGGAAAGAAAAATAGCTGCCAGTGTTCTGTTCATATCAACAGTGAAAATCAGAGTTTTAAGTTTCATTCCACTGTTCATGTGAACAGTAAATTGTTTCTCCTTTTTACAAGGTTATTATAGATATAACCCTCACATATTTTCTTTTCATTGTTTATTGATGAAAGTCCGATCACCATTTTTTTTTGTTTTAATAGTTTTAAACTGTTAAAATTTAAGTGCCCGAATATTAAGTGACATAATATTGATTCATCTATAGTAGAGCTCAATGAACAATTATTTTCCAAGTGTATTCTCAGAGGAAATATTTTGTTGGGAGCCATTTGAGTCGTAGTAATTAATTGTCCTTTTTTCTTGTCAAATATGAGGCATTTATTATCATCAAATTTCACCATATAACCTCTTTGAATTAGTTGGCCCACACTTAACAAATTTTGCGCAAGACCGGGGACATAGAAAACATCATTAATAAATTTAGAAGAGCCGTTTTTGGTTCTAACGACAATTGTCCCCTTTCCAGTAACTTCCTTGTTGCTACCATCACCAAGAGTAATTTGAGATTTAACATTTTCATTAAGACTGACAAAAGAATTTTTGTTGCCAGTCATGTGGTTCGAACAACCACTATCAATATACCATGTAGCATTTGACTCTTGGTGAGCATTTAGACAAGTATAGAATAATTGATCATTAGATTCCTTGTTTTCAGATAAATTGGTCTCCTTCTTTTGTCGGTACCAACAATCCTTTTCAAAATGAGTATGTCTTTTACACCTTTTACATTTATACCGACAATCTTGTGTATTGTGGCCATTTTTCTTACATAAATTACAGTGTGAGCCAGTTTGATTATTTTCTCGACTCCCATTATTTTTATAAATTCCTCTCCCCCTGCCACGGTTATATGAAATACCTCCTTTACTGTAGCCATTTCTAGTTTTATTTTCTCCGTTATTAGAAAATTTTAATTTGGCTTGGAAAGCTTGTTCTAGTGGCTATTCCGAGAATCTAAGCAATCTATCTTTGTGTGCTAGAAGAGATCCCATTAATTCAGTTAGACTTAGTTTAGTCAAGTCTTTGTTGAACTCTTTTATAGCAGCCACTATATGATCATAATTTTTAGGGAGACTTCTCAATATTTTCCGAACAACTTGGACATCTTCAATTTTATCTCCATTAGTTAGGATTTCATTTATAACATTTGAAACTCGCCTAAAAAATGCTTGAATAGTTTCATTATCTGACATTAATAAATTATCGAAGTCTCTCCATAAAGATTGAAGTTTAAAGATAATTACATTTTCGGATCCTCTATATTTTGTTTCCAAAATACTCCAAGCCTCCATGGCCATTGTAGCAGCCATAATTGTGGGAGGTATTGTTTCTTATACTCCCCGATAAATAATGGATATGGCATAGTGATCCCTTCTTTTATTTTGTTTATACAAATTTCTTTTGCTTTCATCCCAAGAAGCCTCTTCATTGGCATCTTTGGGTTTTTCATACCCCTCTTGGACAATATCCCAGAGGTCTTGCATAATAAATATTGACCTCATTTGGATACTCCATTATTCATATTTCTCCCCTTTAAATGTAGGTACCCAATTGATTTGGGGATTGAAAGAGTTGGTGTTTGTGGTAGTCATTTTTATTTATTTAGTGTTAGATTTTGGTTAAAGGGAGTGAAATATGTGGTGTGTAAAATTGAGGGGTGAATGAGTTTAATTGTTGAAAGCCTTTGGATTATTTGGCTCTGATACCAATTGTTGAAAATGTTTACGGAAGAGTAATGGGTTTGAGTTTTTTTTTTTTTTGGGTAGTAATTTGATTAGATGAGCTTTATGATTTTGTGTATGAAAATGGGATGAGAGAAATGGTTGACTTAGCTTTTGTGGATAGTGTTGTTTTTTTGGGTATTCAATTAAATTGCTTACACCACCAAGCATATATATAGTGTAGGATGTCGACTGTTTTGCTCCACCGACTTACAATTCCTTAGTTCTAGATATCTCTCCTTATTTCTTTTCATAGATCATTCTAGGTTTTTGTAGATATATTTAGCCTAGATTTTTCTATATACATATGTTTCTAGATTTTTCTAGATTAATGCTTTTAACAGTGAGCTCGACCAAAGTGACTTCAAGCCGAGCCGAGCTTGGTCGAGCTCGAGCTCAGCTCGGCTCGTTTACACCCCTAGGCAAACCCCACACGAACCACAGCCCAGCCGGTTCGGTTTATAACACGTGTGTACCCAAGTTACGATTTTTTGAATATTAACATGAAAAACTGTTTCTTTTAATTTCAAATACACTAGGTTAAATTGTTAACTGTTAAGTTGTTCCCATCTAACAACTTGAGAAGTGATTTGCCTCCTCCAAATATATTTTTTGTTCAGCCAATTGCATAACTAATTGTCCAGTATCTATCTAATTTTTTTTTGTGAAAGAGAGGGATTTTTCCATTATTTATGAGATATTTCAGTTACACATTTTAATATTATTATAGCTTATTTTGTTGTAATAATTGTAGCCACATTATTGGATACTAGTTGTTACCTTATAATTTTATTATACGTCCGGGTGTATTATGAGTATGATACATTTAAGGCTATTTTTTTACTCAAATAGTCTTGGACGTACCATGAGCATGGTACACCCAAGACTATTTGTGTTATTTCTCAAATAGGCAGGGTGTACCATGCTCATAGTACACCCGGGTGTATGATGCATAATCTCAAAATAATCTATATTAATTAGTTGATAATACTCCTTTCACAATCATCAAATAATAATAACCAATTTTAGATGAGTAAGTTTTGAATAGATAGTTTATTTATATATTTAACCTAAAATTTTAGCATATAAAATATTAAAATTTTAAGTTTTCAAAAACTTATACAATCAAGCAATATACTATCAATAGATCACCATTTAATACAAGTTTCATTTAATACAAGTTTTTTCTAATTTTTGATTGATAAATCTAGCAAGTTGGAGGATAGTAAACAAAAAAAACATGGAAGCGAGATCACAAGTTGGAAGAACAGACACACGTATAGGTATAGCTGTATAGGACCTATAGCTATGAGCAAATTGTTTATTAGGCAATCAAATATCAAGCTCGGTCCCCATGCATGCATGCAATAATCCATGCCTACAAATTGCAACCTTTTTTCCCATACAAACCAAAACCACAATAGCTATATAATATTGTTATTGGCCTTTTGAATTTCAATAAGAGGCCGACCTAGTTTAGAATGCTCTAGAATTAGTGGCGGATGCAGAAAAATAATTTCGTGAGGTCAAAATATACGTATATTTTAAATTTTGTGGGGTCAAAAGATCAATTTTTAACAATTTTCAAAAAAATCGAAATTATTAAAAGAAAATTTTACAATTTTACCAATTCAAGTGGGGTCAAGAGACCCACTTTCCCCAACATAGATCCGCCACTGTCTGAAATTGTAAGACTTTTTTTTTCATTGACTATCTATTTACATAGATCTAAAATCGTCGCAGCTTTTTATCTTACGTATATATTACTACTTTGTCAAAGCGCTTAAAACTCTATCTTATTTTATGTTGTAACAACCCAATTCCTCCCCTATTCACGTTTGTTGGCCTTTTTTCAGTGGATTGGAATTTCTGAGTTGTTACGCCTCTTTTCAGTTAATTGTAATAAAAACTTGGTTGAAATTGTTGCTTAATTAGTTCAGAAGCTTGTGAGCTTTGCTTTTGATGAAGTTTGTCCTATTTACTTCTTCAATAAGCTGAGTTTACAAGTTATAATAAACTTATAACACACAAGATCCACAAGTTGGAGTAGTAACAAATTAAACACACACGCAAAGCAAGTAGGAGAAGCAATTTGTTTAGTTAATTAGGGCTTCAAAAATCAAACTCGGTCCCCATGCATGCATGCACCCATGCAATAATCAATGCCTATAAATAGGTACCCTTTTGCACCCCTTCTTTCCCCACACAAACAAAAGAATGGCATCAACCAACCTTTCACTTACCCTAGTTCTCATATTCCTAACCATGACCACCCACTCACTAAAAGCCAATGCGGAATTTAGTGTTAGCCACCGTGTAAGTCCAATATTTGTCAATGGAGTAGCTACTTGCTCCGGCACGCCTGTGCCTAATCTTAGTGTGGTGGCTACACTCAATGGCACTGCTATTGCCTCCACAATTACCACCGCGAATGGCTCTTACAGTCTTCCCATTAATATGAACAACGTCGTAGGAGGTTCTCGTAGTCTTCTAAATTTTAAAGTGTTAATCAAGGTTCCCATTTCCGCTTGCCCTTCACTAGCCACTGCTTCTCACAGCCTCCAACAAGATAATCAACTGAATGAGTTCATCGACAACGATATCATCGACGCCCGTCCTCTCCTCCAGTTCCTAGCAGATAATGGAGTTCTAGCTGATGTCTATTTCAGTATGCTAGATGATTTTTTAGGCATCCCCACAACAAGAAATAAATAACCCTATTGTTGGGACTCTTGGTCCGATCTATTTTGATGATGATAAAACACATCTTACTATAACAGTTTGATTTGTGTGACAGAGTTCTAAGCAAAGTGAAAGTGTGGACTTCATGGAAGCTCAAGCAATTCAAAAGAGTAGCTTAGGATTTGTTATACCGCTTCTGTTGAAATTAACTAGCTATGATCATGTGCTAAATATATAATGTGAAAATAAGATGATGAAATATTCTCTTAAGAGTTAAGAAATAATGAATCATCTTAAATTCACATCTATAAGGGTTTTGATTTTATTATTAAAAGTAGAAGCCAGAAAATGTTGTACATATACTTTTGGTTTTTAAAAGAAACGCTTAGAGGTGTAAAAAACGTTGAGTGAAAAAATGTTTTTTTTGAGATAAAGATGGAAGATAAAATCTTTCATCTTTAAGTAACAAAAAATATTTTTTTTCTCAAATAACTTTTCTTTCAAAATGGATTTCTTTTTTCGGCTCCTTAAAATCTGATTTCAGTTTTAACAAGAAAAAATCAAAGATTTGGAAATCAGTTTTTAAAGGATAGATTTTATATTTTTGGTAAGATATTATTCCTTTGGAATAAAATAAGTTTTATCAAGAAAAATAAAATCTTTACTTGGAGAAGAAGCAGAGGTAGCTACGTTATTTAAAGAAAACAATATGCTATTGCTTCAGTGTGCTTTCACGCAAAACAACTTTCTCTGGCTTGTGAGTTCTTCATTTGAAAAACAAATCCCTTCATAACACAGTTTACAGCACAGTGCTATAGCTAGTTAAATCGCTCATATTGATCCTCGTATATGCTTATTTAAGAAGCACTTGTTAACGAGGCCTTGATATACTTCTGTAATCTCATTAATAACATTGTGAGTTGAGTTTGGGTAGCACTACTAGGGTTAGTAGTGGGGGAAACTAGTTTGTTTCAAAAGATTAATATTTTGAGTTGAATATTAATAAGAGAATAGGTAGGGTGGACGTAGATCTCAAAGTTGGGATAGAACCACAGTAAATCTGTGTGTCTTATTTACTATTTCCGCTGCTTAATTGTGTTAAAGTATTTTATTGAGTTTACAAGTGAAAAACGAGATTTACCATTCGTGGCACAGTGCTTGGCACAGTGCCGTAAAGTTCGTTTTTGCGAAAATTCGATTTTAAATTAACCACTCAATTCAACCCCCCCTTCTTGAGTGTTCCCTTGCGTTCCAACACCTATCCCATAATATAGACCTTCCTTACCATATATACCTTAATACCTAAGCTACCAAAGTTTTGTTTACACAAAGTTTGGTAGATTAACTTAGGTCATAAACGGTATAACTCATAAAGGTTTTGACTTAGTCATTTTCCATGCTTTCAACAAATCTTCTTTCCTCTTCTATTAGTAGAATAGTAGTTTTATGATTACCATAGATATGAGGATAAGAGGGGGGGAATTTAGTAACTTTGTAATTTGATGAATTGCGTTCAAAATGGCCAAGAATTATGGTTTATGAATTATAAGGACCATATAGCTCTAAGGCCTTATCATGTGTACTTCAAATTATTGTTCAATTTCTAAGTTATTGATCTATGTTATATAGTACTTTTGTTTATATGTTATGTACATATTCTCCATGCAATCTCATAAACTAGCTATTTATCCATGGAGCGTGTGTAAGCTTCACTAATATCTTAATGAATATTTCTCATTCATAATCCCCTAGGAAGTTTCCAATTCAAATATCGAATTCCGGAACTTCCAAAATCATCAACAAAAAAAATTGCTAATATATGAGGTAGTCTCCTGGATAAGATTTTCCTAAATACTGTTATGCCTTTTGAGACTCAACATCACACATCTTTTAAAGGGAATAACTAGTATAAGTCCCCGGCGATGCTTGTAGTTGTAGTGTTTAGTTGGTGATAACTAATGTAATTTTGCGTGAAAAATGTGATAAAAAAAGTCATCTCATTTAGACAACTTAACTCTTAGTTTTATTTACATATCATCATTAATTTTGATAGAAGCATCAATAATAGTATGGTGGAGTACTGGTGGTTGGAGCTCTTCATTCCATACTTGAGGTTGGGGCTGGTTCGAATCTTCACATTGACACTCTTTTAATATATGAGAATGATGTTGGATAAAATGTTATTAGAAGAGGGATGGTTACATGTGGCGGATAACAATACTTGCCTACGCTTTTTGAGGTGCATTTTCTTCACCATATGTTTACACGCTTCTATGAACAACTTGTAATTCTTTTAAAAAGTAGGAAAACGCGGACTAACTAAATTTGATTAAAAATGCCCGTGTTTTCGGCAAAAGATATTTGGCAACCCTCTACTTTACATTTTTCAAACAAGCATTTAAATAAAGTTAAACACATAAATATTTGATTAAAAATTTCCAAATATCTTTTGCCGCAAACACGGATATTATAAATGACTAACTAAATTTTAATTTTAATCAAATTTTTTTTTTTAAAAAGGACATATTCCTTGAAGTAGTTGGCTTAAATATAAACTAGCCTCATATGCACGAGATGTTTGAGAAAGAGTAACATATATGTAAAGATTGTGGAGAAACTACAATATAATTTTTCACTTAATTGTATATTGTTTCTTGCCTTTTAAAATATAATCGCCGAGTTTTAGTTATTTTGTATTTTTGGAGGGTGTAATTGTACGTAATCTCATAAGAATTTGAAGAATGAAATAATATAAAAATATATAAAATATGAGTAATAAATTAGCAATCGTGACATGGAAATAAAACGCTAAAAAAATATTAAAAAATCTTATTAAAGATTAACGAGAGATGTCATTTAGATCGAAAAATGGGGAAGGACTGGGAGAGAGAAAATGAAACAAATGTAATATGGATGTTTGATTATTTATCAACTAAACAAAATTACTTTAATTAAATGGCTAAGATTAAAAATTAAAAATATAGATAAATCTATTGATCCCTTTAGTTTTAGGAGCTTTAACTATCTTGATTTATTTATTTTTTATTTTTTCGTTTCTTATTTTTGGTATCCATCCTCTCTCTCCTTACCGATAAACATCGCTTGTTACTCAACACCAACGCCAAATTCTCGCCATCTTCGCTTATCATGGGTTTGAGGAGGTTCCTTCTCCAACTTCTTTGGGTATGTTCCTCTTTTAGTCATATGCATTATCGTGAAATTAAAAGGAGAAAGTAAGTACTTCCTTCATTTCGCAATGCTCGCAACGTTTCATGTTTAATTTGCATACTATCTAATGCAATAGTTTAAACTTTAATATCTCTAATCAATGATATGTAAAAATTATAAAAACTTGATATTGTGATAATATATATTAAGACGAATCAAATAAGACCCCATTTGACTATATTTTTTCTTATACTAATTTCGAAATAAATATAATACAAGAATGATAGATAAATAGTGATTATTAGGCTAATATTACGAGTATTGCAAAACGAAGAAAATATTAATATTTCTAAATTCTTCTTTTAGTCGGATTAATTGGCTCTAATTAATATGAAAAGGAGAAAGTAATTATTAGATATTCCTCGGTCCTCTCTAGAATCTCTACTCTCATTCGGTAGTTCATCACTATCAAACCTCGCGGAAGTCAACACCGAACGTGGTCCGAGGACTAATTAGATTAGTCAATATCCTTTAAATCATAGCATTATCATGTATTAAATATCATTTTCTGTATTGTTGCGTTAATTGACATGTTCTTCCAGCTGGCTTGAGAATACTGTACTTTTTGTGGTAGTTGTTAAAGTAAACTACTCCGTCCATATTCAAACACGGGCGACATCAGACATTTTTGTATGTTGCTACCTGTACCTCCGTTTTATAGTAGTATAAGTCTCCTTTTCTTTTTAAGAGTCAAATTTTAAATGTTTTAGCCAAATATACTTATTAATATATGTAAAAAAATATATTCATATGGGATATTGTTGGAAGCGCCTTAATATGTACTTTCATTATATCAATTTTTTATATTTTTTACTAATACGAAATTGAAAATATAGAAGGTTAAAGGTACGTCTTGGATACTGTGCAAAAGAAAATAGGACATACACTTTGAGACGGAGGAAGTACAATATAATAATTGGTAAAATTAATCAGAGGCAAATCTACTACTTCCTCCGTATCAATTTAGTTTGTACACTTTTTTTTTTTTTTTTTCTGATTTCCAATGCATTTTTTTTGTGAGAGGAAAAAAAGAGGGGGGGGGGGGTCCATGACTCCATGTGATAGGAGAGAGATAGAGTGAAGAAAAACCAAATAAAGAAAGTGAGCAATTAAAAAGAAATTTCCTTTTTTGGAAAGTGTAGCAACTAAAAAGATACGGAAAAGGTACTTATTGGTGATATTTCGTTATTCCTTACCTTAATAAATGTTAAACATTGATTGTCACACAACTTTGACTACTAAGTTATACACTACTTTCGTTCTCTAATAACCACTACATATAGAGTTTTGTCCTATTTGATTTGTCTCGTCAAGTACACTAAGAATATTAAAATTTATATACTCCACTAATATGTTTTTTCTTAATGTACTCGGAGTAATATTTTACTAATATGTAGTTATAGATATTCAGGATATAAAATGTATATTGGCAAACTTAAAAAAAGCAATTGAGAAGAAGATTTAGTAACGAAAGGAGTATTAGTGAACAAAATTAGTTTCAAAATTAGTTGTAGATAGTCATTAAGGGTGCTCATAAATATCTGATCCGATCCGCGATCCGGTCAATCCGATCCGAAATATAGTGTTTTAGATAATTCGGATCGAATATCCGAAAACTTTCGGATTTGAATACCCTTTTGGCCTTTTTGGATATCCGAAATTTGTTAAAAAATTGGATATTTTTCGGATATCCTTATAAATATCCGCTCTTTTTTCATTAAATAAAATTTATTTCGGATCGCATAATACGGGTATCTGATCCGAAAATTTCGAATCGAATTCGGATCACACTTCTCCTAATCCGAAATTATAGATCGGATTGGACAATCCAAAATGAACGCCTCTAATATTCATATTGTCGCACCCTCGTGTGAAAAGGAAGAGATAAAAGTATGGGAGGATTAAGAGTCTAGGACTTGGAGTTGGTCACGAAAAATAACTACTCAATTTAAATAATGAAGATCTAAAATGAAATTAAGAATGAGGAAAAAGGGAAAAAAAATAGAATAGAATATTAAGAACAACAATTCAATTTTGCTGAATTAGTACCATTTTATAAATAGGGAAAAAAACAAAAACAAGTTGACTTTGGCCGTGAGAGGATTTGAAAACGACATCAATTTCCTAAGAACATTATTATTAGCAATGATATTATTGCTAAAGTTCATGACACTTATTCAATTGTTTTCTCTCTTTTAAAACGTTATTTTTTAACCTTTTTTTTTAACAATAACCTATTTATAAGTTCATCACACCTACCCTACCCTACCATACTCTCTCTCACTTACATTACTTTTATAATTAATATTAAAATTTGTTCATGAACAAACATAATTGATGTACTTCCTCCGTAACGAAATAAACGCAACAATTGTACTTTTGACACTATTCACAGTTTTAACTTTGACCGTAGTTTGTGACTTATGTATAACGAAAAATATAGTCATGTGGGGTCTCGTTGGATTCGTCTCAACTTATAGTTTTTTATGACCTAATGTTTCTAGTTTTTACAAATACATAATTAGAGATATTAATCTTTAAAGTTTTATCTTGGCATGCGTGCCCAAGCCAATTGTTGCGTTTATTTCGTTACGGAGGAAGTATTAGTGAAAATTTATATTTTATCTTGATTAAGCACTAATTAACTATAATTAAAAGCGCTATTTTTATACCTGATGATCGTTTGAAAATTGGGTCATAAGACAACCTTTGTTTCATGAATGTTTCACCTACAACCTTATATTGTTTCATTGCTAATAAGAAAATCTTAAAGTTAATGAGATGAATAACTTTATCAAAATGTCATTGCTAATAACGGTGTAAAGAATTGGCACGCAAACCAGACTTCGTGAACAAAGAGTGCAGATAACTTATTTATGAAATCCTGCATTTTAAAATTTTGGTGGGGAGCGTGCCACATAGGACCTTTCATAGGTCCGCATATGTTAATACATATACTTCTTTCAAATTCTTTTACGTGTGTTTTTTCACGCGGACCTAAAAAAGGTAAAGGTGAAGTTAACTACGGTAAAAAGAAGAGGGAAAAAGGTTAAGGAAATGTGATAAAACATAAGAAAGGTGTATAATAATTAAATAAACAGACCCACCAAGTAAGAAAGAAAGGATAAGCGTGTCAATTCAAAAAAGTACACCTAACAAATTGTGTCTGTTTAAGTACAAAATCATCACTAAAAAAGTATAAAAATCATCTTATTTAATATGTATTTTTTAAATTGTAATTTAACTTTAGTTTCTAAATTTCATTAAAAATCTATATATCGTTGTTAATTTGATGAAAGAAATAATAATAGTTTAATGATGTGATGGCCTGGATAAATCTCTTTATCTCATATTAAAGATAATGAGTTTAAATCTTTACATTAGTGACAAATACCTTTTTTTTATATATTTTTCACACTATTAAAATAACGAATGTTATTAAAAGAAGGGATGATGACACGCTAAGTAGAGTCGGAGATAAAATTGGTAGAAGTCATAAGATACCCTAAATACACCTAATAGGCTAAGATGGTTTAATTGTTTAGCATTTTCTTCCTTGTATAGTTGGCCTATCACCTTCGTTTTTTCCATAATAATAATTTTTTTTTTTGGTGTTAGCCAGGAGTATCCCACACCGATAGTATGGACAATCTCCCTCGGGGTACTGAAGTCAACTTAATGGGTAGACCCCTCCCAACTTTGGTTACTCCATTCGCAAGAGTCAGGATTCGAACCCCTGACCATTTGTTTAAGGGATGAGAGTACTTACCACTCACACCAACCAACTTTAGTTCCATAATAATAAAATAAAGTAGGAGAAAACTTGAAGATGAGTTGTTGGCTTGAATATAAATGAACTTCTCTGTTAGCTTCGCAGCAACACCCAGACTCTCAACTTTCAAAGGAGTTTCTTCCTCCAGCTTCTCCAGGTGCGTTTAATTTCTTGCTTTTAATCGTATTTAATTTATAACTCGGTGAAATTTCTTATTAATAGTCTATTATAAGTTTATAACCTACCTTAATACCTGATAAACTTCAGCCATAAGAAAAAGGTGAGAATACATCCACGAAAGTTTGAATATACTCTAAATACGTTGTTGGTGTTAGCTGTTGTGTTATAGAAAGTTTTGCTAGCTCATAGTATATCCTGATCCATACTCTTGAGAACATGTTTATTGAAAGTAATATGATTTTGCACTTTGAAGGAATCATGAATGCGAGATAATGTAAGCTGACAAGAACTTGGTTTTCACGCCAACACTAGGTTACTTGTTTTGACTTCTAAGTACAAGCCATTTTCATATTTAATATCAAACAGAATTCCCTGAACAAGTTGCTTGAGTTTTGTTTGTTCAACAAAGAGTATGTAGTGCATACGACACTATAATGCGCATTTAACGCTCACCCAAAACACAAGCCAATAGACATAATGAGCAAGCAAACAGTTTGCCCAAGACACAGATTGAACAATATGTTCATTACCAATGAACAACATACGAAATGAACAATTAGTTTATTCCTAATAAACAACGAAATTTCATGTTCATCCTCATCAATGGATGTTTATTCTCATTTTCCATGGTCATTTATTTCTTCATATTGTTCATTCCTTGATCCCTTGTTAATTCTTGCAACCAGATGATTATTAATGTTCTTTTGATCATTGTTGTTTGACTATATGTTCAGTATTTTCATTAACATGTTCAATTTAGGAAACTAGATGTTCATTATCTATCCCTAATTTCTTTAATAGATCTCTCATTTCCCATATTCTTTTCTTTCTTCATATTGCTCATTCCCTAACCTTCTATTAATTGATTTTCAACCTATCTAGGGATGTTAGTGGGGGCAGGGTACGTGGAGACTCGCCCCCTAAGTTAGCTAGGGGAAGATTTCGTGGGTAATGGGGCGGGGATGAGAATGAAATTTACTCCGCCATGGGCGATTGGGCGGTGTGGAGTTTAGAATGTACTCGTCCCTTCCCCGCTCACCTTGCTTCTTCCCCACCTCCTAAATACTTATTTCTAGTATTTGATAAAAAAATATATTAAATAAACTAATATATTTTAACATACTTTATTTTGGGGGGAAAATACCAGATACTTTAAAAAATAAAAGGCGTATGTTTGAGAGGGTATGGTGAATCTTAAGGTGTCTATGGAGGGTGTGAAATGAGTGCGAAGACCGATACGGGTGTTGGGGCGGGGATAATTTTTAGTTCGTACCCATTAGGCGGGGATGGGGACAAAAAATTCATTGCCATGGGTGATGGAGTTGGAAAGGGGATGAGATTTTTAGGCAACGATGAGTATGGAAGGAACATCCACCGCACTAGTCCCATATACTGATATCCCTAATTTTTCTGCTTATGCTTACATGCCTATTCAAATACATAAACTAAAGCTAGCACAGTTGGTGTGACGATTCTCAAAGACGGGGATGCTCAAGGAGCTGAATGTCGGACTCTATTCCGGCACTAAGATTTGGGTGTCATAATTACTCATTGCTACAGGGAAGGAAATAAAGCAACGGATTGGTTAGCCAACCAAGGGGTAATTCAAAGTGACCGAATGATTGAGTATGATCAACCTTCAGTAGTAGGATTACATCATATTCTCCGAAAGGTCATAGTTGGGGTGGCTTTACTACATTTATTTAATTTGTAATTTTAGTTTTTGTTTTCCTGGGCTTGACCCTCGTGTGCACAAAAAAAACAGTTGGTTTGAGCGTTAAGATTCCAGCACGAGGGTCGTGGGTCCTAAGAGCTCTATTAGCAACGTCACAGGCATGAACTTTAAAAAAATCCTTGTTAGCAATGACCCAATAATAGGTTATAGATGAAAATGTCATGAAATAAGGTCATAAGATGACATATTTTCATGACCGGTCATCAGATGACATATTTTCATGACCGGTCATCAATGGACATTCACTTTTTTTCGAGCAAAAATGCTTAAAAAGTGCCGCATACTTTGCAAACAGTCAATCAACATCATCTAGTGTTGACCCATGTGACAGATGCTGATTGGTAGTGTTAGGAGAGAGAAACTAATACAATTTGTATATTTGTAAATGTCATAGCTTAAAAAATAAAAATCAGAAGAATAAACTAAAAGGATGGGTAGTTTTATTTCTTTATACTCTACAAAATGACAACCATTTTGCTGTAATTTTTTAAATTTAAAATATAACATAAAAATCTTAGAATTTGGTTGTGTATTTGATAAATAGAGAGAGAAAGGTTAGAAAGAAGATATGATGAACGTTTAAAAAATCATTGCTAACAAGAAAAGGTTGAAAGATGATACAATAAGAGAGAGAAAATAGATAAATAGCGTGATAAATTTTTATGAAAAGAGCATTGCTAATAACGCTCTAGACCCTAACCAGCATTTTTATTTTGTTGTTAAACTTGACTATATTAGTAGTACTTTTTGTGTTTTTAATTCTTTTATAAATTGTTTTAATTGTTCTTTCCTTTCATATACTCTTTTTTTACGTAATTTTTTTTCTTTCTCTTTCTATTTTTTTCTTTAATTGTTTCTTTCCTTAATTCTAGTTCAGTTGGTTAGCTGGCTTTTTTATGTTCATATTATTACCTCTTTTTTTTTACTTTTGTATATAATTTTTTTTGTTGTTGAAGACTTTTGTATATAATTTAATTCGTCTCTTTTTTATATTACTATTATCCGTTCTTATATTGCCTATTTGTTTAATACTATTATACTAAGGTTTAAACTTTTAACATTTTAGACTTTGGAGTTTAAAACTTACCCATGTAGATAGACCATCTATCAGAAGACTTACTCTATACAATATTCATCCGCTATATATTTTTTTTGGAATTGTCCCAAGTGCATTCACTATTATTCTCTTTGGAATTGAAATGGAATATGATATTAGTTGTCGACTAATGTGTCAAACTAATAATATGATGCTAATTTTTAATAAAATAATTCGGTAGCTTTATATGACGAATTGGTTTTTCCTAAAGTACATGTTGGTTGAACTGGTATTATTCTATTAGTATAACTATTTGAGCACCTCATTACCCCCAACTTATTTTCAGTCTGATTTAAATTCATTCAGTTCAGTTTCATTCAATTCAGCATAATAACTTTACTATCACATATCACTATTCCTTTAAGTTTAGTCATAATACTTTTGCACTTAATTTCATTAATCCTTTCAATTTAATTTATTTTAGCTATTTTCAATTCAATTCAATTCAATTCTATTCTATTCTTTTCACTTTGAGAGCATGCACAAAGTTAACATTAGTAACATAAAATTTCACTTTATTCTTTGTTTACTGAACATAAAACAACACTTGTTCTTCTTTCCTCCAGTCCTGTTTGAGGGAAAGCGTGAAAAATAGTGTCCAAATAGGAGATATCAACAAGATAACAACTATGATTGACCTATCGAAGTACGTTAATTAATATTTGGAGGGTAATAGTTTTATAACGGCAGATCTATAGCAACAAACCAAAGAAGGCAACAAAGAAAAATGCCGGAACCAACACTCATAGGTACATTCTCGTTTTATTTCTATAGTTTGTTTATACAATTTTTATTATATATTTAGATGTACTATGAGCATAGTACATTCAATCTTATCTAATGCTCAAATACTTTTCGGTGTACGAAAAAGGAAACTTTCATCTGTTATTAGCATTTTTTTTTTTGGAGTTTGAGTTTGACGCTTCCTTTTTATGTGATTAAGCATTTAAGCTATTACTTGTGTTTCTTTTTCCCCCTCATTGTTTCATTTTGACATTAACATTTTTAATTGCATGACTATTCGATTTGTCCTAGAAGATGGTACATATTGTGCTACTTTGTCCTTTTTATTTATTGTAATATTTGGATCTCTACATTATTATGCATTCAAATTTGACTATCTTTTGTAACTCAAACATAAAAAACTATAGTCCTGTGTATTTTTTTTTAAAATTTGTCTCGGTATATCCTTTTCAAACATCAATATTTTATAATTTATGCTAAAGTATAATTGGAGATATTGACGATTGGAGAGTATGATACACTCAGGTGTACCATGAGCAAGATATATCCAAGTCTATTGAGCAAAAAAAAAATAGGTGTACCATGATTTATTTGAGAAAAAATAGCATTGGGTGTACCATGCTCATGGTTCACCAGGGTGTATCATAAAATTTGTATAATGATTGAATTTACTCATTGAAATACGTGAAACAATAAACATTACAATAGATAAAATACTTCATTAATTTCAAAGTAGTTGATACAGTTTTCAAAACGGGGTGTTGCAAACTAGATGATACACTTTTCCCCCCTTCTGTAGTAAGTTTAGGTGTGTGTATATGGGCCTTTTAACCCTAACTAAAGACACTAAACCGTATTTAATTGTCCTAATAAACCTACTTAATACTTTGCCCACCCAGCTCTCTCTCGCCTCAAGCCCCAAACAACCCACCACCACCTATATCCACCCATCCTCTTACTCACCTCAACCCAAAACCGCTTGTCTCGTCTCCCCAAACACCACCCAACAACCCCCCCCCTTCTCCTTACACAGCACCACTCACCCTCTTTATCCCTCCTCTCCCTCGACTTCACTTCACCGACCTCACCGCCACATCCATTGCCAAAATCACATTGCTCCCTCATAAAACCCACCTCCAGGGGCAAAGCCAGGATTTAAAAATTAACGGGGCCGAGAAAATTTAAAGTAAATATATATATTTAAAATATGCTCCAAAACCAATATTCTCAAATCAATTGTCAAAAAAGTAAGAATAACATAACTCTGTTTAAATTGCACGCTACGTACTTTCTAACTAGCGAAATCATCAATCAAAGAGTCTAACTCAAAAAAAAATTACGAGCACCTTTTCAAAGTAAACTACTGTAATGTCGCTATAAAAGTCATCCTCCATT
Source organism: Patellifolia procumbens (assembly GCA_947645195.1). Lineage (NCBI taxonomy): Eukaryota > Viridiplantae > Streptophyta > Magnoliopsida > Caryophyllales > Amaranthaceae > Patellifolia > Patellifolia procumbens. The sequence continues at coordinate 360,547 of CANSGD010001116.1, forward strand.
TGATTCCGACGAGTAGTTTTGACATACTCTGTATACACTGTACCAGTTTACATATTACTCTCAGACAAGCTAATTGTGAATTATCAATTATAAATGTATCATTGTTAAAGATGTTGTCCAACTATATATTATGTCTAGAATTAGTTGAAAATTTATTGTATAAACTTAATTAAAGATCCCAAAAAAATTCTTCCCTGTAAATATGTACTGACTAGTAAGTACTAACTACTCCCTCCGTCGCATATTAATCGCAACAATAGCGTGTGCACGTAGTTTTAGAAAGTTAATAGAGCAGGGTGTAGGTTATATTAATTTATTGTTAAAAGTTGATGTGATAGAGAGTGATATGATACTTTTAAGAAGTTAATAGAGTAGGGGAATAATATTTTAATATTCTTCACATAAATCAATGAATAAGTGGTGTACGTTAGTTGGGTGATATATAATGAAATATTGGTGGTTCCATGCTTAAAATAGAAATCTTGCAATTAATATGGGACAACCATATATGGAAAGTGGTGCAACTAATACGGGACAAGGGAGTACTTGACATTTAAACATGAAATTAAACACATTTCCTGGTAACTTTTTGAAGTTAACACTCAATTCAGAATTTTGTAAGGCGAAAATTAATAAACAAATAGCCTAATATAATTCTCAATTGAACTGGGTAAACTCATGAATTATACAATAAAGGATATAATTAACGTAAAATTTAGGGAAAAAACTCACATTTATACTAATTCACGAAATTATGAATCAATTATTGAAAATAAAGGAAGGATCAAAGAAAATACACTAATTCAATTAGGATAAATTTCAAGGGTTGGAAAAAGAATTCTCATGAGAATTGAGTTTTAACTATTGAAATATAATATCAAATAGGTGAAGATTCAAGAAGTTGAAAAGAATAATGGATTAGTTGAAGAAGGTTTTAAACAATTTGGGGAAAAAATGAAAAGGAGGAAGATTAGAAGGAGGTGAAGGGTATGCTCATATGGAGTAAAACTCTTAGAAACTTTTGGAGGAATCGTATAGATGGGGAGTTAAATAGGATGGGTCATGAAAGAAAGTTTTGCCACTACAAAGACTTGAACCCACGACCACTTCCACATTAATTACATCTACCGAACACTAGGGCAAGAGAATATTAGTGATATCTATTGCAGTATATATTCCAAAATTCGGCAGAGGCCTTATTAAAAAATAATGGGCCACGAGGATGGGCCACAGGTGCCAACCCCCCTTGTGGCTTCATCCTGCCCACCTCCATTATCCTTCCGTTTAAGGCTCTCCCTTTTCCTCAACCCAACACGAACCACCATCGCACCACCACTGCCCACTCGTTTCCACTATTGTTCGACTTTGGGTTTGCAATTTGTTCGAATTGCTCTTGTTTTGCAATATGTTCTTGTAGTTCTTTCTAAGTTGTTGCTCGATCTTTTTTATTTTGGAAATTTTTTGCAAAGAAAACAACTTTTAAAAGTTCATTTTTGCGAAAAAACTTTTAAAAGTTCATTTTTGCGAAAAAACTTTTAAAAGTTTGTTGGCAATAAAAAACCACCTACTCATTTTTTTTTGCAAGAAAAACCCTTTCTCATTTTCCGTCGTTGACTTCTGTTTTCCGCTATTCACCCCTATTTTTGCGGCATTTTTGTGGAGACTAAATGAAGTTAAATGAGAAAAACCTAATAAAGCTCAATTCAACAACTACTACCATGTCATTTTAGGGTTATTTCATTAATGTTTACGAAAATGATGGAAAAAAGGGTCATGACGAACCAAATTGCAAATCATCACCAGAAAATGAAGAAAGGTTTCTTCATGCAAAACAAAAAAAAAACTGAGTTGGTGGTTTTCTATCGCCAAGATATTTTAAAGGTCTTTTTATGCAAAAATAAACTTTTGAAAGGTTCTTTTTACAAATTTTCTTTAATTTTTTTTTTTTTTTGCAATTTGAACGGGCCTAAAACTAGTTTTGGTGGTCTCAAATTACCAATATATTATTTACTTAAGGATAATTCATTTGATTAAAGCATCTCTCGGTTTTAAGAAATGTTGGGATAAATATATGATCATCCAACCTGTTTGCCTCCTTATATCCCAAAAAAGAGAAAGAATTTCTTACCAAAAAACACCTTCTATTTGGTCTACAGCATGTTGCAGCAAAATGTGTGCTGCGCTAATCAACGCAACAGTGGCTCCATGCATTAAAGAAGCACATGCTCCTTACACTTATGAAGCACTCCAAGAGAAATGGAAAGAGTTGAAGGAGAAGCTACAAGCCGTCGACAATAAGCGAACAAGTTTAGGTAAAAAAACAAAAGGGACCGCAGTTTACAATAGGGATGCGATCAAATGGGAGAAAGAAGCGAGTGTGACCTCTAAAAATATAGAAGAGAAGATGAAAGACATAGAAAGAGACATAAAAGCAACTTGTGCCAGTGGTTGCTTGCCGAACTGTTTTCGTCGTAAGGCTGCAAGGGGAGTGATTCAAAAAGTAATAGAAAAGGCTGACAAGCTGATAGAAGGGTACATGCCTGTGTTGAAAGGATATAGCTACGATTCTAATGAAACTGTTCTAAAGACAAGAGGTGATGATATAGAAAAGATATGGAAGTGTATAAGTGCTAATGTAATAAGCAAAAAGGATGAAGTCCAAGTCGTATGCATCCATGGAATTGCAGGAGTAGGGAAGACAGTTGTTGCAGAAGCTGTTTGCAATAAAGCTTTGTTCGATGAGCACGAAAAATTTGGTTATGTTGTATGGGTGGAGGCTAGCTACAATATGAAACTCGAGAGTCTACAAAAGAATATCATGAGGAGGTTAGACATTCCAATTGATATTAATGATGATGATAATTATAGAGCTACAAAGATTCGAGATGAGTTTGTTCGAAGGAAAAAATGTTTGGTGATTTTTGATTTCTTATGGGATGATTTCACCCTACGACAAATAGGAATCCCGGAGAGAGAAGCTGATGCAGAGGGGATAGTTTGCAAAGTCATATTAACTTCCAGAGCAAAATTAATGTGTAGTAGGATCCCAGAAGACGGATATTTTGAAATAAAACCTATCTCTGAAGAATGGAATTTTTTAAGAGCGCTCTTGGAAGAAACCTTTCCAGTTCAGAAGACGAGGTAGTGGAACTAGTGAAGAAAGCGGTAGAAGGTTGTGCAGGATTGCCAAGGGAAATCATGATGTTGGCAAGTCGTATAAAAGTATATAGTCAAAACTCAAAACAACTTGCTTCCATTCTTAAAGAAATATTGAGTAGCCGGACAAGATTTGCACCATCAACTAATGCTGATCTATTTAAATTGAAATACAGCTACAACAAGCTTGAAAAAACTATACAGCAATGCTTTCTGTATTGTTCCTTATATCCGAAAGGTTTTCCTATCCAAGCGGAACAGCTGATAGATAATTGGATTTTGGATGGTTTGTTAGATACGCCTATTGGGTCTTTAGCAGACAAAAGGCGACGTGGAAGGGTTGTGTTAACGACACTCAAATGTGCGCGTCTCCTAGAGAAAGCAGGCTCAGATGATAGCAATAGCAGGGAGGCAGTCAAGATGCTTGGCTTATATCATGATATGGCATTGGATATCATGTTGGAAGAAGGTGTGCATGTGTTCATTGATTCAGGAAATGATCTCACAGATTTTCCACCAATTAATGATCCTAATGGATCAATAAAACGAGCCTCTTTCATGAAAAATAAACTAGGAGTGCTCAAAGATCAACCAAATTGTGTAAATTTGTCCACATTGCTACTCTGTTATAACCCACTTGATCTGTGTTCAGATAGCTTTTTCACCGGAATGCCAAACCTTAAACTAATAGATATGTCTCACACCAATATTTTCAACCTCCCATCATCAATTTGCAACTTGAAGCTCCTTCGAGTTCTCCGTTTACGAAATTGCTTGAATTTGAGATCCCTACCTTGCTTGTCCAACCTTGTGGAATTAATTGTACTCGACCTTTCCGGAACACCTCTTGAAGAACTTCCCTTAGGCATGGATAAATTGAAAAAACTCATACATCTCGACCTTTCTTACACCAAGTTGGCTAAATTCCAAGCTGGTCTAGTCAAAGCACTAGAAAGTTTGCAAGAATTGCTGCTCATGATGAATGATGCTGAGGGTTACAGTTGGGCATCAGAAAAGACGAGGTCTAGCTCAAGAGAAGCCTATGTTGAGGAGCTTGCTTGCTTAGACGGCTTAAGGGCTCTACAACTCAACTTTTTAAACAAAGAGGTGTTCAATGAATATATGAAAGCCATTCCAAGTACAATGCCACGCCCACGTGCACTTTGTTTCAAGTTTTGTGTAGGCGGCATTAACACTAACGGAAACTTAGGAGAGAACAGCATATCATTCAGCGATGATTACCCTATTGATATTCAACTCCCAGAAGGAACCATGGAGTTATACTTGAGTACATGTAGGGGTAATTTGAGTCCAAACAACACATTAGAGAGAACAGGCATTTCGTTTCAGAACTTGAAGGTCCTCAATATGTTTGATTGTAGCGGCTTAACCTATCTATTTTCGTTCGAGATGTTGCAGTGTCTTCAAAACCTTGAGAAGATATATGTATGGCAATGCTGGTCAATTGTGGGCATAATTAAGCCTACTGAGAACTCAAATACTAATCCACCCACGGTCTCCTCCTACCGTCTTTCAAAATTACAAGAATTAGTCCTCATCGACTTGCCACTATTAGAGAGCATCTGTCCTGATCAACAACAGCTCGAGTGGCCTGCTTTCCGTAGATTTTCAGTTTGGAAATGTGACAAGCTCAAGAGGTTGCCATTGGTTGTAAGTAAAGCGACTACGATGATTAAACTTAGAGGGAGGTCTTTCAAGTTGGATGACACTAGTTATCTTGAACGAGAAGAAGTTGATATACCCGAAGACATAGTTTCTTTCATGAGGTATGCTATCTTTAAGGCTCAGTTCACTTCACCTAATTCTTACCCAAAAATATTATGATTTAGAATATTGCTAATTCGATACCAAATCTAAAACATATTACTCCTACATAAAGAAGTTGACGAATAATTTTTCATGCAGCGTGAAGAAACCAAAATCAAGTCCATCTTCGATGCCTGGCAATGCTCAAGTTAATGTTTTCAAGAGGAAGGCAACAGAAAAAAATAGTAAGTAAATAATCCGTTAATTCGTTGTATAAGAACAAGAGTAACATCGTTTAGTTAGCAAACAAAGATATCATATATCGATCTTATCACCCAAAAAAACACATGATACAATCAATGAACAACACCCCGATGCATCTCTAATACAACCCAAGTGGATCTGAAAATGAAAACCCCAAAATTAGATATGAAACCTGGTATGATAAATGACTAACCGAAACTAACTCAAACATAAATGATACTCTCTTTATAAAAAATGTTAATTCATATCTATTTTCTGATTTTTAATTCATTTTTACCCATATTTTCTGTCACATTTCAATTCTAAAGTTTATCATTCTTCAACAACATTTTAATTTTTTAAGCTAAAATATCGTATTTAATTAATCTGACAATATTGACCCAAGTCGGAATCTACCAAACTGAGCACCATAGGCTCGAACCCAAATGAACCCAATCCAGCCCAAAAATCATAAACCCAAACTTTACCCGAACAGATGGATCCAATTTGGCCCAAAATCAAGAGTGAACAGAAATTACTAAATCCCAGCGACTCAATTTTCACCTCTAGATACCCACAAAGAAGTTTAACATAGTTATCTTGTAAGTATATGCAGGAATTGCAGCAATTTTGTCAGAGAATGAAGGAAATACAATCCCTCTTACTCCTCAGAGCTCCGGCTACATAGTTCGCCGCTTAAACAATGCCTCCGGTTTGCTCAGGGAATTGCAAAGACGTATCGGGGTGTTGTTCATTAATTAAGCAATGGTGATTCAGAAGATATGGCAGGACAGCAGCCCAGGGATTAGTGCAAGTTCAGTAACAGTCAGACATCACACCAGCAAATTATTGTTTCCTCAAACTGTGCACTTGCTAATGAGGTCCAGGAAATTTGAGCTTATCAGCCTTTGTGTCAATAAGTAAATTGTCTGTTAATAATATTACTCCTCTATTTAAAATTATATGAACCATGTGATTTGATTTGAGTGTGGGTTTTGGTCTGCAGAAGAGACCTTTGTAGGTGGCTATTAAATTTGAGTGTGGCATCATCAATCGAATTTGAGCTTAACACCTTCTAGTTTTCTCTGATTCAAATTGCTTAATTCTAACTTGTATAGTACTTTAAAGTTCTATTACCTAAGTTCGATTTTGTCCGTCATAACTAACATCGATTGAAGACTGTTCAATCGATAAAAAGTCCGAATATGACCCGGCCTTGATCTAAATAGATGAAGGATCATCCGAATATCCGATTATGGCTCGAACAATATGGAATTGAATGTAATCAATTTAAACGACTAGTTTTTTGCCTCTATATGTATACGACATAAATTATGACTTTTACGAGGGGGATCTGGTAAGCTGTTTTCATTAGTTCTTGATGGCCAACAACTATAATTCAAATGATTTAGACTTTTTCTTTTAATAATTTATGCAGAAACTTTGTTTTTAATCATTGTCTTGTATGCCATTTTAAGAAACAAAACTATTGATAGAATGTTGAGAGTTAGGGAACTCATCTGCAGTGGTTTCCTCTCTAGTATATATTGGCTTCCGCTTTAGTATATAAATATAGATAATTTACTAAGTTACGATATGATAAATTCGAGATTTTGGATCCGTAAAACAATTAACAACTACTATTCTTTTCACTCTTCATTTTAGCTTTAATCTTAGAATGGTTACTTAAAGATTGTATACATCTATTTAGCCTCCATTGAACTGAAGACAAATCCATCATATCAAAAGTTCAAAGAAAGGAGGTGAGGAGGGGGATCTCAAAGAAACTTTGCTTGATTCATAATTTTCACTAAATTAATTAGAGCTTAATATTACTAATTTGCATTTCCACAAGTTTAGTACAAAACTGCTCATTCAAGTACTACATGTTGTGATCATATACAAAGCATTACTGGAAACTTGTGGAAGATTAACCAGATGAACTAATGAACAAATGCTTATCTATGCAAAAAGAATTAAACTTCAAGAGTGAACCCCTCCGAGAATCCGTCTTCCATAGAGTCAAATCAGACATCGATTAATACCTTAACGAGACAATTGTCTGAGTAAGAAAATATAGGCTTCCTGAATGTCCCTCGACCGATCTTTCACCAATTTACATTCCACATTCCACATTTCCACATTATTTGCCTTCTTATTCCCTTACAGTTTAGCCTACCACAAAGTTGAGAGATCAAAATGAGTCAAATTTTAAATTTAACATATTTAAACATCAATTCTTACGATATTTAAAGCTTGCAACATTAATCTCAATGATTGAAGAGATAATATGTATCTTATTATTACCTGTGAATAGAGAAAAGTTCCAAGAATTGCAATGGCAGCTCCAAGAGCATTAATGGGCTGAACAGGAGTATGGAAGATGATTATGGAAGAGATTATAACTGATATCCTCTTCATCGTGTTTCCGACACTAAAAGTCAGGGGAGAGATTTGGTCTAAAGACATGTATGATACTTGATTGTATAGATGGTAGAAGATGCTTTGAGCTGCTACCCACCTATTCAAATGCAAGAAAAATATAAGCATAATGATCAATTGCAAAATTACATAGCACTTTCTTAGGAATCGCTAGCCATGTATTTAGTTCTAAAAACCATAGTCTTCATTTTGACGATCAATTAAGCAACAAATTCTTATGTGCAGAAACATTACATGCAGCAAAGCCAAAAACATGAGATATATGTAGAGAATGCCAAGCCAGCACAAGGGCCGGCACGGCTAGACACCAATACTGGCTCGGCACAGCAGAAGAAACATGATGACAGGCTATGTATGGACATCATTTCGAAAAATCAGCAATAAGCCCACAACAATCACAACAGGCCAACACTCATTTATATACCAAAAAAATGTAAAACTCTTAAGGGGGCCACCGGCAGCGAATGGTCCCCTCTTTATGGAAAATTGGCACAAGCCAAGAACGGCACGACCTAACCTTACCTTGGCCATGCCAGGCTCCGCCCCACGCAGCATGATTCCCGCTGACATGGTACAGCCCCGTGCCAGTTCTAGCAATGGTCCTTATGGCTAAATGTATAAACCGGAGGGTGAGCAAAACCATCCATTCTCAGGTATAGTTTGACAAACTCACAAGCTATTTTATTGCAATTCAGATTTTAATCTGTAGTTTTACCAAAATTCCCCTGTACTCCACGATTTCGTCCACTCTTGAGATACATTTATCAGTTATCATGCCTCGTTTATTAGTCAAGTTCATCATTGTTGTGATATAAGATGCTACTTTGTGAAGCTATCTAGTGAAGATAAAAGCTTCTCAATAGTGATTACTAAGAAGTAGAATATAATGCAATACAAAGAAATTGATAAAAAGGTGGAGTTTTTGTAGTTACCATACGAAGTTTGGTCCAATTTGAGAGATTGCATTCTGCCAACCAGCAGCCCATACTTGTGGTCCCTCAATAGCAATTGCAAAGGGTGTAAGTAGCACAAGAGACAACATTGAGAGGCAGGCATAGTAGTTCATCCCACTAACAGACTTCCCCTTCATCCCTTTCTTTGAGAAAATATTCCGAAAAACGAATGCCAAATTCGAGATCATAGCTCCCATGAACCCTATCATCAACAGCACAAGAACAATCAGATCGGACTTGGATCGACTTTGAGACATTACAAAACTAGTTCATATGATTTGATACCAAAAACATGCTTACTCACCGAATCGTTGGAGGAAGAGGTCTATTGACATTCTTACCCTTTGTTTTGTGAACAACGGTAAAAGCGATTAAGGGTAAGAATGCCTCTATACCTCTTTGGTTCAGAACAGTCAGGTAATAGCCTTACTCTCAGGACATATTCAAAGATGAAATTTGAAAATCTGAAATAAGATGTTTAAACTCACCAGTCATGTTGAAATTGAGCTCAGTGACAGCAGAAAGTGCACAACCACCAATGATTGGAATAAGTGACATATAAACAGGCATAGGGAAAGCTTCACCTAACAAAAATCTTGAAACCAATACACTAAAAGCTGGTTCACCACTTTTAATGATATGGGTGAAAGAAACAGCAACTTTAGACATACTAATAGTTGCTGCTACATGTCCAATTGTATGAGCCACTGCAACCTGCATAACCCACAATACTCAACTTCAGTTCAGTATAAAACCTCAATCAACCCATAACACCAACCAAAAAACCATCCAAACTTAGCATTATAATGTTCAAAATGAGGAACCTATAAGGTCAAAAGGTCATCAATTAGAAACATCATGCAATCCCTCTAAAACCAGCACTACCCCTGAAAAGCACAATTTTACAGCTAATACCTCATCAGCCCATTAAAATCTTCACCTTAAAACAGAAGTTTGAGTTTGATAAGGTCCAATCATGCGTAAACATAAGGTAAAAAAATTCAGGCATCATGAGGTTCGAAGTCTAATAAGTTTAGTTCAGAAACCATGACCCAAAAGCCTATCAAAACCTCTATTCATTAACAGCACAAAAAAAAAGTCATGAAAACTTTTTAGGACTTTTTAAAAGAACTTTTTAGGACAGAAAGCTCATTAATGCAACCCCATGCAAATCCATCACAGCTTAGCACCAAAACCCATCAAAAATCAGGACTTTTATTTCAAAAGTTCATCCTAGTGGCAACCCCAATAATTTTCTACCGGGGAGGCCGAGTCCATATAACATTTCACTTAAATATGATATTTAGTGTTTTTTACTTTCAACTTTTAATAGATATCCAAAACAATCTGAAAGACCACGGCCTACGCCAACTCCTTGTTTATGTTCATCTAGGACATCTAATTTAGCTCAAAAAGGCATATGAAACCTCTCATCCAACTCAACTAACAATATAGTAAAAAAAGATTAAAACTTACAGGGAGCAAAGTTTTCCAAAAGTCCAAATCAGTCTTGGGCGGGTCAGCAACCCGGGTAGCCCAAGAAACCAACATCATGAATGACCCAGCAGCAAGAGAAAGTGTAGAAGTTAACCAAGGGTAAGGAAAAGCATTCAAAACTTTCTTGTTATAAATATTAAAAACAACATTCAAAGCCCACCATGTTGCAAAGTAAATACCAATTTTAACCCTCTGAGCAGCCTCAGATTGCACATTAGGTAACTCTATATTTATGTCTATAGGCTGTGAACGGTTTGCTTCATATGCATTGCACTCAACTAAAGATTTTCTTTGTTTCAACAATGAAGAAATATGCAATGGTTTAGTTATGGAAATGTTGGAAAGTTCAGATTTTGAGAGTGAAGAAGGGATTGAGAGTTGTTCTGTTCTTAATAATGGTGATTTGTGAAGAGAAGGAGTGATTAGTGAGTGGGATTGTGTTGGTTGACGCAATGTAGCATACATGTTGTGAGCAATTTGAATTTGAAGAGAAAAATTAAGTCTTTGTAAATTATAAAAACTCAGCTTTAAAATCAATGAATGACGAATCAATGAATCAAAGAATTATGGTGCAAAGTTTTTTGATTTTGTAAATTGAAGGGTGGGTTTTTCTGGGTTTTTAAGGTATTGAAGAATTGAATAATGGGTTCTTGAGAATTGATTGAGAAGAGGAATTTGGGAAGGAGGGTTTATATAGAGGTATAGCCGTGTAGGACGGTAGGTTGGGTAACTGTTAATTTTGACTATTGACAAAAGGAAATTGGATCTTGAGTGAGGAGGACTCCTAATTCGGATTCATTGGACGTACAACTTCTATTATACAACCGGTCGTATCATGAATAGTAGGTAGGATTGTTCAAATATTGGTTTGTAACTGCAAAATAGAACAAATTGGGAATGTATTAGACCGGACTGGATTTGAGCTAATCCGTCCCATCTCTAAGTCGCCAAATTCTATTTTTCGGTCTGGACGATCTATTTGTGGGGTTTGGACCAGACCATTTTGTCTTTTACTTATAAATTATATATCTTATGCAACAAAACCATTATTTTCTTCTCTGATATGATGATTAGGCAAAATGACCAATAATTAATGTTGTCGGGTTGAAAAATAACTTTTTCCCCTTATTTAGACCCAATAAATTCTAAACTATTATATTTCGTATATATTTTTTGCTTTACTAGTCCATTAGGTCCGGTCCGGGGTTTGGATCGGTTTTTCTGGTCCGATCCCGGTCCCCAAACTATAACCAGTCCAGTCTCCGATTGTCCAATTTTAATTTTCCCAGTTTCAGTCCGGTCAAGTTATGGACCGATGAACAACCCTGACCATGAGCATGATATAATCAAGATTTTTTTCATTACTCATTTGGATGTCTAATTTTGCTCATTTGAAGACATTTAAATGAGAAGTGAGAAGAAAAAAAGAAAGCATTAGATAACATGGTACACCTAGATTTATGATAAACACTCTTAGTAGGTCGAGTTTGATTTTGGGTTAATTTCTAGTTATGCTAAAAGTAAGTTTAAATAGGTATAGTTTAAGGTTATTATAAATAATAAATGGATCAAATCGGATTTAGTTCAAAATACTGATATTCATTTAAGAGTTCAAGTTGGGTTTGAATCTGATTATTAGATCGGCTTTAGTTTTGGCTTTGAATAGTAGTAGTAAAATTATGAAATGTGCAAAATAAGAAAAGTTGTTAAGTCGGCTATCAAACTTTCGAAAAGGTCCACAATTTGCAAAGCTGTTCAGCCAGATGTAAGGCCACATTCTCTACCGTGTTTGGTAATTGGCATGTAGGAGTCATTTTTATGTGTGCTTACACTTTTACTTGAATTTCGTTTGGGATTCTATTGGGCAAAAAGTGTTCGTTTGTATTACTACTAGCTAATTGTTTTTGGTTTTGTGATTGCTTGTTGTGTATTTGGCAAAATATTGTTAAAATTAGGAAGTTGATATTCTTCATTATGTGATTGAGAATAGTACTACGTGGAGGAAACTCCGTTATATTTAGGAATTTTAGTTGTTTTAGGTTTACAAAATACTTAATTTAGACTGATATCTGTTGAATGCAAAAAGAATGACGATTTCATCAAAAAAGAATTGAGCTTGTTGATTGTTTTTCTAGCCAATCGTACCATTTGTGATTGTTGTTACAATTATGATAGAGTGTTAGACGTGTTAGGAAAATGGTGTATTTTCCTAATATATGAATTATAAATATTATTGTTTTAGCTTTTAGAATAACTAACTGATTAAGGTTTATAAAATAATAACCTACTATTTTTGTTGGTCATAAATTCACATGAAAAGTTTTGAATATGGGTTAGGGAGTTTTAATACATGGCTCAAGTCCCTTGCTAACCACAAAAATTTCTTTAGTAGAACATATCCAGAATTTGTGTAAGATAAATTGGTTTTTCAAATAGAAGTGTCAAGTAGTTACTTACTCGCATCAAAATTCTAAAAAGTTCTTACGTTCAAAACTGATAAAGAAGTCAAATTGTCAAAGTAAGATATAATACACTTTAATGCCCTAAAAAACTGAGTAGTAATATGTTACATTATTAAAGTATGATTACTGAATTATTTACAATAGTTTCACCTAATTAAAAGTTGTGAAACAATAATCACAAATTTTACCTTGTAGTATAAAATACCTTTTGAATAGTATATGAGGCTATGAGCAAACCAACAAGACCCTGTTGCACCTTCCTTTTTCCCCCAAAAGAATGTACACGGACCCATCACAAATAGACGGCTTGAATTCAATATTGAAGTGCATGGGTCATTTTCATGAATTTAACATGCATGAAATCCGGGTCCTACAAGAACCCAAATTTGTTAAAAGAGATCTTCACTTTTAGTTCGTTTGGCCTTTTGCCAATAGTTTTCTATATATGCCTTGTAATCTCGTTTAAGCTTTGATACCTAATTCTAGAGGTGGTCACGGGACCAGGCTGATTCGAGCCCACCCGTTACGACGGGTTCTAGGTAAGACCTGTTTGAGAATAGATCTAGTCGTATAGACTTGTATATTTTGAGGGTAGATCATGGATTCAACCTAACTCAACAATCTGATTTGAAATGATACACTTGATCTAGTCTAGTAGTCTATTCGTTTTTTAACCAAAATTTCTTAGTAATGACGATTTTTTACCCACAAGGACTTGCTCGAGATCAACTCGTTCGATCCCCTTTTGTGTTGTGTCTCGTCTTCCAATCCCTAGCCCTACTTGGTCGTGTGGAAAGCAGGAAATAGTGTTGCCCATCATTTAGCTAGATGGTCAAAAAATATAGGTGATTTTTTGTTTTAATTGAGGAAATCCCTCCGGAGATCCAAAGTTTTGTAACAACCGACATTTCAGTTGCTTTTGAATAATTTACCGACTTTCACGTACAAAAAAAAAACACCCCCTTAGTTGAACCGTTGAATTAGTGATCAAGAGAATCTTGAGCTCACCTAGTTACCGTCCAATTATGATTCCTATTGTAATAGCAAATTGTATACAATGCATATCTTGCACAAGAGGTATTTTCTACATTTGTCTGAAATTTGTACAACTTATACTTAAATGAGAGAAATGACAAGTGTTTGAGAACAACACTAACGGTCCAAACCCACCTCTAGCATTGCCCATCCCATGTAGCCAGATTGATCAAGAATAAGGTCGAGTAGGAAGAAATTATATGTCATGGCCTCATGGGAAAATGCATTGCATCCTGACAATATAAAACAATAATATCTCTTCCATTTATTTAATTTTTGGTGAGTAATAAATATCTCTTCAATAATTGCAATGCCGTGCATGTACTTTTAAGGAATGTTCTTAACCGCAAGTTCATTTCTGAAATTTTTTGGGTAGGAAAGTATTATTTAGCAAACAACGTAAAAATTGATTTCACAAGATTTTTTGGAGTAGTATTTAGCTTTTGCTTCTATTTTCAATTATATGACCAATATTAATAATTGATTTTACGTAAAAAAAAATAATTTAAATTGCCGATAGTCAATTAGCCAACATAAATTGCGAATACAAAGAATCGATCAAATCAGCCAACACAAATAGCCAAACAACTAATAATCAATAGTCAATCTCCTCCTGTAAACGAGATTTAATCTCAATTTTGATACCTTCTGTGTAAGACTTTATCAATTAAAATAATCGTCCTCCGCCATATAGTTTCTAATATACACAGTGGTAAAGTGTTACAATGTAGAGTTTCCCATCTTAGAGGTTCCAAACTATTTTCCTAGTCACATATTATCTTGACTTTGTTACTTAAATGCTTTATTATGTACAAAAAGAAACTAATCTTACGTCTCGTCTTTCTCACCAAATCTATATGAATAAAATTTTGTTAGACTTGATGATAAACCTGATGGATGTCGATACCACCTTATGTTTACATTATTTAGACGTTTACAACCTTTAAACTTATATTTGTTAGGTATTGTGTCATGATAATCACATGTTGTAGGATTGGCACAATATACCTAGAGTTATTTACCTATTATTCAGATATAGTTTTTTGTGGTACTATTGAGTAGGTCTACCGAAATACTAGACTCTGTTTGCTTAGATGGAAAATGATTTTCGATAAAAACCATTCTTCAAGTGAAAACTCATATTATAAATTAGTTTTCCTTTGTTTTGAGTAAAACATGAAAAGCTTGAGGAAAATTGAATAAAACAAAAGAATTGAAAGGATATACTACAACAGAAAAGAAGTGAAAGAAAGGAATAGAAGGAAATTAAAATGTATTTTTGCTTCATTTAATTTAAAAAAAGGAAAATATTTTCCTTTCTATGCAAAACAATTTTTCACACTTTACAAATCAAATAAATGAAAATAGGAAAACATTTTCCACCAAATTAAAGGAAGTCTAAGTTGAAAATCATGGAAACATCATGTCTAGACTTCATACATTCAGCTTACATAGAAGAGGTGTCTTTGGCCTCTTTGCCTTCGTATTTTTCACCACGCAAGATGAGAAGGGCAACCTTTGCCCTTAATTAGTATGTACAAGAAATTTACCAAGCTTATTTAATGTAGTTGGTTGCAGATTCACCTTATAACTTCAAGGTTATAAGGGCAAATTCTCTCAACTGCGGGGCTTAGAGAACGGATCCCCCATTTCCAAGTGTTTTGGCCTATAAATGCTATAGTTGAGATTTGGACAATGTCTTTTTCTTTACAATAAAAACATGTACGGAAAATAGTCACAGTGTACTTAATGAGAATTGAATCCTAGCTAGCTCGGTTGCTCGGCGCTTTCCCGAAAGAGTGAAAGTCAAGAGGTTGGCAAACTGCTCCGACCTCCAACTCTCCTTCGGGCCTTGACCTTAGTATTGGCAACATTAGCTATATGCTACAAGCAACAGGCAAAGCAAGTACGTACACAGCTACATACAATTAGTAGCTATCACACTTATGGTTGAACCCCACAGGTTACAACTTACAACATGTGTGATTTGTAATTTGTAAATGAGGATCCAAAATTCATGCAGTCTGAAGTATTTTTGTGGTGAACACCTGCCTTTGTTGATTGAAAATATAAAAATCAAGAAATAATGGTGTTAATAATTCACGGCTATGAAATGTGTGCCCTCTTGGGAACCTCGGCAAAGATTTCTGATAGAAAATGATCTTCTAGTTTGTTGGTTTTACTATGTCAGAAAATGTTAGACCTCAAAGTCAAATACATTTTATAATTTGAAAATCTCAGGAAAACTTCTATAAACATAATATTTCTTCGGAAATGCCTTGAGGATGAATACACAATTTCATAAGCACTACCAATAATATAATATCTATAATTATGTGTACAAGTATTGAGAATGAATGGCTAATCTGTTTAGGTTGCCTGGCACTGTTATATATATAGAGTTATGAAAATCTATCTTTACAAGCTACTAAGAGTCTAATTACCAAATTACCCTAATACACCACCTCAATCTTTACGGGGAGGAATCACGGATAGATTGGAACGATGTTTACAAAACAACTCAGAAGAAAGACCATTAGTAAAAATATCAGCAACCTGCAACTGTGTCGGGACGTGCTTAACCTGAAGACCACCTTTAGCAACCATCTCACGAACAAAATGATAATCAACATCAATATGCTTACTACGATCATGATGAACAGGATTGGCAGTAAGATACATAGCAGAAACATTGTCACAATAGAGAATGGTATGCCGTCGATGAAAATACCCTAAATCAGCCAATAATTGACGTATCCAAATTGTTTCGGCCGCAGTGTAGGCAACAGCACGATACTCAGCTTCAGTAGAAGACTTCGAAACAGTAGGTTGCTTCTTAGAGCGCCAGGAGATCAAATTCTTCCCTAGGAAGACAACATAACTAGTAGTAGAACGCCGAGTGTCAGGACACCCGGCCCAATCAGCATCAGAATAGGCAACAGTCACAGTAGGAGAGCCAGTACTATGAAGAAACAACCCATAATCAGAAGTTCCCTGTAGATACCTGAATTTTTTTTTCACAACATGAAGGTGAGTAGTACGAGGCGCATGCATAAATTGAGAAACCGAATTAACAGCATAGGCAATATCAGGACGAGTCATAGTCAAATATTGTAATGCACCAACCATACTACGATAATCTATGGGATCAACAATAAGTTCACCATCTAAGAGAGAAAGAGTGACACGAGAGACAACAGGAGTACGTACGGGTTTGACAGTATGAACATGAAATTTCTGAAGAAGATCAACTACATATTTTTTTTGAGACAACATCAAACCATGAGGAGTACGCAAAACCTGAATGCCTAAGAAATAATGCAAATCACCCAAATCCTTCATAGCAAACTAGGAAGAGAGAACACTGATAAATTTCTGAAGCAAAGAGGAACTACTACCTGTAAGCACAATATCATCAACATATAGCAAGAGAATGATAATATGACCACTGTGTTTGAGAGTGAACATGGAGGTGTCACAATTGCTGCACTTGAAACCAATAGAGAGAAGAAAATTGCTGAAACGAGAGAACCAAGCTCGAGGAGCTTGCTTCAAACCATAAATGGATTTTCGTAACCGACAAACATGATGTGGTTGAGAAGGATGTTCAAAACCAGGAGGCTGACGCATATAGACTTCCTCATTGAGGAAACCATGAAGGAAAGCATTTTTAACACTCGAGTTGACGAATAGGCCATTTAAAAATAGCAGCAAGAGTGAGAACTAAGCGAACAGTAGTAGGCTTAATTACAGGACTAAAGGTTTCAAAGTAGTCAATACCTGCCTGCTGATGATTACCAAAAACAACAAGCATGGCCTTAAACCGCTCCACAGAACCGTCAGAATTATATTTAATCTTATACACCCACTTACAACCAAGAGCGTTTCTATTGTTGTTGCGAGGCACAAGTTCCCATGTATCATTCTTAATTAATGCTTCATACTCATCACGCATTGCTTGTTGCCAACGTGAATCTTTAGACGCTTGCTTAAAGTTAGACGGTTCAGACTTAATAACGTCGGTTTTTAAATCCAATAAATTCCTAGTTGAAATGATTCCGTCTTTTAGACGCGTGGTCATGGTATGAACATTAGTAGGATCGACACACTTAGACGACTTCCTAGGACGCCTAGGGGGAGGGACGATAGAAGACGGGGATGACTCAAGTGGAACATCGAGGGGAGGGGTAGAAGACGAGGAAGGGGAACAAGAGGAAGGTGGGAAGGACCCCACCGGCGCAGACTGTGGCTGCGGGCTGGCAGCAACTGCCAGCGTAGGAGGGGGAGAAGATGCGGGCGAGGAGACGAGACGCAGCTCATCAACCTCTCGCAAACCTGCGGGCGCGGGGAGACCACGCGGGCAGGCAACAGGTGTCTGCTGCGCGTCTCGCCAGCCTGCGGGCGCGGGTGAACATGACAGCGGGGTGTTGCTGGGTATATGGCCCTCGGGTGCGCACGCATCCTGCGGGCAGGCAGCGGGTTGCTGCATGTGCCTCGTGTTGCGGCGGGCTCGGGGGATGACGACATAGGACCCATGGGTGCACTAGACGAGGGAAGACTCGGAAACCAAACCAAGGGGTCAAGGGACTCGTCCAAAGACGAACCAATGGGTGTGCTAGACACGAGGGAACGATAAGGAAATTTCCGTTCACTAAACAACACATGACGACTTGTATAAACTTTGCCAGAAATAGGATCAAGACATTGATAACCCTTATAATTTGATGCATAGCCAATGAAAACACATTGAATCGACTTAGCCTGTAATTTATTGATTTTAGGATCTAAAAACAACGGAAAACAGGCACAACCAAAACATTTCAAAAACTCATAGGAGGGGGAACGATGAAAAAGTTTAGCAAACGGGGATGAACCCTGCAATGCCGAACTGGGAAGACGGTTTATCGTATAAACCGCCGTATAACACGCATCAACCCAATATCGAGGTGGGAATTCATATTGAATAAGCATAGTGCAGGCCATCTCGATAATGGTTCGATGTTTCCTTTCTGCAACACCATTCTGCGCTTGAGTCCGAGCACAAGACTTTCGAAAATAAATTCCCGAATCACAGAAATGTTGTAGTAAAGGAGTGTTATCAAATTCACGTCCTCCATCACTTTGGAAAAATTTAATTTTGGAATTAAACAAGTTCTCAACAAGTTTTTGAAAAGCTAAGAAGGTCGAATAGACATGAGATTTCAGTTTAAGTAGATATAGCCAAGAAAAACGTGAATAATCATCAACAAAAATGACATAATACTGAAAAACTGATTAGATTTAACGGGCGATTGCCAAAGATCACTATGTATCAAATATAAGGGATAGGGGGCACGATGAGTCACAGACTCAAAAGGCAAACGATGTATCTTTCCTAATTTGCAATGAACACAATCGTCATGAAACTTAGAATTACATGAAATCAAGTTTTGTGAACGTAAACTTCCTAAAACTCTAGCAGAATGATGACCAAGGCGAGTATGCCAAACATCTCCAGACTCCTTGGTTGCTATGAGGGCAGGGACAGACGACTCTGGGCAGACTCGGGAAGACTCTGAACAAACTGGAGAATACGACTCTGACTCTAGGATGTGAGGCTGAAGAGGGTAGACACCATTCCTATTGATTCCCCGCAACAGAACTGCGCCCGTGGTCTTGTCCTTAACACAAACAGAAGACTCGTCAAAACAGGCTATGCAAGAATTATCCTGACATAACTTTTGAACAGACATCAGATTATGTTTTAACTGGGGAACATGACACACCTTCGTGAGGCGAAGGGGGCGACTAGGGGAAGACAGAATCAAATTACCAAGTTTATTAATGGGAAGTCGTGTGCCATCACCAACAACAATAGAACTCGAACCAGTGTAAGGAAGAGCGTTAGATAGCTTACCATCCTGTGAGGTCATGTGGGAGGCGGCTCCAGAATCTGGATACCAAACGGAGTCATTTGTTTCACCACCAACAGACAGTGCAGCTAGGGCACGTGTGACACCATCAAGAGAGGAAGGCATAAAGCTATGATTAAAGCGTTGAGGACAATAGGCTGCTTGGTGACCTAGATAGCAACAAAGACCACAAGTATCTGAAGAAGGAGTGGTGGATTACTTCCTGCTGAAGACAAATCATTAGCAAAATAATTGGCACAAGAATAATCAACATATGAAACATCATGAAAATTACCCATACCATTAGCACGGCATGCATTGCCACGACCACCCTGTCCTCCATTACCACGACCATTGTTGTTGCCACGACCACCTTTGTTGCGATTGTTCCTGTTCTTATTCTTACCACCCCCTTGACCCTTAGGATTCGAACCACCCGAAGAAGATGATTGAGAACCCGAAGAGCCAGAATGAACTGCAACCAAGGCTTGATGCGCAGTGGGTGCCTCATCATAAGCACGTATAGCCTTAATACGTTGCTCATGTTGTAAAAGTTTGGGGCGAAGATCATCAAATGTCAAGGAAGATTGAAATTGCAACAAAGTGGTAACAAGAGGATCATAATCACGATCCCTATCCAAAGAAGTCAAGGTATACTGAACAAGATCATATTGAGAAACAGGACACTTAATAGCAGCTAAAGAATCAACAATAACTTTAATCTCACGGAGAAAAGACTCCATAGACTGCTGTTCAGGTTTCTTTATATGACTCAAACGACCTTTGAGTTCCATAGACCTAGCAATACTAGCCTGTAAGAAACGTGACTGTAACCTATTCTAAATCTCCACAGCAGTATGCAATTCATGAACATCCATCATAACATCACGGGAAATAGAAGCATATAACCACAATTTAATTTGTTGATCAAGTCTCATATACTCGTAAAATTGTGGATTAGGCAAAGAACGACCAAGATTATCAAGTAAAGTAGACTGAGGAATCGAAATAGTACCTTCGACAATACCAAGTAATTGATGTGTCGAAAGAAAACACGTAACCTGAGTTTTACACATAAGATAATCTTCGGGAGTACACAATTTAATAGAAACAATCCGATTGATGTCATGATGAGTGAGTGATGCGGCGGTGGGAAGGGACAGTAGAGTATACGTCGGGAAGACCGAAGAGGGTTCAAACCCTGGCGGAAACCGAGAAGGAGTCCGTATGGACGATGGACTTGCGTGCACACCCATGATTGGTGCGTCATGAACCATCGTAGATTGTGGTGGAGTCCACAATGGGGCGCCTTACAGGCCGCCAGTGAAGGCCGACGAAACACCAAAGAGAGGTGTCGTGTAGGCGGGGGAGTAGGTGAAACCTCCCTGGCCAGCGAAGAGGGCTTCGATGGGCGGTACGGCAGCAGCAGCCGAGCGCGTGTGGGACGCTAGGGGCAGACGCGACTGCGGGGCAGGACTGCTGGTGCCGCTGCTGGTGGCGTCGGTGACCGGAGCAGCGGCAGAGGTGGCCGGTGTTAAAGACATACCGACGGTAGAATAAAAAAAATAAGTTTTAGGGTTTAGTGAAAGCCCTAAAAAAATTAAGCGGAAGAGAAAAATTGAACCTAGGCTCGTGATACCATGTACGAGTATTGAGAAAGAATGGCTAACCAGTTTAGGTTGCCTGGCACTGTTATATATATAGAGTTATGAAAATCTATCTTTACAAGCTACTAAGAGTCCAATTACCAAATTACCCTAATATTGTGTATAGAATAGAAAGAGGTCAATATAAAGAATATAAATAGTGTTAAAAGTCAACTTGCTATCACTAAATAAAATTAAAGGTAGTATTAATCAATTATAAACACTTGTATCTTGTACTCACCTCCGTTTCTATTCGTTTTCCGTTTTGATTCAAAATAGTGTAGGATATAGAATATTAACCTTTATTCGAATGTATCATGAGCATGTTACATCTAATACTTCCTTCGTTTTAAATTATTTGCTACACTTTACTTTTCACGCTAACCAATGCATTTTTTTGAAACACTAATATCTTTAATTAAAAAAAGTTGATGTTAAAAAAATACCCGTTGAGATAAATCTAACAAGATTCAACATGATTATATTTTTACTAAAATATAAATTATCAATCAAAGTTTAAATTGTGTGTAGTAACCAAAGTATAAGTATAACCGATAATTTAAAATTATTTTTAAACTCATTTAGCACCGTCTAAAAATGAGCAAGTTATCAAATTTTGCTTAAATTCGATCCGCTTTTTGATATCGATCTTGACCCAACATTCTTTGAGTACTCGGAATTTTTTGAGTTTTAAGAGCAAGACCTTGTTTGAGCCAACATTCTTTAAGTAAGGAATTTTTGAATCAGCTGTTAAAATCCAATCGGCTTTTTTCATGTCTTAACAATGACTTTCACATGAATTTTTAGGTGAGATAACATATAAAATAAGATCGTTCAACTTAGTTCCTTCTAGACCCAGTACACACTTAGCTTAGACTTGTTAAAATTTAACCTTCCCAAACTCGATCTAGAACTATCAAGTATTGGCTATCCTATGCTACGATTGCTACCAATCTCACTACTATTTTCACACCCAAGCGAATTTGTAAAGTTGTTGAGTCCCTTGTTGGTCATGCACATGTGAGTAATCCTATATGAGAGATTGGAGAAAATAAACATTTAATAAGCTTGATGAGCTACTCCTCCCCATTGTCAGTTGGTTTTGAGATAGAATCTCGGTTGAGCTTTTATAAGTGGTGGAAACTCTACGCTTCTTTCTTGGGCAGCTCAAACCCATTTATATATTTTCTAAATGTTAATATGGTATCAGAGCCAACTTGTTTTGTCTCTCTTATTTGGGCATTATCAAGCGACTGGATAAGGGGCCTCTATTAGAAGTTCATTACCAACGATCAATATTATTGTGTACCTTTCAAGATTTCTCTAATTCTAAGGACACTCACATGTGAAAGGAGTGTTTGAACCCCTTATTCATTGTATATATGCTCATATTAAAAAATAGGGCAGAAAATAATCACCTAATAAGATTGATGAGCTACTCCTACTCCTTCTATTGTGATCCGTTGGGCTTGTAAGGGGTCCAATCTACCTTCCTCCTTCTTGGATAGCTCAAACCCATTTTCATATTCTCTAAACTTTAACAAGAGTGATCTTGTTGTCCGCTTTAGACGACAACTCAATACTTCTCTTACATGCATGGTGAATTTTGTACCACCTAAGGACGTAGAATGGAAATTAATATTAAGTCATATAAGTGGCACGAGGACATGAAAGGATGACTACCTTCGAAAGCAATTGATTGTGCTATCAGCTTTTATATCTCCTCTCATATTGTTTAGGCGTTGAATTGAAACCTGATATTGGGATGGACTAATGAGCGTTCATGTATCCATACAAAAATATTTTCTGAATAATTCATTTAAATCTAGTAGTTCTATCTAAAAATATTGTTTCTCTTAATGAGATTTGCATTATCAATTTAACTTCCTAATTTCCACATGGAAATAACTACCACCTCCAAATGGAATTACTTTCATCCGATTAATGGCATCAAAGTTATGCCATTTAAAGCTCTCCGTACAAGATTTCATTGCATTTGGGCTATGTGCTCCTTTGTGCGAGTGGAGATGGGGCATGGTGCAAACCCTACTCCGTAAAGGAGACAGGCAGCAAATAGAGGAAGAAATAGAAACTCAATTGATTACTCCTTGGAAAGGAAGCTCTAAAAACAAAAACAATGGAGAAAAAGTATATGAAAATAAAAGGGTGTCAAAATCTAAGAGCTCGTCTTCTTCTATCAACACTTTCATCAACTCCATTCTTATAGACGATATTCAATCCATTCATATCAATCCTGGTCTTCGTCCTTACGAAGTCTCTCTTCTTTGTCTCATCCAAATGAAGGAATTGTGTCCTCGACTCTAATGCAATTACTAAATATAATATGGATCGTATTATGGAGATAATAATTCATTTAATTGGGTCGTCTTTACGTCTTGCTAGAGAACGCTATAGACCTTTGGGTTAGTAAATAATAAACCCAAAGCCCACTTAAATGGATCCTACAAGGTCACACATAATATTTGGATCAACATAAGAGAAACCCATAGCCCATAAAGGCTATAGGGTAGTCGGCCCAAGAGGGAGATAAGAGGAGATTATTTGACCTAATTCTTCTTATATAAAGGTCAGACAGTCAGAAAATAAGATACAATATCTCTCATTATTTTCTCCTGCTCTTTCTCTCTCTCAACTGACATTACTCCATAAAAGAAGAACGCTTTCTTTCTTCCAACTAGCATTGGTGGAGTGGTGGACTACGTAGAGGAATCACATTTGAGATTCTTTCTCCAAGATCGTTGGCTATAATCAAGAGGTTAGTAATTAATTATTATATGATCCTTAATTATATGTGCATGAGATCCTGTTTTAGGTGCTTATGAATTAGATTCATGAAATTCCGCTTATAATACCTATAATCCTATAGTGGTATCAGTTTAGCCTCTTGCATATATTTTTTTGGTCATTATAATATGATTTATTTTGATGTGTTTAGCACTAATTTTAATTTGATTAAGGGGAGGAATTGAATTATGGATTGAATAATTGGAATTGATTAAATGAGATTTAATTGCTTAATGTTCTTTTATTTGGCCGAAAATTCAGAATTTTCGAACCCTAATGTTGGACATTAGGTAGGTCAATTTTGTGACTCAAATTCAACAATTTGATCATAGATTTTGTAAAATTGATTTAGGGCTTTGTTTTCTTTAGATTCTAATTGCAAAATCATGTATTTGATTGTTGTTTTCGTTTCAAAATCAAAGAGTTTGATTAGAAACAATAAAAACCCTAAGTTTTTCCCCAAATCAATTTGATTTGGTGTTAAATAGAGATTTAACACTCCAATTGGTTTGAAACGTTCAAATTGAAGGAGTTAAAAGCATATATGATGTGTTTTATGCTCGAATTCAACCAAAAGAGTTCATTTTTTTTCGAAATTAACCCAGAAATTTTCAGCCCTCGTTTTTCCGGCGAGGTGGCTACTGGGCAATTATGGCCGACGGTCTGCGCGGCTGGGCTGCATTGCTGCGGCGGTGGACGGCGCTTCTAGGCGGGTGGCCTGCGCTGTAGCGAGTTGGCTGGCTGGTATGCTGGCTTCGCTGCTTGCGGTGGCTGGCCAGCACAGCCACAACCACGATTTTCTCAAAAAAAAATGTTTTCCCTTTTTATTTTAATCAGAAAATCTTTTATGATTTTAAAGTGAATATCTTTTGATTATTGAAAAATGATTTTAATAACCGAAAATCTTATGAGATTTAATTATTAAAATCTTTTGGTGATTAAAATATGATTTTAATAATCGAAAATCATAAAAATATTTTGGGGTTAATATCTTTTGATTATTGAAAATAAAAATCTGATTTATTTGAGAATATTAAGCAATTCTAATTCTCTTTTATTTTGACTAGGTCATAAGATAAATTCATAATTTGATTCTTTAATCTAATTAAAATTAGTTTGAAAAAGGTAATATCTTTTAGTTAGTTAGATTTACTAGCTTAAATGTTTTATCTTCTTACTTTAATTAAGAATATTTGATATTTTAATTATTGGCAAGCATGATATGTGATATTATTATTGGCAATTAATATGTGATATTTTGATTATTGCAATGAGAATATGTGATATTATTTTGAGTTTATAATATGTGATATTATAATATGGAAATTCATTTTGATTTTTCAATTATTGGCGTGAATAATATATGGTTTTATTATATGGAAATTTAATATATTTGATGTAATTGCTATAATAACTAGTAAGATGACTAGTATGACCCAATAAAATAATCAAAATGGTTTTGGACTTTAAGCAAAGTTGAATTGTGTATGTGAGGTGATAAGCTCTGTCTAGGATTGGAAGGCTCTCCCCAACGTCGTGGGTAACTTCCTTACCTGGGAGCTATAATCTCCTCGGCAATCACTCATCAACTAAGAATTACAATTGTTGTAATTAGTAAAATTTTATGTTAAGATGATGAACTCTGTCTAGGATTAGGAAGGTGAAATTGCTTATTAACCTAGAAACCATTGCATGTTTTAAGGTTGTTTCATAAACATAAATTGAACTTTGCCTTTTATTTTTCTGTCTATAGGTACTATGAATAACAACAACAACAACTCTGTTTTCAACATTCGCCCTTTCCTTGAGAACGATAGGTTAAAAGAAGAAAATTTCCTTAATTGGGAAAGGACCCTAAGACTCGTTCAGAGGTCGGAGGGTAGAGAGGATGTCATACAAAACCCACTTCCGGTAATAACTGATGAATCTACTGAAGCCGAAAAACGTCGTGCTAAACAGGCCAATGAAAGGTCTATACCAAATTACCAATCACTTGTCTAATGGTGGCAGCCATGGAGCCGGACCTCCAAAAGAAATTCGAAACCAAGGATGCCTACACCATTATGCAAGAGCTGAAGGCCATGTTTCATAAACAGGCCCGAACTGAGATGTATGAGACTAATAAGGAGATCTTAGAATGTCACTTGAAGCTGGGTCAAGCTGTTGGCCCACATGTTTTCAAAATGCTCGGCCTTTTTTAAAACATGGAACGACTTAGTTTCCCTTATAGGGAACAGTTGGCTACTGACATCATTCTACATTCATTGCCTGACAGCTTCAATCAGTTTAGGATGACTTTCAACATGAATGAGTCTGAAAAGACCTTGCAAGAGTTGCATGGGTTGCTAGTCAATGCTGAGAGGAATCTTCCTAAAGAACCAAAGAAAGAAGTTTTGATGGTTCAAAAGGGAAAGGGTTTTAAGAAGAAATGGACAGGCAAGAAGGACAAAGGTAAGAAACTTGTCGTTGCTCCTGAAAAACCTAAGCCGACCGCTAAGCCAAAAGCAGCTGCGGAAAGTAAGTGCTTCCATTGTGAAAAGATAGGTCACTAGAAGAGAAATTGCCCCAAATACTTGGAGGAAAAGAAGTCAGGGGCTTCCACCTCAGGTATTTGTGTTATAGAAATTAATTTGACTTCTACTTCTTTATGGGTATTAGATACCGGCTGTGGTTCTCACATTGTTAACGATGTGCAGGGACTAAGAAGAAGTAGAAGGCTAGCAAAGGGCGAGGTAGAGCTTCGCGTTGGAAATGGAGCAAGAGTTGCTGCACTTGTCATTATTGGAAGTTATAGTCTACATTTACCGTCTGGATTGATTATAAAACTAAATAATTGTTATTTTTTTCCATCAATTACTAAGAACATTATTTCTGTTTCCATTTTGGATAATGAAGGTTTTTGTTTTGAAATAAAGAACAAGTGTTGTTCCATTTCCTACAATAATATGTTCTATGCTAGTCCAAAATTGATTAATGGCTTATATGTATTCGATAGGTCTGTACAAGTCTATAACATAGATAGCAAGAAACAAAAATCGAATGATTCAAACCTAACCTACATTTGGCATTGCCGAATGGGTCATATAAACCAAAAGCGCATCCAAAAGTTACAACAGGATGGAATCCTTCCATTATTTGATTTCGAATCTTTTGATGTATGTGAGTCATGCTTGTTGGGGAAAATGACTAAATCACCTTTTACTGAAAGGGTGAAAAGGTTAGTGATCTCTTGATCTCTTGGGCCTCATATATACATATGTTTGTGGACCTATGAGCACAAAAGCTAGGGGAGGGTTTGCATACTTCATCACCTTTACTGACGATTTAAGTAGATATGGGTATGTCTATTTAATGAAACATAAGTCGGAATCATTTGAAAAGTTCAAAGAATTCCAAAATGAAGTACAAAATCAACTTGGTAACACAATAAAGGCATTGCGATCCGATCGTGGTGGCGAATATTTGAGCCAAGAATTCGATGATCATTTGAAAGATTGTGGAATACTTTCACAATTGACTCCACCAGGAACTCCACAATTAAATGGTGTTTCTGAAAGGAGAAATCAAACTCTATTAGATATGGTTCGATCAATGATGAGTCTTGCCGATCTTCCGATTTCGTTTTGGGGATATGCTCTCGAAACAGCTGCACACACACTAAATAGGAGTCCGTGAAAGGCTGTAAAAAAGACTCCACATCAGATATGGAATGGAAAGGTTCCAAACTTATCTTTTCTTAAAATATGGGGTTGTGAGGTCTATGTAAAGCGTTTACTGTCAGATAAACTTGCACCAAAATCAGATAAATGTCTCTTTGTGGGATACCCAAAAGAGACAAGGGGTTATTAGTCTTATTACTTCTATAACCGTCAAGAGAACAAGGTATTTGTTGCTCGTGATGGTGTCTTTCTTGAAAAGGATTTTATTTCCAGAAAGACAAGTGGGAGTAAAATAGTTCTCGAAGAAATTCGAGATGAGCTACAAGTGGACGTGGTTCACACCATGTCAGAGACGGCCCGACAAGACGAAAGTCAAGTTCAGGAGATGACGTATTCAACGCGTGAACCTCCTACCGTCCCACTTGAATCTAATTCAAGCGAAAATCTTCAAGATGTTGAAGAGAACATTTATATTGATGCTCAGGCCCCGCGTAGGTCAAGTAGACCCAGGATTCCAAACAAAAGATTGGTGGATTTCCTGTTAACTGAAAACTGTGAGATAATGATTTTGGAGAATTCAGAGCCTACTACCTACAAACAAGCTTTGACGCGTCCAGACTCTGAGAAATGGCTTGAGGCCATGAAATCCGAATTAGACTCCATGTCTGAGTATAAAGTTTGGACCCTAGTCGACTTGCCTGATGGGGTTGCACCTATTGGATGCAAGTGGGTGCTCAAATTAAAAACAGACAAAGATGGAAACGTCTATGTCTATAAAGCAAGATTGGTTGCAAAAGGATTTAGACAAGTTCATGGTATACACTATGACGAGACCTTTTCTCCAGTAGCAATGCTTAAATCGATTCAGATACTTTTAGCGATTGCTGCATATTACGATTACGAAATTTGGCAGATTGATGTCAAAACCACATTTTGGAATGAGTTCTCTAAATAAGGATGTGTATATGACACAACCTGAGGGTTTTGAGGATCCAGAAAATCCTAAAAAGGTTTGCAAGCTTCAGAGATCCATTTATGAATTGAAGCAAGCAACTCAGAGCTGGAATCTTCGATTTGATGAGGCAACCAAACAGTTTGGTTTTCTCAAAAGCGAAGAAGAATCTTGTGTCTACAAGAAATTTAGTGGGAGTAGCTTAATCTTCTTGGTTCTGTATGTGGATGACATACTACTCATGGAAAATGACATACCAATGCTTGAGTCAGTCAAGGAATGGTGGAAAAATTGTTTCTCTATGAAGGACCTTGGAGAGGCTGAGTACATATTGGGAATAAAAGATCCATTAAGATAGGTCTCGAAGGATAATTAGACTAAGTCAAAAAACTTATATTGATAATGTTTTGCAAGGTTCAACATGGAAAACTCGAAAAGAGGATTCATTCCCATGTAACATGGCATATCGCTTAGCAAGAGTCAGTGCCCGACTGAGCCTGATGAGTTGAAGCAAATGAATAGCATACCTTATGCCTCAGCTATAGGATCTATCATGTATGCCATGATAAGTACTCGACCAGATGTTGCATATGCATTAAGCATGTGCAGTATATTCCAAGCAAATCCAGGTGAAGCACACTGGACTGCAGCTAAGAGCATCCTTAAGTACTTGAGAAGAACTAAAGGCATGTTCTTAGTCTATGGAGGAGAAAATGAGTTGGTTGTTAAAGGTTATACTGATGCGAGCTTCCCAACCGACATAGATGATTACCGCTCTCAGTCAGGGTACATCTTTTGTCTAAATGGAGGAGCAGTGAGCTGGAAGAGTTCAAAGCAAAGCACTGTAGCAGACTCGACGACAGAATCAGATACTTAGCAGCGGTTGAAGCAGCTAAGGAAGCTGTTTGGATAAAGAAGTTCTCGACAGAGCTAAGTGTCGTACCTAGTGCTCTGGAAGGGATTGAACTATTATGTGATAATAATGGTGCTATTGCACAAGCAAAAGAACCAAGATCACATAACAAATCCAAACATGTAATGAGGAAGTATCACCTTATTCGCGAGATAGTTGATAGAAAGGATGTCAAGATCTGCAAAGTTCACACGGATAAGAATGTGGCTGATCCGCTTACTAAACCTTTACCTCAACCTAAGCATGAAAGTCACGCTAGGGCTATAGGCATGAAGCAAATGTTAGAATGGGTTTAGATTGTATTATGTTTAAAGAAACTTGTTACAATGTAAAGACATGGTTTTGCTATTTTATGTTTATGAGAAATAAAGTTTTATCTTATTTAATAATTGTTTAGTATTAAATAAAATGTCCAAAAATATTCTTGAATTCAATGGTTTTGTCAAATATGTGATTTGACGAATGAATCACCATAAGTGAATTGAATTCATAGAATATTCATGTTCCTAATCCAAGTCATTAAATTGGACATAAATGACTTATTAAAGGATTAGCATATAAGATTGATTGATAGCGTTGTTTCATGGGCTATGGGAACATAGAGATGTTTAGTCAATCATATGGATATGTATATTTGATACATGATCGAATTGACCTACTTAGAAGTTTAAATAACTTCGTAATTATATTAGTGGATTCCTAAGACATGAGTGGAACACTACTTCGTAATTATATTAGTGGATTCCTAAGACATGAGTGGAACACTACTTAGCTTAATAATTGGTATAACTTTGATGTCGTCAAACATCATGCCGTAAAAGGGGACTATAAAGGCAACATTCGGGTTGTGCTAAAAGTTGAGTGGGAGTTTTGGTTGCCACAAGATTGAAAAGGTCCTCCTATATAAGATAGGATGGGTGTCTTGGCCTCTTGAAGAGTGAGGATTGAAAATGCATGGCCGTGCTAAAATGGATTATAAGATGATCATTTGTTTAGCAATCCGAACTCGGAGTTCAAGGAATAATTTGAAGATTAGTATGGATAACATGAGAGATGTGATCATACTATCAAATTAGACACTAAGAGACTTTAGGAATTTGAATATTGCACGCTCGTCTCGAACAAGTGGGAGATTGAAGAAATTGTGTCATCGACTCTAATGCAATTACTAAATATAATATGGATCGTATTATGGAGATAATAATTCATTCAATTGGGTCGTCTTTACGTCTTGCTAGAGAACGCTGTAGACCTTTGGGTTAGTAAATAATAAACCCGAAGCCCACTTAAATGGATCCTACAAGGTCACACATAATATTTGGATCAACAAAAGAGAAACCCATAGCCCATAAAGGCTATAGGGTAGTCGGCCCAAGAGGGAGATAAGAGGAGATTATTTGACCTAATTATTCCTATATAAAGGTCAGACAGTCAAAAAATAAGATACAGTATCTCTCATTATTTTCTCCTGCTCTTTCTCTCTCTCAACTGACATTAATCATAAAAGAAGAACGCTTTCTTTCTTCCAACTAGCATTGGTGGAGTGTTGATCTAAATTGGTGAACTAAGTAGAGGAATCACGTTTGAGATTCTTTCTCCAAGATCGTTGGCTATACTTTAAAGTATTCAATCCCGCCATACCAGTTGATAAAATCACGCATCAAGAGGTTAGTAATTAATTATTATATAATCCTTAATTATATGTGCATGAGATCCTGTTTTAGGTGCTTATGAATTAGATTTATAAAATTCCGCTTATAGTACCTATAATCCTACACCAAAAACTCTGTGACAATTGCTCTGTTTTCATCAATGAAACTGGTACGAAGTTGAAGTACAAACCAGGGATTGTGATGGGTGGCAAATATTTGGAACATGATTGTGGATTGACTCGTTCAATTGGCTACTTCTTAGAAGTTTTGATTGTTTTGGCCTTGTTTGCCAAGAATCCCCTTCAAATCACTCTTAAAGGTAACAACTTAGAACTTAGAATTTTATTTTGGTTGTTTTTATGCATTAATTAGATTACCTCTTCCCGTAATAACATGAATGAATTACTATTTACTATTGGTATTGTATATGGTGGTTCTGAAATTGTCACTGCAAAATACATACATAAAACACGAGCAATGCTAAGTTGCTAGCGGATATATGTCTATGTTTGATATTTCGAGTAATTGGTTTGATTGTATTCATGTAACGTCAATTTGAATTACTTGGTTATGGTGTCGTTCTTCAAGTTGCGTTAAGTATGCATGCTTGAGGTTTATGACAAAGGATATATCATAGCTTGATGTGTCTTCGAAATGATCGAGTTGCAACACAAAGAAGGGAACAGGCATGGCTCGTCCGCGAGCCTGGTCGCCCCCAGGTCGTGACGGGATACTGTCGTTCAGTGCTTTCAAGTTCCTTAAGGTCGCGACTTGTGACCTGTATCGCGACTCGTGACTGCGCCGTTTTGCAGTCGTCTTTATTTGACGGTTTTATGCTCTTTGAGCGGTTATGGCCGGTTTCCTTTGTCTTCAACGTGTATTATAAGTGGTAAAACCACTAATGAATGGTTAGATGTTCATTATCATTCTCTCAAAAGCACTCTCTATTTCTTCATCAAACACAAAATCACACAAAGCTTTGTTCTCATTTTGTGAGTTTCATACGAGCGTGACACTCACTAATCTCCTTTGTATCTCGGAAGTGAATTCCGTGTAACCCGTGCTTTCTATAGGGTTGGAATATTGCTTTTGGGAAAGTGTTTTTCAACACGCCTAGAGGATTTCGTTGTTGTTATCTTGTTTCCCGGTTACTAGCACTAACAGTCTATAGTTACACATATCCGCTTCTTACGTTTTCTGGTGGTATATTTAACGACAAAAGTAGTATATTTCTTTTGCAGAGTAGTATATTTATTAAGAAAGGTAGTATATAAGAATTGACATTTTTACATTTATATAGCTGCATAAAGCCTGATAGTTTTGTATTTAGCATTAAGTTTTAAGAATTTAGTATACTACTTTTCTTAATACATATACTACTTTGTTTAAAAAACACAATGGGTATATGTGTCATAGACATATATCCGATATCAACTTGACATTTCTCCAACACGAGCAATGCCAAGTTGCTACTTCAAATCTAACTGACATAAGTTAGTTATGTTATGTTCCCATCAGGTATAACAAATGATTCAAAAGACCCATCTGTTGATACATTCCGGTTAACTACCTTCAACATTTTAAAACGCTTTGGAGTATCTTCACAAGGCCTGGCGTTGAAAATTGAGAGCCGTGGGTATTTTTTTTGGAGTATCTTCACAAGGCCTGGCGTTGATACAATTCTGCACACTAGTTTAACAGTAAGTATTTTTTTTTTAACTTTGCATTTGGTATCTAATCAAGTAGTTTAATCTAATGTTTGTTCATCTCATATACGTCATTCAGGCAGTGAAATGGATTGACGAGGGAATGGTAAGTCGTATTAGAGGGGTGTCCTTCTCTACTCGAGTATCTCCGAAGTCAGAACCAGAAGCAGCACTTATATGTTCTACTCGTGGTATTTTCAATAATTTTCTTCCGGATGTTTACATTTTCAGTGATCACAAGGGTGGTGCACAAACTGGAAAGTAAGCTACTGCATTTCCTGTTTAATTAAGTTATTCTTGATGTTGCCCTCTCTGCCTTTGAGTTTTTATTATTGGATACTCAATTTTGATTCAGCTCCCCTGGATTCGGGGTTTCATTGGTTGCTGAAACCACTTCTGGGTGCTTTATCTCTGCTGATACTGCTGTCCATCATCCACATAAAGATGAGACAGCTGAAATGGAAGATGGGGTAAAAGTATATTCGAAGTCAGCTGAGGATGCTGGTATCGACATTCTTGGTGAAATTGAGCAGGGGGGAGTGGTAGATTCAATGCATCAGGTTTGTTTTCTTAAAAGTTAACATACAGTAGATAAACTTATGTTATGCACTATAACTTTTAATTAGTGTTGAACCCCTCAATCTGCTTGCTTTGTCTGCTAGATCTTTTGACAATGTCTTACAGGCTTGTTTTTTTTTTTGGAAGGTAATGTGGTGGACCTGGCCAGATCTCAATTAGCACAGTTTCTTGATCTGGTGTTTGCAGGGCCCGACATTTGAGAGCAGGGGGGAATGGTAAGGGGATCCCCACCCCCAAATGCCCCTAGTGGGATTTGATCCCATGACCTTCAAGTCATGAGATCAAACCTTTACCACTAGACCAAGTCAAGCTGTTAAGTCATGACAATGTCTTACTGGCTTGTTAAGTGTTGTATTTATGTAGATAAACTTATATATACACTATACACAAGTTTGTAGGATCCTCATGGTACACAAACCATTAAAAAGATAGAGTTTTTGGCATTTTTTTTGGAAAGTAAAGAAAAAAATAATCGTTGAAGGATAAGATGTTAGGGTTTTGCATGATGTGCACCATATATGGTATACTAATTGAAACTTTTTATTTGAACTTATAATTGATGTATGTCATGTAGAAGTTTGACACATTCTTCATTGGTCATTGATAGATGTAACCAAGTGATCTCAATCTATTATGTATATCAAGACTAATATTGATTGTGAGGGGTGAATTAAAAATTAATACCTCAACTCCACAGGTATAAACTACTAGTCTTATATTCATTTATTTTCCTAAAAGCAAAAAATTCATTGCAAGTCCTATTACGTAAATTTGTCTCCTGACTTCCTTTTTGTCAAATGCAAAACAGAGTGAGCCATAGCTAGAAATAAATGATTGTTTGGATTGTTTTAGTAACCATTTTTCCTATCTTCTATTACATGATTGCCTTTTCTAAATTGTTTTAGCAACAATATTATCATATTTTGATTTAGTAACTTATATTGGTAAGTGGTAAAATTTACATATTGGAAACCTCGGATAGCCAATTTCACTAACCAGATTTGTTACCCCGCATTATTTCACTTTTGCAGGGCTTGCTATTTATTCTATGTGCTTTGTGTCCTCAAGATGTTTCAGAAATTCGAGTGGGGAAACTTTCTCCCTATGGAAAAGAAATTTTAAGGCTCGTAAAGGACTTTCTTGGTGTCAAATTTGACATTAAGCCTGACCCTTCAACGGGCACTACTATGCTTAAATGTGTGGGATGTGGTTTGAAAATTT
This sequence comes from Patellifolia procumbens, assembly GCA_947645195.1. Taxonomy (NCBI): domain Eukaryota; kingdom Viridiplantae; phylum Streptophyta; class Magnoliopsida; order Caryophyllales; family Amaranthaceae; genus Patellifolia; species Patellifolia procumbens. The sequence goes on from CANSGD010001116.1 coordinate 395,126, forward strand.
TCTCTAGAAAGCTTTCATGAAATGCAATTTATCTTCTGGTGACTGGTTGATGGACGGGGGTGAAGCATGGCGTGCTTCGTCAACCCCGAAGGAAGATTGATATGGAGTTGTATAGTCTTATTTTTTCCTAAACTATGAATGTATTATGGTTGAGTTAATATCTATATGTTCGACAAATTTTGTAGGATTGGGGTGTAAGTTATGTTATAGTCACTAGAGTATCTCACTCATATTTTATTTAAAGGAGTAGCACCCTTTTGTGGTGTTAATATATGTCGTTGAGGATATACAACTCTTTGGGATCCTCCACTAATTATTATTTAGTTTTGCAAATGGTGTCTTATTACTAAGGAGCACCTTAAGACTTTTGTCTTCTCTTTATGATACTTTTATTGTTTTTTTTTTGTTTTATGGTTTTTGTGACGTTCTTGATTTTTTTTATTTGTATGTTGCAACACCATTGGGCTTTAAAGTTGATGTGTGTTTAGAAAATATGGACAATAAAAGCTTCTCAATCCCCAAGGCATAGAATGCCTACCTATTATATTCTGGCTATATTTTAGTCGAATAGGTTCAAGTATGATAGTTTAGCTTAGCTTAAGTTAACTTAGATACAGATTCACCACTAAGTCAAATTAAGGATCCTAAGAACGCCACTCAGTTCAAGCTAAAGAACCAAGCTAGTATAGGCGCCTAGATTAATAGAGAATTAATCAAAGCAAATAAAACACAAAAGTTTTTTGATTTATCAAAGTCTAATGTCGATCTTATTGAGCTTGTGTCCTTTAAATACATGTCCTTGACTCACTAGGAAATTAATTACAAAAATTAAAATGATTAAAGACGAAAATCTATCCTAATTAGGGTTGGAAGTCTATCTTGAAGATTGAAGCTTGAAGCTATCTTGGACGACCTTCCTTCTATCTTCTCCTTGATTTACTCACTTATCCCTTCAAAGTAGGAAGCCAAATCAAAATGATATGATTTAGGCGCCTAAGATGATCTTTAAAGGGAAAATATCATATTTCCTTGCTCTCCTTAGCTTGCAAGCCTCATTTTTAGGAAATGATAGATATTCCTTCCTATCTTTGCTCTTTGGTTGATCTTCTTGGAAGTTTCCTTGTGAAAGTCGATCTTCTTGGATGTAGGCGTGATATGAATAGGGATGGATAGATCTCAAAAGGCAACGACTTTTGAGTTTGATTTTAATGGCAACGACACTAAAATCCAAGTTAACAACTTGTTTGAATCTCAACGAGAATTCTCACACTTAATTGCTCAAGCATAAAATATTATTCATAAAAATTCAAACTTCAAACTTAATTTTATTGATGTAAAACAACAATATACTACCTCCGTTCCAAATGTATTGCAACCTTTACCTTATTTGGCAATTTCATATTAATTGCAACCTATCTTTTTTAATCACCAAAAAGATCACATGTGCAACCTTTCTCTCTCTTCATTACTTATTATCACATGATGCAAGTGGGGAAGATGACCCACTTTTTTGCTCTTCTTAATAAATGTGCCAACCCCCTATGTTGCAATACATTTGGAACGGATGTAGTATATAGAGAAGACATGACTAATCCTAATCCTAAACAAATAAGATAAAAAAAATAATACTAGTCTAACAAGATAAAGATAAGAAAACCTACTATGATTAGGACAATCCCCTAACTCATATCTTTAAAGAATCATAATCTTATCTTTTAAACTAATCTTATCTTTTTAAAACAAACTAATCTAAATTAATTAAAGAAATACTTAAATAAAAAAAAAATAAAAAAAAAACTAATTAAACTAAGGCTACCCTAATTCAAGACTTAACTACTTGACTTGAACATCATCTTCAACCCAAGGCAATAAAGTAACAAAAACTTGACTGACAACCATGAAACCAATTTTCTTAACCTTGATTTGCAGAATTAACCATACCCAAATATTATAAAGATCAAAAAGATTAATTATTTTCAGTAGCCTTTTTGCGTCCACATCATTTTCCTCTTCTTTAGAAAAAATTCGACCTCGAATTTTACCTATGTTCAAGATCAAAACACGAATAAGAACTATGGATATTGTCGTTTGTTTGCATTAGGAATAATTCAAGATCCATCATAATATTCCTTTTTTTGTAGCATCCCACCATCAACAGAAAGACCTACAACAACATCGCCCTGAAGAACAAGATCATAATCGCCCTCTCTAACCTCTTCATCAAATTTGTCAAACATAGGAGGCGATCGGGATCAAAATTAGGATCGAAATCCAAGTTAAAAATATCATCCTCTTCATTTTCAAGAAAATCTTTCCTAAATACCTCGGGAAAATTTTGAAGTTTAGTAATTGTCTTCGTAATTTTCTCAATTCCCTTATGGATTTTCTTTAAAGACTTTACTTTTACCTCACGAGATGCTCGATCTATCAATTGATTCAAAGTATGTTGTAGTTGTCTAAGTTGAGTGGACTCCATATAAAATAAATAAAATATCGCACCCAATAGAGCATTCATGCCTTTGATCTGCACCAACCTGGGAAATCTGTGTCTTGTTTTTTTTCTCAAGCTTGACCGAATCGAGTGAATGTCAAAAGAAACTACAAAACCTTGACTCTTGATACCAATTGATGTAACGCCCCGAAAATGGGGGTCCTTAATGAGACACCATTAGCCTTAATTGAATAACAATCCGCGGAAGCAAATCCTTAAATCTGTGGGTTATGGACACTAATAATACAATATCCTTAAATTAGCTCACAATGTCTCTATGATAATAATGACCTTATAAATGTTCCTAACAGCCTCAGTCAACACTTCGTGAAATCCACCTCAACGACTTCCTTTTCATGGGTCGATCCTGAGCCCTTTTCTTAACCTAAGATTCGTTCAGAAGAAAAATAGAGAAACAAGAAAAGACAGAAAAACATTCCAAAATGAGTGGAAAACTCGTAACTTTACTCCAGCCCGTAAAAACGGTTTTGGTTCGAAAACGTTTTTCACACACAGACACATATCACATCATTCTGGTAATTGTTCGAAAATACTTTATTAGAGATCTTTTTAATTATTTACTTTGAACAGTCTCCTGGCCCAGACCATTCACGTGAGCTCAGATCATTGGCAAGTATGGGCTTTGGACGGGACATAATAGAACATAACTTTCATCATCTGATCTCTCGTTAACATTCGACCATCTCGGTCCATTCATAGAGCAGAAACATTTCCTCCACCCAGAATTTGCTCATTCACCAGTTCAGTTCATAACTCCAAGCCAGAGAGACCGTTCCCTTTCCACTTTTCATTACAGTATCTTAATTATATTACTGTCAAATAACTTATATTTACGAACAACACCCATTATTCAGATAATCATATAATGAGATATAACTTAACATACATAAAATCATAAAGGTACATACCCATGAGCATATCACATTTGTACTTCACATAATTAAACACACTTCGCATAATTCCATGTAACGTCACATTTCCATAAACATACTTACGAGCAGGCATATAAAGCTAGACATAAAATTTATACGTAACACATACGGGCACACTGATGAGTCATATTTATATCACTCTAAACCTCTTATTTTCCTTTGATTTGAATCATTTTTCTCCATTATCTTACAATTTATAGTTTCACTTTACTCAATTCACGTTTTGTTAGTGATTGTAGCTATTTTGTAGATTTTTAGTCTTTTCGCTCATTTTCTATGACCTTTTTATGCCATTTCATTCGTGTTGTATATAGGTACTATCAAAGTAAGCTTTTGATTTACCTACAAAAGCCCAAGAATGCATATATAAGGTTTAGAGCATGAGTATGAAGAAAGAAAGGCAAAAGGAGGTTAAGGAAGCAAAATCCACCAAGTTTCCTTCATGTTTTGCATAATGGTTGACTTCAAAAGCTCATATCTCACAAAATAAACATTATTTGGTAGTTATTCAAGTTGGATATTGAAATTCATCTCAAAGCTTTCCAACAAGAGTTCACACGTTTGATTCCAACAAGAAAGGAAGGAGTTATGACCTTTACAAGTTCAACTGTCCTGTGCTGACGGATAGGGTGGATAGCCCGATCCACCTATGGATCGTCCGAAGCCTCGCCCGATCACGGCTGTGGTTTTTCCCAGAGCACCTGCCTTATGGTGATCGGGTGATCACCATTATGGGTCGCCCGATCGCTGCGGGTTTGCGGGATTGCTTATTTTTATTTTTATTTTAGCTTTTTGCCCTTAGTTGGGGGTTGTATAAATACTCTTTTTACCTAAACTTAGAGAGAAAAATTCTGATTTTCAAACTTTGAACCTTGAATACCCTAGTTTTAGGGAGGGTTAGCCTCCATAGCTTAGTTTAGAGAGAAAAGTGAGAAAACTCAAAGAGAGGTTGAAGATGGGAGATTCAAGGGTGACAACTTGTATTCAAAAATTCAACAATCTATCAATGAGCATTTTTTACTCTATCTATCTTCTTTTATTGTTTTATTTTAATTGCTTTTCTTATATTAATTATTAATGCTTAGTTTAATTATTTATGATCTATTTTGTTTAGTTTAATGTTAGATTAATATTTAGTATCATGATATTAGTTTTTAATTTCTCTAAACTTCTCATTCTTGTGTTTATGGAGTAGTTTGTTGGGTAGGGTTTGGGTGAAAACCCAACTATAGTTGATTTGGGGTGTTTGAATATGAAATTAGGAGTTTAATTAGGCTTCTTAATTGATTAATTGCATAATTACTATTTTGCTTGCATTCTAGTTGGCCACTTGGATGTTTGTTTTTGATGCCTTAATCAAATTGAGAGAGGAGATTAATGTTGACATTTATGCTATTATCTTGCTTAATTACTCATGAGAGTGAGATTTGAGTGAGGGTTTTATAGATTGACATTGTGATTATTCCTTGGTTGCATGTTTGAGACCATGAGAGTGGCTTAATTATGTGATCTAGGTAGTTTTATGCACCCTTGAAAGAGGGTTTAGAGCTAGTTAAGAGTCAATAACCTCAATTAGTTGTTTGGTTTTATTTCCTCCATGTTTCACCCATCAAATTCCCTAAATCATCATTGGTTGGTGTTGGATCCCTTTCCCTAATCCTATTTTATCTTTGGCACTTATTTTAGTATAATAAATTTTAGTTGCTAGTTGACACCTTTCGACTCCTTTTCGGCCTATCTTATCGTTAAATTAACACATATAAATGTTCCTTAGTCCTTGTGGAAGAATGACCCTTACCTACCACTTTACTTAGTTTAGTGGTCTAGTTAGGTAATCGTTTGATTTTAGGGGGATTAGTAACGACCTAATTTTCCCTCTATCACACACGTGTATTGCTGGACATAGAGATTACACATAACACGTACAGGCACACATATGGAAACACCGTAAGGTACCGTCTTTATCATTCTCATTTACAGATATCTTTCATTTTGGTATCTTGGCGAGTGCAACAGAAGGGACATCTCCCATAACGCGGTGCCACCGGGGATGTTATCCCTAACCAGAAGGTGGCGTTTCCGCCATACATCGTCAACATAAGGCATTTAGCCACCAGGGATGTTATCCCTAACCAGAAGGTGGCGTTTCCGCCATACATCGTCAACATAAGGCATTTAGCCACCAGGGATGTTATCCCTAACCAGAAGGTGGCATAAAGCCAGGCATAATACGGTGCCACCAGGGATGTTATCCCTAACCAAAAGGTGGCGTTTCCGCCATAATAGAAAGGTACGTGCACGACCAACATAATAGAATACTGTCAAGAACCATCTTTCACTTTAATTTATTATTTTTCGTATCTTTTAGTATTGTACTTTAAACATCTTACAAAAGTCGTCAACAGATCATGACATAATTTTACTTTTCACCTTGTCATACAGCATTCGTTCTTTCGTAACATCATAATTCATAAACGTCAATCAGTAGGACACACTTCACAAACCATAACTCGTATAAGGATAACATTAATATAACTTTATACAAATGTTATTAATTAGAATCAGCCGGTAATAGATTCATGAAATTATTATTTTATTAATGACCATAATCTACTCAAATCGATTGAATACTGTAAGTGAATACATGAACGAACCATAGCTCATAAACCATTATATACGAATTAAACAAATTCATTTATATTTCATAATATAATATCATAGAAGGTCATATAAAACGACATTACATACGACAATTCCTTTAAACGAATATCGTGAGTATAATTTAGCCTTAAGGTATATATGAGGGTTTATAACATAGATATTACATTTTAGCACTTAAATATTTCATTGATAACACATATATATACTAGGACATATAAGCAATAAAGTATTTAAATCACATTCATCATATACTTTCATAAAACCACATAATCACGATAGCACGACAGTAAATTTCCATACTTTACTCAAATATAACTAATCATGAGATATTAATTAGAATGTCCAATTCACATAACATATAACATTTATTTTTCATAAATATATGTCGTAATTCATAGAACATTTTATTTAACTTAAAACGTTAATCAAACATGGAACAACATATAAATAAGTCATAAACTTATATCACTTGTATTGTGAATAAATCAATAAACTTTAACGAGATCATGCCATAAGTATATTAATAACTATTTCATAGTTCATATAAGAATATTCATATAATCACAATTTATAAAATCACATTTCATATCATAAAATCACATTTTCACATACGGGCAGGCACACAATGCTGGACATAAAGGTTACTGTCATTTTCCTAATTCATAACCGACCATTCCATTTAATAATCATGGGTCATACAAACAATTATACTTTAAATATTAAATCACATAAATTCCATAATTCAGAATACAGAGATTCATATAATAACATTATACATTATAAATTCACAATTTCACATACGGGCAGGTAGTCTAATGCTGGACATAAAAGTTACCTTAACCGCTCAATCCATAATATCGCCATTACTCCGAATATGTCATCCTTAGACCTTTCAAATTCCCACATTCCGTTTATCGCTCCATGAACATCAATAAGATAATAATCAGAATCAACTCAACTTATCACTAATCACGACATTCCCTTAAATAACCTGTATTTCGGGAATCTTTAATTAAAACTTTATTCTTAAAACTCGTTATAAATTTAAAATGCCATTTTCATAATTTAATTTCATTAGCTCAATATTTATATTTTGCAAAATCGAGAATAGTAATTTCACAAAATATTTTATTAAAAATGATTTGTTACTTTGATTGGGCTTTTTAATAATTCAAAGAGTGCAATAGAGTATTTTGGGTTTTGGCCTTATACCTTCACAAGTCTAACATTGACTTTGTGGACTTGATTAAATTTCATTTTAGTGGTTCCCAACTTTGTTCTTGTTAGAACAAAAAGGAAAAAGAGGAACAGGGAAGGAACGGAGCAGGGGAAAAGAAGGGGCTGCGTGGCTGTGGCTGGCGGTGGCTGGCGGTGGCTGGCGGTGGCCGGCGTTTCATACGACGGCAGAGCAGTCGTGAGCGGGGGAAGGGCAGAGGAGGGCATGGTGATTTGGTTGCGGGCTGGCTGAGTTGTGTGACAAAGCAGCGAACAGGGGAGGTGTGTGGTGTTGCGTTTGGGCTGCAGGCTGCGTGAGTTTGGGTGGCGTTGTGGCTGGGCTTGGGTTGTTTTGTAGGTAGTTGTGATGACAGGACAGAGCTAATGTGGAGGATTTGTGTTAGTGGCGGTTTCCGGCGAGAGACAAGAATGACATGTGAGAACATAATAGAGGAAGAAGGGAAGAAAGCAAGAGGAAGAGAAAGATGGTGCGGTGAGTTTGGGGCTCAAGAGGGGTGCTATTTATAGCCATGGTGAGGAGGGGTGAGCTTAACCAATAAATGAAGGTAGGAGGAGGTTGGCTTGCCCAATAAATATGGGTAGGAAGGAGGAAGAAGAAGGACGGTTTTGGGGATCAAAAACCAGACAAAAATCTGGTTTGTAAAGGATGGTGATGGATGATGATGATCATCATCTTTCCTTTTCTCTTTTGTTTTTCTTTTATTTTGTTTGGTTAATTAAATTGGTTGGTTTTGCTAATTGTTTGGGCTATGGGTTTGGTGTTGAATGGTTTGGGCTCAACAATGATCTTAGGGCATTGGTGAACATGTGAAGGAAAATACCCACAACACTAAGCTAGGATTTCAATACCAATAACTAATAATTAAATTATTTGCAAAGAATGATAATTAATTATTTAAATAGCATACATTTAAATTAAATCGTTTAAATAAACTCTTTTATAAATAACTCAAAACTAAATAAAATTATTTTTAATAAACATAATTATCAAATTATCGTTAAATAACTTTAATTTGGGAAAAATATTAACCTTAATAAATAATAAAATAAGTTTGAAAATTCGGGATATTACAATTGATATGAATATGGATGGATATATCTCAAAAGGCAACGACTTTTGAGTTTGATTTTAATGGCAACGACACTAAAATCCAAGTTAACAACTTGTTTGAATCTCAACGAGAATTCTCACACTTAATTGCTCAAGCATAAAATATTATTCATAAAACTTCAAACTTCAAACTTAATTTTATTGATGTAAAACAACAATATATATAGAGAAGACATGACTAATCCTAATCCTAATCCTAAACAAATAAGATAAAAAAGAATAATCCTAGTCTAACAAGATAAAGATAAGAAAACCTAATATGATTAGGAAAATCCCCTAACTCATATCTTTAAAGAATCATAATCTTATCTTTTAAACTAATCTTATCTTTTTAACACAAACTAATCTAAATATTTAAAGAAATACTTAAATTAAATAAAGTAAATAATAAAAAAAAATTAAACTAAGGCTACCCTAATTCAAGACTTAACTACTTGACTTGAACATCATCTTCAACCCAAGGAAATAAAGTAACAACAACTTGACTGACAACCATGAAACCAATTTTCTTAACCTTGATTTGCAGAATTAACCATACCCAAATATTATAAAGATCAAAAAGATTAATTATTTTCAGTAGCCTTTTTGCGTCCACATCAAGGCGCCTCTTATTGTCGCATTTCTCTTGCTCACTCGTCCATTATGTGTAAATACAACCCTAATTGACTCTCTATTTAACATAAATGAAATTACAACACAACTAATACTATCCTAGTTAATCTAATATGACATTAAATTAACCAAGAGTACATTTTATTATTCTAGACTCCTAATAAAGTAATAAAGATAGTAACTTAGTTAATAATTAATTAACTAAGCTAAGGACACTCTCAAAGGACTCAATGGACTTAAGGGAATTCAGAACATCCCTTAAAATGGAAGCAACCATGTTCTTAGCCTTAGGATCAATGGAACTAGATGGACCTCCATCATCCTCTCCTTCTTTAGAGGAGTTTGACCTCAAACTTGGTTGCTCTTCTTCATCATCATAGAATGGACTCAAATCAGCAACATCGAAGGTGGCTGAAACTCCATAATCTCCTGGCAATTCGATCTTGTAAGCATTGTTGTTGACCTTCTCAATCACTTTGAATGGACCATCGGCTCTAGGGCTAAGTTTAGACTTTCTTTTAGAAGGGAAACGTTCCTTTCTAAGATGAATCCAAACCATGTCACCCTCTTTGAATTGGACATCTCTCTTCTTCTTGTCGATCCTCTCTTTGGTTTTCTCATTGGCTTTCTCAATCTTTTCTTTTACATACTCATGGAGTTTTTGGATCTCTTTCTCTCTAGTTTCGGCTTCATGGCTATATTTTGTGGAGGTAGGGAAAGGGGCTAAGTCAATAGGTGTGCAAGGGTTTTGACCATAGACCACAAAGAATGGACTAAGGCCAGTAGTCTTGCTAGGCACTCGATTATAGGCAAACTCAGCATTAGGTAGCATCTCCTCCCATTGTTTAGGGATTTTTGTGGCTAGGGCTCGAATTAGGGTTCCTAGGGTTCTATTGGTGACCTCTGTTTGGCCGTTAGTTTGAGGGTGGCTAGAGGTACTGAACTTGAGCTTTGTCCCCATCTTCTTCCATAGTGTAAGCCAAAAATGACTCAAGAACTTGGAATCTCGATCACTCAACATCGACTTTGGAACTCCATGCAATCTAACAATGTCCCTGAAATACAAGTTAGCACAAGAAACAGCATCATTAGTAGTGTGGCACGCCACAAAGTGTGCCATCTTGGAAACCTATCAACCACCACCATGATTGAATCCTTTTGGCGTTGGGTTCTAGGTAATCCTGTAATGAAATCCAAGCTCACATTCTCCCATGGTGCTTGAGGAATCGGAAGGGGCATAAACAACCCTTGAGGTAGCAAATGACCCTTAGCTTTCTGGAAAATCAAACATCTCTTGATCAAAAACTCTACATCTCTTGCCAATCTAGGCTAAAAGAAGTACTCACTCACAAGCATCACTGTCTTTTCGATCCCAAAGTGGCCAGCAAGTCCACCTTCATGAAACTCCTTGATTAAGGACACTCTCATACTATGTCTTGGGATACATAGGCGATTTCCCTTAAAAAGAAACCCCTTTACGAGATAGTACTCCCCACTTGGACGATTATGGCACTTCTCAAACAACACACCATAATCCTTGTCCTCTACATAACACTCCTTCAACAACTCAAGCCCCATCACCTTAGGACTTAGGGTAGCAAGCAATAAGTACCTCCTAGATAGAGCATCTGCACCTTTATTCATCTTTCCTGCCTTATACTTGATAGTAAAGTGGAATGTTTGAAGGTATTCCACCCACTTAGCATGTCTAGGTTGCAACTTTTGTTGGCTTTGAAGGTACTTAAGAGCTTCATGGTCATAATGGAGAATGAACTCCTTAGCAATAAGGTAAAGTCTCCAATGATCCAAGGCACTAACCAAATCATAGAACTCTTTGTCATAAGTTGAATACTTTCTCTTTGCTTCATTCAACTTCTCACTAAAGTAAGCCAAAGGCCTTCCATTTTGAGATAAAACTGCTCCAATGCCCACGCCAGATGCATCACACTCTACTTCAAAAACTTCATCAAAGTTAGGCAAAGCTAAAATAGGAGCACTAGTTAATTGAGCTTTTACCTCCTCAAATGCCTTGTTTGCTTGATTACTCCATTCAAACTTCTTCAACTTTGTGATTTCAGTAATAGGGGTCATGATAGCACTGAAATTTTGAACAAACCTCCTATAAAAGGAAGCCAACCCATGAAAGCTTCGAACTTGTTGCATTGAGGTAGGAGTAGGCCACTCCTTGATTGCTTGGACCTTATTCTCATTAGCTTTAATCCCTTCACTAGAGACAATGAAACCTAGAAACACAACTTGACTAGAAAAGAAGTGACATTTTTCCAAGTTACTATACAAGCATTCGTTCCTCAATACACTAAACAATTGCTCTAAGTGTTTTACATGTTCGAATTCATTAATACTATAGACCAATATATCATTAAAGTAAACAAATCTGCCAAGAAAATACTTCATAGTTTGATTCATTAGGCGCATGAAAGTACTTGGAGCATTTGACAATCCAAAGGGCATAACAAGCCACTCATACAATCCCTCCTTTGTCTTGAAGGCAGTCTTCCATTCATCCCCTTCACAAATTCGAATCTGATGGTATCCACTCCTCAAATCAATCTTGGAAAACACTTTAGAGCCATTAAGATCATCTAATAAATCATTCAACCTTGGAATAGGAAAACGATATTTAATAGTATTCTTGTTAATAGCTCTACTATCAACACACATGCGTCATTCACCATTCTTCTTTGGAACTAAGAGAGTTGGAACTGCACGAGGACTCCAAGACTCTCTAATCATGCCTTTAGACAATAAATCATTCACTTGCCTCCTTATCTCTTCGGTTTCTTTAGGGTTTGTTCTATAGGCAGGTTTATTAGGCAACATAGCTCCAGGAATAAGGTCAATTTTGTGTTGAATGTCTCTTTTAGGGGGTAGGCCGTGAGGTATTTCAAGGGGGAAGACATCTTTATAGGTTTCAAGCAATGGAACAAGCAAAGGGTGATTTAGATGACTATCAACTTCTTCCTTTTGATCTATATTTAGCAATAATTTACGAAAAGGACTAAGTTCATGATAATCAGATTTCAAAAGGGTAGTGAGTGAATGATATTTTCTTTAGTGGAATGTTGTTTAGAGTTAGGAATAGACATAATAGGAGTAAGGGTTTCTTTCTTGCCATCTTTTGTGAATGAATAAGTGTTTTTGTAACTATCATGAATGACTCTCCTATCAAACAACCATGGACGTCCTAACAACACATGACAAGCATCCATAGGAATAATATCACACCAAATCTCCTCTTTATAGTTACTTCCAATACTAAAAGATAATAGTAAACGATGAGTAACTTGGATACCTTTGCCTTGATTAAGCCATTGAATCACATATGGCTTAGGATGAGGTGTAGTTGACAGATTCAACTTATCTACCATGGTTTGAGACGCCACATTAGTACAACTCCCTCCATCAATGATGTTCTCAATAGTACATCTAGTATGGAAGATGGCCTCTCTTTGTTGTGACTTCTCCTCATCTATTACTCCACTCAAAGCTCTCCTATACCACCAAGCATTCACCCTCATCAGGACCAACAATCTCATCTCCATATTCCTCCTCTTCACACGCCTCCATAACTACATCATCCTCCTCATTTAGGGCCTCATACTCCACAAAGCTCACAACTTTCTTGTTAGGACATTCAGAAGCAATATGTCCTAACCCTTGGCACCTAAAACACCTTCTAGGGGATCTATTTGGTGTAAAAGTATTAGGGGTGTTTGGGGGTTTTTGAGTAGGGTTTGGAGTAGGCTTAGAAAAGGTTGTGTTTGGCTTAGAATAGGGAGTAGATTTGGAAAAAGGGCGTGACACTTCGTCCTTTCCTTTGATATTTTGTTGCTTTTCAATCTTGTGAGCCAAGATGATCAACTCCTCTAAAGTAGAAAAAGGATGCAATTCAACAATGTTAGCAATCTTAACATCCAAACCACCAAGAAATCTTACCAGAGTTTGAGGTTCATCCTCTTGTAGATAGGATTCGAACTCCCTTGCATAGTCCTCTACTGAAGTCGATCCTTGTTGTAGATAATGGAAATTGGAAAAGTTCTCTTGGACATAGTAAGTAGGAAGAAACTTTCGCTTGAGAAGCTTCTTCATCTTGGTCCAATTTTGAACCTTCTCCTTCCCTTGCCTTTCTCTTTTGTTGCACACACTAGCCCACCATGTTGATGCATACTTCATAAGCTTGAGAGCCACAAGCTTAACTCTCTTCTCCTCGGGAATTTGCTTATAGTCAAAGACCCTCTCCACAGTTCTCAACCATTCTACAAACTCATCTGCATCTAATCTACCATCATAATCAGGAATATCCACCTTAATGTCATTGAAATTTCGTTGATCATTAGGGTTAGGTGGAACTCTATAGGTTTCGTCACTCTCTCCATCAGAATCCTCATAGGATTCATCTCCTCTTTGTTTTCTTAATCTTAAGGTCATTTGCCTCAATTGATCTTGAAGCAAAGCCATTCTAGCATCATTCTCACGCTTCTCTTCCTCCATCCTTAAGATTATTTCTTGTAACTGTTCATGTGTTTGGCTAGTTCCAGACATTGTGTTTAGGGTTGGTGTTTAGATAATTTCGGCTAGGATATATGTTGGCTCTGATACCAAGAAGTTATATTCTGGCTATGTTTTAGTCGAATAGGTTCAAGTATGATAGTTTAGCTTAGCTTAAGTTAACTTAGATACAGATTCACCACTAAGTCAAATTAAGGATCCTAAGAACACCACTCAGTTCAAGCTAAAGAACCAAGCTAGCACAGGCGCCTAGATTAATAGAGAATTAATCAAAGCAAATAAAACACAAAGGTTTTTTTATTTATCAAAGTCTAATGTCGATCTTATTGAGCTTGTGTCCTTTAAATACATGTCCTTGACTCACTAGGAAATTAATTACTGAAATTAAAATGATTAAAGACGAAAATTTATCCTAATTAGGGTTGGAAGTCTATCTTGAAGCTTGAAGCTTGAAGCTATCTTGGACGGCCTTCCTTCTATCTTCTTCTTGATTTACTCACTTATCCCTTCAAAGTAGGAAACCAAATCAAAATGATATGATTTAGGCGCCTAAGATGATCTTTAAAGGGAAAAGATCATTATTCCTTGCTCTCCTTAGCTTGCACGCCTCATTCTTGGAATAGGATTGGCATTATGAAAGGGCGGCTTTATAGTTTCTGTGGTGGTAGGGATGAACATTGTGGTGGTGAAGTGGTGTGCAGGTAGTGGGAAAGAGTGGTAGGGGTGGACGTTGTAGTGGTTATAGTGGTGAGGTAGTGGTCAACGTTGGTCAATGCTTGTTTTAGAAGTTCTTCTGCTTTTAGTGTAGATGCATATTGGAGAATTCCAAACCTTAGGGTAGGATGGGGAATCATCTAACCCATTGTTGTCACTGAACCCTTACAGAAGGAGCATTTCACTCTTATTTCCTCCGTTTTTTATTAGATGTGACACTTTCTATTTAAAGAAGTTTAAAATTAGTTGTAACACATTCATATTTGGACATTTCTTTCTCCTCTCTATCTCTCTCCTATCAAATAGATCCCCTTCTTTAATTTCTCTCCTCTTCAAATATTATTTATAATTTCGTAAAATAAAAAGTGTCACAACTCATTAAAAAACATAGCAAATACTTAAAAGCATCAAAGAATTTACTCGACAGTCGAGTATCTCCCCCTCTACTTTCCCCCTTTCATACACACACTCATAATTCCCATATTCTCCAATCTTACACTTCCTCTTCCACAATGGTTGTCCGATGGCACACGAAGATGCTCATCAATGGCAGATAAAAACACACACTCAATCAAAACCCTAACCCTAACTCCACACCTCCCAAATTAGGGATTTCACCATCTCTCCTCCACTAAACCTCATGCCAAGCGACGCCGCACCAAAACCGGCTGCTCCGTCGCCGATTCTCGATCGTTTTCGGTACCTTCTCAAGGAGAGAGATTCCGAATTCAGAGTTTCCGATGATGATGACAACTTAGTATTCGTTCCGCCACCATCTACGGAGGAGATTGTGAGATTTTACGAAGTTATTTTGTCGGAATTAACGTTTAATTCGAAGCCAATAATCACCGATCTTACTGTCATTGCTGGTGAGCAGAGAGAACATGCTGAAGGTATCGCCGATGCTGTTTGTGCTAGGGTTTTAGAGGTACCGCTCTCCATATTCAAATCGGAAGTTTAAATTAGGGTTTCAGGTTTTTGGTAGCTACTGTAATTTGTACGTTGTAATTATAATTTGAGATGAGTTTCGATTTTGATTTTATTTTCAGTTTGTACAGTGTAATCGATTTTACTAGTTCATAGCAAATTGGTTTAGTAAGATTTCGGACTTCCTCTGTTTCGCTTTCTTTTCTCTCTTTATTTCAGTTGTTTAATTGTTTTAGAGTATGTTTGTTACAGTGTTCGGATTTACTAGTTCATAGCAAATTGGTTTAGAAATATTTATTTCAGATGTTAAAATGGTTTAGTAAGGTTGTGTACACATTAGAATGAATGCCGTGGCGAGCTTAGAGTTTCGTGAGCTTTGATTTTATGGTGTTGAATTGCTGGTTATGCATATTTATGCAGGTGCCAGTAGATCAAAAGTTGCCTGCTTTGTATTTGTTGGACAGCATTGTCAAGAATATCGGACGCGAATATGTTAGGCATGTTGCTCCACGTTTGCCGGAGGTGAGTGTTGTTTTGATTATTGAGTTGCTTGAGGGAATACATTTACTGTAGTATAAGGCCTATGTTAGGTTACGGGGGTGTCGGACTCGGACATTTCATAGAGATATGTAAGTTTTGGTTCAAAATGAAGTATCCAAATGTCATGCCGTATCCTACACAACACGAGTTTGACACGGGTACATAAGAGAATTAGAAGAGTCGGAGTAACATGCAAAATCTTTGTAAGATGAACTCTTTGTTTCTCCACAGTACCTATCTGTAATATTGGAATTTCTGTTGCTAGTCACCATTCATGTAAATACTTGGGTTGACCCAAAGAGATAATTGTTGAGAAGTTCTTAGCTGTGTTATGATCCTGATATTGGAGGAAATTATTGCATGGTCCAAAGTTAAGTTACTGCAAGGTCTAGTGCTCTCACGTCTCACAACAATTGGTATTTAGACCCCCTCCTAAACTAATTGGTAACCACCTTAATTGTTGAGAAGTGGGAGCATTGGAGATTATTGGAACTTGATCATGTAATCAATCTTCAATATTTGGGTGTGCCTGTAGGACACCTGGTTTTGGCCAAAATGATGCAAAATTTGTGGAAAAAATGTTAACTATGACGTTCCAATAATTGAGTACCTTAGGCAGAGTTCTGTAGCATTTAGGGTCTGATTACTTGCTTTGGATGTAGTATTGATAAATTTATTTTGCTCTTTTTTATTTGTCCCATTTTTAAGGTGTTCTGTGAAGCTTATAGACAAGTACCACCAAATTTGTATCCTTCATTGCGTCACCTGTTTGGAACCTGGTCAACTGTCTTCCCATCATTGGTTCTTCGTAAGATTGAGGATGAATTGCAGTTTTCTCCAAGGGTACACCAACCATCACCTAACGTAGCCGGTATGAGAGCTTCTGAATCTCCACGACCCTCTCATGGCATACATGTCAATCCCAAGTATTTGGAAGCAAGACGACAATTTGATAGTTCATCAATAAATAATGTAAGTGTTCAAGCTAACATCCATCTCTTCCCTTTGTTACTCACTACTTTTATCTATTTTCCTCCAATACAGATGTGAGGATTGTAAAGATAGAAGATAGAACTATGTGATTATACACTATTTACTGCACTTAGTTTTACTTTTATCTTGTTAAGAGGTTTTTTTAGGGGATGCGGCGTAACGCGTTATTCTTTTCTTCATCTTTTTTGGTTCTGCATGGCTTGAAGCTTATGGACATTGAATGGCTTATGGCTCACATCGTGTGTTTAATCCATCGTAAAAGAGTATATCGAAAGGGCTTTGGACTGCCATAGATCCTTATTAATTTATTATCAGGGAGGAACAAAAAAAAAGGTTATTAGCTTTATATAATGATTATAGCTGTTTGCCAACTTAAACTTCCAAGCGATTATTGCTAATTGATGCCTCTGGTTATCTTCCATAATCAGTGTGTCAACACTCTTCTTTACTTGGGAACTGCTCTTGACGTGGTAATGGATTGCAACCAATTGTCTAGCTTAGCTGTAAAAAGCTTTTCTTGGGACCATTTATATCTTCCAGTCTTGGATGTTTTATTGTGGGTATTCTATTTCACATATATGAAAGTGTCAATTGGTCAAGTGATCTCTTTATTACCTACTGACTCGGAACACTGGTGATTTTTTGTTTAGAAGCTTTGAACTCTGTGGATAGCTGAGTTTATGCCTTTTTGGGTCCTTTCTGAGGTCTGAGGAAGATTAAGGCCACTATGAAACGGACTGTTCTTTCAGAACTAATATCTAAACTCATATGCTACGATTTTAGATGAGCGAATAACTCAATATACTATTTCCTTACGCTCCCTAATCTTCATGTAGTTCCTCCCTTTCTGTTACCTTGTATCTGAACTTGTAACTGCAACTGCACAGGCTACTTTTTGTCTACAAAGATGACTTGTGCATTGTGCCTTAGTCTCATCTGGCCAGGCTCGTGGTCCTTTTTCTTCATGTTGGATTGGATGCCCGCCTTTTTGCTTCTCCCGAATCTTTCTTTTGTTTTGCTCACACTGAACTACTTGATGGTGGCATAGGATGGCTAGAGTTTGCCTTACACTGAAAAATCATTGTGCATATGCTTATTGTGTGACACTTATAGTTGATTGCTATATTTGATTTTCTTCCCTGAGCAGAACATCCAGCTTGGGAGGGGAGCATCTAACATAAAGACACTGGGTCAGAAGCATCCTATTCGATATGAAGATTATGATTATTATCAAGGAGAAGGCACAGCTTCCCACCTTGATACCCAAAGATTTATTGGCTATGGTGGTCGCTCTTCATTTCCATTGTCAACAGACAAGTTTCTTTCTTCTGGAGGTGCTTTGGCCAGGCCCTTGTCACCATCAGTTGACGAGTTTACGGTGTCCAGTTCACCCGGAAGGGTGCTCGAAAGGGCATCTCCACCACGTTCAGGATTTAACAATGGAAGTAGGAGAGGAAGAGATGAGGAGACTGATGACCGGCAGAAAAGACATCGTTCTGATGACTCCTATCGTGGTTTTGAAAATATTGCTAACTATGGTTTAAGCAATGGTTTTGAACATGACAGGCCAAGGGCTTTAATTGATGCGTATGGCCATGATGACGGGCAAAGGTCTTTGAATGAGAAACCTCTTGGTATGGATCGCCTGATTGTTAATGGTGCTGTAAGTAAAATCGCTGATACTTCATGGCAAAATACTGAGGAAGAAGAATTTGATTGGGAAGACATGAGCCCGACATTAGCTGATGGGAAGACCAGCAATATCACTGCATCTACTCTGCCTTGTGGAGGTTTTAGACCTATACCTGGGGTTGATTCTCTTGGTTCCAGGCCGTTTGATCCCAGTTTCAGGAGGAGCTGGGCAAAGTCTAGTCAGATATCTAGGCTAGAGGATTTGCAAAGTTCTGTTGAAGATGTATGTCCCTGCAACTTTATCTTTATTACAGCTTATTGTTATTAGTTTCTTTGTGAGGTTGGCATTGTATCACAGGATATTCAGTCATTATAGCCTTTTAGTGCTTAAGTCTGTTATTGGTAACTTATTCTTTGAGAAATCACTCACTATTTTACTTTGGTTCTTTTTTTTTGGGAGTTTCAGAGTTTGTATTCCCAGTTGTCAGTAACGCTATTACAATAACAACAAAACTAAGCCTTATTCCAAAAGTCAGTAACGTTATTGTGTTATGTAAATATGGGGCCTGGTGTCTATCTCTATTTTGACCAATATCATTTCGTATGATAATTGCAAATTTGAGGTAGTGTAGTGTAGTGGTGGTGATTCTTAACCGCAAAGTGGATCTAAGAGCTCCTTTTTTTGTTATGTATATATGTATTTCGAAAATTTTAGTCAATACACTTGCAATGAAAATTTTAATTTATGTTTTTGCCGACCTGCAGGGTGTTCTTTTATCATCCAAGAGGCCTCTTCCAAGAAATGAGATGAATCATACTCAGGGAGCTTGGAAGGTGCCTGGCAGTCTTTCTACTCCTGTAGCTCTTGCCGGAAGAGAAAGTACTTCTCAGTTGACATTACCTACAAATGGATTGCCTTCATCATTGTCTGATGGAAAGCCTTCTTCAGCAGATCATTTTGCTGCAGCTCCAGTGCAGCTTGGCAGGGTCTCTAATGTTACGTCTAGAGTAGTTTCTTCAGGTTTTACTTCTTTTGAAGAGAGAGCTCCTTCACCTGCTGTCTCATGGCCCTCTACAAGTTCGCATAATTTGGCACCTTTGCCATCTGGCTACCTGCAGCAAAACCAGCCTAGAGCAAGCTTTGATTTTGCCAACAGAGGCTACAGTGTCCTCAATCAAGGTCATCAACAATTTGTCACTGATGAAAAAAGAAATCCAATGACTGGAAAGCCGGCACACCGGCCGCAGTTTAGCTTCACCCCGATGCATCATCAGTCGCAGCAACCAGTATCATTACAGCAGCCATTGCGTCCGCCTCAAGAATCTAGGCAGAATGCTGTATCAACTATCGCACCGTTGCCACCTCAGACAATGCTTCCCACTAGTCTTGGATACACTCCGCTGGGTCATGGAGTTGGAGCTAGTAATGTTGTACGCAATCCAGTACGTGGTTCACATCCTTCTGTACCCTTCCGAAACGTGTCTAATGGTTCTTTGCAGTTCCAAACCCCTATGGCGCCGCTCCCTTTAGTCCCTCGTCCCTATCCTCAATTTCTATCTCTTCCACAGAGTTCTGGTCCACTTTCCAATCAACCACCGACTGCTGCTATTTCTGGTTTACTGAATTCTGGTTTACTTAATTCGCTTGTTGCTCAAGGTTTATTCCCTTTGAAACAGACCCCTCTTCAGGTCAGTGATTAGAAATTCTATTTATGCCCGGTTTAGTTGTTTTGAGCTTCTTGATGTGTCTATTTCTCGGAATTTGTTTATGATTGATATATCAGCAATGTGTCCTGACTTTACCTTTTGCTCTTGGCTCCTTTTGGATTTCCTTCTATCTTTATATTTCAAATCAGGATTCTCTTGGAGTGGAGTTTAATCCCGACCTTCTTAAAGTACGTCATGACGCAGCCATAAGGGCTTTGTACGAGGATCTACCCAGGCAGTGCACCACATGTGGCCTTCGATTTAAGACCCAAGAAGAACACAGTAAGCACATGGATTGGCACGTGACTAAGAATCGAATTTCAAAGAACCGTAAGCACAACCCATCTCGTAAGTGGTTTGTCAGTGTGAGTATGTGGCTCAGTGGTGCAGAAGCGTTGGGAACTGATTCAGCTCCTGGATTTTTGCCAACTGAGAGTGCCGTCGAAAAGAAGGATGATGAAGAATCGGCAGTTCCAGCAGATGAGGATCAGAAGGTTTGTGCTTTATGTGGGGAATCCTTCGAGGATTTTTATAGTGATGAATATGAAGAATGGATGTATAGAGGAGCTGTGTACTTGAATGCACCTTCTGGGCCAACTCTTGGTGTGGACAGATCACAGTTGGGCCCTATTGTGCATGCAAAATGTAGGTCTGATACTAGTGCTACTCCAACCTGAAGAACAAGTAAGCATCTTACTTTATGGTAAGCATCTAGTTTCCTTGTCGTTGAATCTAGTGTAGTGGTCATGGCAATACCGGCATCATCGCTATCGAATCTTCAGGATGCAAATGCATGAGTTTTTCTATTACTTCTGCATACCTTTCACATTTATGTCGAGTGAGGATGCATCTACCTGTGAAGTATTATGATATAAAGCTTGGACTAGAAGCAAATTTGGGTATTTAGGATGGGTTTCTAGGACACTTGTTCCATGTTAGTCTATGTACTAGTCTTCTATGACCAAGGTTCGGCCTAGTTCGAGTAGATCAGTACTACATATGCATTGACTTTGTTCATATTCGTTATACCTCTTGGGTTCGTGGTGTTCTAATACATATCATGCATTGTGTACAGGACTTTCAAGAGGCTAACAAAGGAAACAAATGAAGAGTTAATCATCAACCTAGATGTCTGTCGGTCCTGTAACACTAATCTGTGTCTCATCTTGTTAGTGGTAGGATCTTATACGTATACTCTTCCCCTCTTCCCCTCTTCCCCTTTTTTTTCTAGTTTTTCTTACCTTGGTGCTCTAATGGTGACTGCATACCAGAATTATTATGTAAATACAATGGAGATATACCATCCTTTGTCCCTTGCAGTTGCAGAAAGATGCACTGGCTCGAGAATTTTCGTATTTGGCATACTTTTCAGTTCTCTGCATTAAAGGTTATGCAGAAGAGATGTCTGAGCTCTGTCCGGTATTTTTAGGCTCACCTCCTTTCCCCGCCCCCTTGAAATATGTTTTCTTTTCTTTTTCTTATCAGGCTACATATTTTCCTCTTTACTGGGGCAGAACTAGCAAAGTGAGTCAGGTGCCAACTGCCTAGAAGATTTTGCATCAATCAATCTTCACAGCGACTCAACGTGTGTAAGATGAAATCATCTTGCAAGGTCAATTGCAGATTAGTGACAGTGCAGGAGTTTGCCAAATTTGACAGAGGCGCAACTCGTCAAATTATCAATTTCACCATGTTTTGTGACTTGAATTTCTGTGTGTTACGATTATTTTTTATGATAGTGTTTATTATTTGTCCATCTTAATGAAACTTGTGGAGATTGCATTTCAATCAAGCTAAACTTTAATTTTAAGTTTTTAATTATTGTTTCAGTTGCGCATTATTGATATTGTTTGTTCCTCTCTGATTTTGTATGGAACAAATTATGTTTCTCAAAACATGTCACATCTGATATCTTATAAGTTATATGTAATGTATGGCAAATTATGTTGCTCAAAAGCTGTCCCATTTGATCTCTTATATACAAGTATGAATTATGTACCCAGGATTGCTCCAAGCTCACGTGGGGATGAGAGGCTTTAGCTCAACTTATTATCTGCCGTCCTTTACTATTTTCACGGTTGGAATGTCTCTATTATTGATGTTTTACTATGAATTTTTACCAATGTATAACAAAAATGTCGTCACTTGGAGTTGTAGAGCTAATCTTAGTTAGTTAAAATGCGTTTAAAACGCGTTTAAAAATCCGTCTTCGTCTTTTTGAAAAAAATGCCAATTTTTTTTTTTGAGCCCCCGCCGTTTTAAACACAAAATCTCCACCTTCCGTATAAAACGCGTTTGAAAACGCGCCGAATGCGTTTTTTTGAAAAAAAACTCCTTTAAAGAAACCACATGTCTCAAATTCCCATGTCTCTGCAGCTATACGCAGCCTTTTAGAGTTTTAGCGTAATTATTGTTTTGAGTCTTTTATAGGATATATTCTTCGAAAATATTGAGACCTACTTATGATGAATAGGATTATAAGTTGTTATCTTTTAAATTAGAGCATAACATGAGTAAAACGCAAAAAAGTAGTGTTCGGATTTTTAGCCAAACTTTTAAGGTGGAGCCGTTCTAAACGCGTATAAATCCGTATTCCGTATTATAAAAAGTCAACTTTCTTTTTGTCGAATATTTGACCTGTATTTTCAAATTTTTGCCGTTTTAAACTCGGCGATTTGAACTCCGTTTAATTCCCGTCCCGTTTTTAACTAAGGAGCTAATTAGTGTAGCAAAGCTAAGCTTGATGTGAGGCTTACACTGTTTTGAGTTCGAACGAAGCTATCTTTTTATCCCATAATCGAATAGAGCACCATTCCAGTTGAATTATACTACAAGCTAGGGAAAGGCGAATAGAAAGCATCAAGGGCTTAAACTGTTGGTTTCGAGTTAGGCTTGTTAAGAGCATGTGCAATGGTTGAGTTAGTCTTTAGATTTATCTTTTTATCTCTCCTCTTCTCTAGCTTACACTTCATATATCACTAATTCTCCTCCAACTTTTTTGTAAAGTTCTAATGACGCTTGGTTGTATCACATCCCAATAATTTGAATCGAAAATTGGTTGCAAACCATCTGGGGGCTGTGCCTTGAACGATTTTATATCCTTAATTGCTTACTAAACCTCACAATCTGAGATGGGGTGGCAGAGGTTCATAGTCCTCTCTACTAATATGAGGGAAACAATTAGGTAGTAATGAAGAGGCATGGAAGGCATTCTCCTCTTGTTTAAAACACGAGCTTCAGTATTCCAAAACCAACTTACTTCCGCCATTAGACAATCTTCAATTAAAGCTCTGATTCATTGAAGAACGATGAACATTTCTTCAAAGCATAGAATCGATGAAGGAGATAAAGAACTCGAATAGTTCACTTGTCGGATAATCTCATCAAAGATTACCGATAAAATACTGCATTTGCGGATGATTAAGGATGAGTTTTGCTTGAAGAGATAACTTGGAGGAGTAATGGAGGAAATCTCAGAGTGGAGAGAGCGAAGAAGATCGAGAGTTGAGGGTTGACCGACAAGAATTCAAGATTGAGAGATTAATCTCGGATTAATTCAAGAATTTCACACCAACTTAGGTTTCTGCAATTATTACTATGCACTACTTCCATTTTCTAAGTCTGCAAAATCTTTTAATCACAAATTTTGATTGATAAATTTTAACTTTTAATTACAAAATCTTAACTTTTGCTAGAGAAATCTTAACTTTTTATTCATAACACTAAACTTTTGATTATGAAACTTTAACTTCTGATTGTAAAACCTTAACTTTTAATTACAAAATCTTAACTTTTGCTAAAGAAACATTGACTTTTCATTCGTAATACTTAACTTTTGATTACAAAATATTAACTTTTGTTAAAAAACCTTAACTTTTCATTTATAACACTTAACTTTTGATTATAAAACCTTAACTTTTAATTAAAATTTCTTTACTTTTGCTACAGAAACCTTAACTTTTGGTGAGCAAAAATTTAACTTTTGCTAAAAAAAACCTTAATTTTTGGGACCTAGCCCTGATCTACAATAAGTTTAGTGTAGACCGGGTTCATACTAGACTTAGTACCCTTTTGCTAGTAACTTCCGCAGTCCCTCTAACCGTGCCCCAAAGTCTGATTTCTTACGGAAAATGTTATGAAAGATTTCACAATTCCAAGATATAAAGCTATCAGCAAATTTCCGGAGAAGTGGAATCAAAGGATCACCATCCTGACAATTAGTATGAATAAAATCCTCAAAGTTGTCACAGGAGAGGGAGGGCGGGTTAGGTGGTGGCTATTGGAACGGGTCAAAAGTTATAATGGGTAGTATAGAGGAAGGTGCGCCCACCTTAAACGCAGCAAGAAAACAACAAAACGCAGACAAATTGCCTCATCTGTGGCACGAAATGTACAATGGTTCATTTCAAATGAACAATCGTTTATTTCCAATGAACCAGAAAAACCAGAAATTTTACCCATTTTCTCTCTGCTCTGACAGACTTTTTCCCTCTCCTTCATTATCTCTTTATTTCATTTTATTAAAAATTCAAATTCATTTGCTAAAAACTTTCCATCTCTTTCATTTTCTCTATAAAATTTCTTCATCTTCTTCCCAAAAACTCATTCAATCCACTATTTTTAAACCAAAATCAAGCCAAATTCAAACATCCAACTTATTTTTTTAAAATGGCACACATATTCATCATTTTCCCTCAATATTTTGAATTTCAACCCTAAAAATCATTTCAAACTTCAATCTCAACCCCAAGAAATTCTAAGCTCATACAATGGTAACAGTTTGTGTGTCAATGATAATGTAGTTTTTGAGTTTCTTTTCCATAGATCTAAAGTTTGTTTAAGTTACTATATCATTACATTATTTGAAAATGCATACTTTTTGGTAAGTTTATTTTATTAGAAGAATGTTTATTTTATTTCAATAATGTTCATTTTGTTTTAATAAGTGTATGACAAATGTTTGAATGTATGTGTAGATCTTGTTGTAGCCAAGGAAACGTATATGCAGCAAAGTTTATTAACTTATTTCAATTATTCACTAGTTCTTCCCTATTGTTCACTAGTTATTTTTCGTAGTTCAGTAGTTTCTTTCCATTGTTCATTTGATCAATTGTTCATTCTTTTTATTCACTTGTACATTCGTGTTATTCAATTATTCATTTAATCACATTGTAGTATTCAATTGTTTGATTCCATTGTTCATTAAATTCACTCAATTATTCATTTGGTCATTTTATTTTACTCAATTGTTTATTCATTTAATTTAATCATTTTCATTGCTCACTTGGTCTTAATTGTTCACTAGTTATTGTATATTGTTCAATAATTGTAATCATTTGTTTAAATATGTTGTTTTCATTCTTTTTTATTCAATTGTACACTTATGTTATTTAATTGTTCATTTGTTTATTTTAATTATTTAATTGTTTATTAAATTCACTCAATTGTTCATTTGATCATTTCATTTAATTCAATGGTTCATTCCTATTGTTCACTAGAACTTTCCTATTTCTTTTCTTCTGTTCAATATTTTTCATCATTTATTCAATTGTTTCCTCTAGTATTCATCTACCTATATTGTTCAAATGTTTGTTTTTTATTCAATTGCACACTTATGTTATTTAATTGTTCATTTAATCATATCATATTATTCAATTGTTCATTAAATTCACTAAGCTATTCATTTAATCACTTTATTTAATTCAATTGTTCATTCAAT
The DNA here is from genome assembly GCA_947645195.1 of Patellifolia procumbens. Classification (NCBI taxonomy): domain Eukaryota; kingdom Viridiplantae; phylum Streptophyta; class Magnoliopsida; order Caryophyllales; family Amaranthaceae; genus Patellifolia; species Patellifolia procumbens. The sequence goes on from CANSGD010001116.1 coordinate 420,952, forward strand.
TAATTCAATTATTCATTCCCTACTGTTCACTAGGTCTTTTCAGTTGTTTATTGTTCACTGGTTCTTACCTGTTATTTATTGTTAAGTAGTTCTTTTCTACTGTTCAATATTTATCATTATTTGTTCAATTGTTTACTCTATTGTTCATCTACCTATATTATTGTTCAATCGTTTGTTGAGTTGTTCATTCTTTATAACAATTCTTCATCATTTTATTTAATATTTTACTAGCTAGTACTTTACTGTTGTTCATTATTGTTTTCTTGTTGTTCATTGTTCACTAGTTCATTTTTATTGTTCACTCACTTTATTCAATTGTACATTAGTTTTTATCTAATATTCATTATTTCTCATCTAAGGTTCATTGTCCACTTCATGAATGTGCAGAAGGGCTAAACCAAATGCACCACCTGCTACAACCAAACCCCACACACCAACCAAGGCCGCTACTGAGGGAAAAGCACCGGTCACGAAGATCAAAACCATAGAACATGTTGCGAAGAGCAAACCCCTGACTCAAAGGCCAACACCCCTGCTGTGGATTCACGTATTGTTGGACGTGGAGATGGAGGAAGCACGGTCCAACATAGGAGGTGATATACCAAGGCAAATCCTATAATACGATGGAGATGTTGAGGCTTCTTGGCGCTTGTTTCTTTATTTAGTTAGATAGTATCAATATTGTAAAAACATCATTAGTATATTTTTTACAACATTTTATTTTAAACATTGTACTCGCTCTTCAAAACCAATAAGAATATTTGCTTTTATTTATTTTCGTATTGTTCTTAGATCGTTTCTCGCCGTTCTTTATTCAATTAATCTCAATTGACATTATTGAATCATCGGGTCAAAAAGGAATTCAACTTTAGATAAATGAACAAGTGATAATTACATGTCAAATCAATGTATACTGATTTAGATATATACTTATAAATGAATGAACATCAAATCGGGAATTACGAATAGCTAGATTCATCTAATGAACATTTAAGCAAATACAATGAACATTGTACCAGCTATATGAACAAAAAAGAAATCATCATGGACATTGATAATAAGTACTTAAACATTATCAATACCAAAGTTAATTGATATTATACATGAACATTAGAGAAGACATAATGAACACGTGTACTAATAAGATGAACATTAGACATCAATTGTCAACTTCGAATAAATGATCGCAATACATGAATATTAGATCAAACACAATGAACTTGTGTACTAAGTAGATGCACCATTCAACAAACATAGTGAACATTGACTATAAGTACTTAAAAGTTATCGATCAATACCAAAGTTAATTAATAAAAATTCATGAACATTAGAGCAGCCACAATGAAAGTGTGTACTGGTAAGATGAATAATGCACCATACATAATGAATATGATAATAAGTACTTGACGATTATCAATATAGAATTTCATTGGTAATAAGTGACAATATAAAAATTCATTGATGACAATCCATATCTAATAAAATGAACTTTTGTACCAAGTAGATGAACTGTTGAACAAAAATAATAAGGGATATTTCCTGAGGTACCCCCGGGGTTAGGGCTAATTCCTCGGGTACCCCTCTCGTTTTCGAGCTAGTTGAGATGCCACCAGCGTCAATGTTTGCTTCTTAAATGCCATTACTACTAACACCGTTAACTTTTCTGTTAACTTTCTAATTTTAATTCAATTTTCATTTAAAAAAACAGATAAAAAAGAAATTAAAAACCCCAAAACCCTCCCACTCTCTCTCCTCCCCTTCCCAAACCCACGACCCACCCCCCAACCCCAACCCAGCCACCCCTGCCACCCTGCCCTGAAACCGCCCACCACCCCTTCCCCCTTCCCTAAATCCGCCGCACCCAACATAATTAAAATTAGAAAGGTAACATCAATGATAATAAATACTTAAACATTATCAATACAAAAGTTCATTGATAACAATACATGAACATTAGAGTAGACACAATGAACTTGTCTACTAATAATATGAACAATAGATCATACATAATTTTAACAATAACTACTTAAATATTAGGAAAAATTGACTAGAATAATCCAACTATACCCGTTTCGCCGAGAATAATCCCAACTATGAGGGACATCCGCCACAAGTACACCCAGGTGACTTGCAACCTGGTAATCGGGTAAATTGTTTAATTTTTCTTTTCTTTCTCCTCTTATCACCACTACCATCATGACCACCTCCACTCCTCTTCCTCCCTAACCATCTCCATCTCCAACAACCAATAATATACACCACTAACCCAAAATCGTTGCCATTGCAAGCCCAAACCACCAATAATTTGTTTAATTATAATATTATAATCAGATTAAATATTAATTAACCTTAAATCAACCTAAACTAACATATCCTCATAGTTAAAGTACAATCCTCTCTCTAACACCTACATGTCAACTTCCACCATCATATATCACCACAAACCACCACTACTTCCATCATCTTCACAGCACCACAATACTGTCAACCACAACTCCACCATGGAATCAAGCAACCACCAATGAAATTGAAACTGAAAAGAAAAAGAAGGAACAATTGAGCAGCATCCCCAATTTTGGTCTTAGACGACTCATTCCCCTTCATTGTTTCCTTTAATTGCTTCGAAACCTCGTCTGCGCCTTATTCACTTTCATCAAGTCATTGTTGAGCTTTTCATTTGCTCTAATCGCCTCATCTCTATGAATTGTGCTTTCATCTCGCTCTTGATCGCCTCGTGAGCCAGTGCTTTGAGTCGATCTAATTGAACTTCAAGCTTTTCATTTACGGTGGTGGTGGCCTGAATTTTTGGTGGTGTTGGTCGAATTCGGCGAAATCTATGTTTCTTTTGGTGTCGGGTTTGTGGTGTTTGCATTGTGTTTGTCGGGATTCAGGATGGTGATTGGTGTTGGTGGTGGTGGTGTGAAATCGTGTTCGACTGGTGATAAAATGGTGGGTTGGGTGGTTGTGATTGTGGATGGAGTGAATTTTTTTAATTTTTGGGGTTTATTGTGGTGGGAGGTGATGGGGAAGGGAGAGGTGGTGGCAGAGGGCGATGTATTGGGTGACGGTGAGTGATGGGTTGGGGGAGGGGTGGGTGGGATGTTAGAGATAAAAATAAATAAAAGAAAATGACATGGAAGGTCACGTGCTTGTCATGTGACCAAGTAACTGGTTATTATAGGTTAATGCAGGTCACCGGTGCATTTGGGGCGGATTGCCCTCATACTTGGGATTATACAGGAATAACCCATAGTTGGGATTATTCTCAGCGGAACGAGTATAGATTGGATTATTCTAGTCAATTTTACCTAAATATTAAGAACAGAGAATTTCAATGATAACAACACATCCCATTGCCCATTTTCATAAATTAAGTAAAGAATAGTTACCTATTCATTTAATGTATTCATGGGTTCTTCATAGGATAATTGGTGTTCATTCGTTGTTTGTTTACAACTATCGCAAAACTTAATTTCAGTTGTGTCATTGATGTTCATTCTCAGCAAAACTATTCTAGCAAAATTAAATGTTGTTTGTCATTTTCCCATGTATATTTGTTGGCAACTGATGTTTATTCCGTGTCAAACATAAGCAGGATGCTAATTTGTGGTTTGTTTGATGTTGTTTGCCTTTTCTAATTTATATTTGTTTATGCCTGATGTTCATTCCGTGCCAGGTCCTTCTTTCTTGCTGCGTTTTGTTCATTTGAGCCTGCGTTTCAGGTGGGCACACCTTCCTTTTGGTAGGTGCACGTCCACCATCGAATTTTGCAAATACATATGGTGTAATAAGATAAGTTTAAGGTAGGTGAATAAGGGCAATTGTGTAATCTTATAGTTTATAATTTAAAATGTTCCATTCTAACCTTGGTGTCACTTATTGTAATATTTTCAATTATGGGAAGTGTGTCGTTTAAAATAAAACGGAGGATGTATATTCATAAATAAGAAACATAACTCGAAGAAAAACAATAAGTAAAAGGAGGGGAAATGAAAGGAGTAGAGTCTGACATTGTAATTTTTGTCTGAATTTAGCTTATCAAAAATAGATTAAATTGAGCTAAATTGAACGAAGGTTAATGTGAAAAGACAAGTCTCACACAAACTGTAATTATGGATCCTTTATTAAGTTTATTGAACTTAAAGTTTGTATTAGAAGCCACGTTCTAGTTAGTCTGAAAGCACAGATTAGATGGTGCAGGGAAGAGTACCATGAGCATGGTGCTCTATGCCCACGTCATCATGTACGTCATCATACTCGCAGTGTACATAGGACTTTTGTCAGTGTGCAAAAAAAAACACTGCCATTGTACATTAGCTCCCAAATGTACATTGGATTTATTTATTTTTCTCTCTCCTTCGTAATTGGATATTTTGAATTCATTTGTCTAAAACTTTTTCCTCCAAATGTTCCAATTAACTTTAGCATATGTTCTTTTATATAACTTGATTTTTCACTATGATTATTAAATATGCTCATTTATTTAAATCAAATGTTCATTGTATAATAATACTCGATTTCAAAAAAGTTCTTGTTCCAATTAACTTTGACATAAAAACTTCATGAGTGAACATATAGGTTTAGACAATGTACATGTGTATACAATGGGTAAACATATAGGTTTAAATAATGTACATGTGTATACATTTATTTATTTCAAATGTTCATTGTATAATAATACTCAATTTCAAAAAAGTTCTTCTTCCAATTAAATTTGACATAAAAACTTAGTGGGTGAACATTTAGGTTTAGACAATGTACATGTGTATACAATTAGTGAATATATGAATTATGGTATTGTACACCTGTGTAAAGCGAGTGAACATTGGTAATTATCCAATAGCTTACATGTAAGTGTTCAAAAGATCAAATTTGAGAAACTTAGACATATATATTTTGGACATTTGCAAGATAGGGAATACAAGGATGGGGAAGTGGAAAGAGAAATGACAGTAAACCCACCCCTTTGCATTTAATGGTGAACAGTAACTTGTCAAATTAATTATTTTTTTAATTTTGTTTGATACATTGACGGACATTCAATGTACACTGAGCGGCCAACCCAACTTAAAAAGCCGCGTTTTGTTCTACTTTTGCTGCGTTTTGCACAAGGAGCATCATACATTCATACTCATTGTGCTCCTTGATGTATTATCTACTAATTGCTATGAAAGATCTTTCCTAAATATACACGTGGATATGATGTAACAGCAAGAAAGCTCAGGAATTACATGAGATATATAATTACATCCGTTGGCTATTATTCATAATTTAGTGAGATGTACCATTCAGATGTGTCCACAACATGTGCTTTACGGCTATTACCATTTGGGGGAAGGAACCATCTCGGATAGACAGCCGACATTTACGTTCATTGTTGGAATGACATTCACATTCGTCTAGCATTACTTTCTCGCAATTAATTTTACCTTCTAGTAGAATAATATAATGTGCACAATTTGGTGGAGACCTTAAAATTTTCTATTCCACAAGGATTATATGAATCTAAGAGGTTATCTTGGATTAGGGAAGCAACGTAGTAGCAACCTGGTCGTTTACTATCAACTATGATTCTTACAAAGTTTTATACTAATGTAGTAAGTAATCATAGTCAATTCACAGGTTGATGACATTACTAGTTCATCCAGACTACTCAATTTAACTAACAATTAAAGAGAGGGCCGTCTTCTAGAAAATTGAGGTCCTATGCAAAATTAAAAATTAGGCCTACTAAATTACACTAGAACAATGTTTTAATTTGAAAGATTCATTTTATTTCAAAAATAATCTATTTTTCCCTTTGAAATAACTAAATCTATCAAATTTTAGGTTCCAATATGTGTTGTTATAGAATAAAATGGTATTATATATAGAAGTTTTCACACATGAATTCATATAAGAGCATCTTTCTTGAATTTGTTGAAATTATAAACCGTTTATAAGAATTTAAAGTTGTAAAGAAAAGCAAAAAGAAAGTAAAAGTAAAATAGATGCTCATAACCTCTCAATACAAATTATACTAAATTACGAATACATAATTTTAGAAGAGCATTAAAACATTGCATGACAAATCCTTAGAAAGAAAATAGAAAATTGCAAGAGAATAAGTGTCAGCCAAAAAAAATAAATTAATTAAATAAAACAAAGGTAAGGAAGACAGAGGCTTGTACAAAACTGAAAAGGTATACTTGTTATGCGAAAGAGTCGAATCGTGCCTCTTCCTGAGAAATAGAGTAATCAATGCATCGTAATAACCACTGAACCAAAGAATTGTTGTATAAAGGGTGTCCAATATCTCGGTTATTTCGAGATTATTGGTACTGGGGCCCAATTTACCCCACAGGGCCCTGTACGGACGCTCACTCTGCACAGGACAGTCGGGCCTAACCAAAGATGAAATGTTTAATAACTAAACTATACTAAGAACAATAGATGGATGATTAATCAATAAACAAAAGGCTAAAATCATGGATCACTATTCAAAATTTGAGGAACATATTATCAGGCCTGGCCTTAAGGATATGCCAGTGGGGCAACAACGTAGAGCCTGACGTCAGAGAGGGCCCACAATGTGATTTTATTTTGTTATATCAAACCATCCAGTTCGTGAACCCGAAGGATAGCTAGCAGCTAAGGTGCCATACTGACTGCCATGTAGGCATGTACCCATAGGAGGTCATCAGCGGCTCGAGGATGGCATACGAAATGTTCCACTCCAAGGTTAACTTAAAAAAGTAGAATAATATAAATACTTTATGGATTGTTTACGGTAACATCAAGAGGTTAACTTAAAACAGTAAGGTTTTAACTTAAAACAATAATATTTTAATTTGTAATCATACTGTGAAGTGGTTTAGCTATAAAATGTAAGGTGTCACCACTATTTTTCTTAAAAAACTTTTAAGGTAAAATCTTACAATTTTAACTTAAAATTTCATATATATGATCTAACCAAATACTCATAAATAGAGTTAATAGACTGCCTAACACAAGTTCTTTTTATTATCTTTTAGTTTCTTAAATCTTCCCAATAATATTTTACTCGTTTTTTTTAATGGATTTAGATTTATTGATTCTTATGAAGTATATATTATCGTTGTACCAAACTTTGTATTCACCACTTAAAATATCACCAAAGAAATATATGAAAATAATTTGTAAGTGTACGAGCGACTTAGTAAAAAACTACTATTACCTTCCTTTTATTAATTATATATATATGTAGCTGTGTCATTTAATTTTCGCCTTTGAAAAGGATAAAGTCTAATATTCTAAGATATAAGATATGTAAGTTCTAATAAATTGCAATAAGTTCACTAAGCTTATACAAGTTCAAATAAATCCTTACTTCTTATAAAATAAGTTTGAAAAAGTTCATATCAATTCAAGTAGCTAAGTTTAATCAGTTCAAGGTAAAAAAAATATCATATAGATGCATGGAAATTATTAGTTAAAACTTCAAACATATAAGATAAATACTCTAAAAATATATGTACTTTGTTTTATAATACCTTTTTCTCCTACACCAAAGATTGTCTATCAGTAGGGCCCCAAGTATTTTCTTCCCCCATGAGCCTACTAAGTGTCTGGACCATCCCTGCAAATTATAACTACCTAATAAGTCAATGTACCTAGAACGAATGCCATTTCTCTCGAACATGAAGCTTATATGGTATTTCTCCTCTCGAAATAGATTCTGAGTTGCGATAGTAAAATTATAAATCAGGCCTAATTCATAAATTTAGCATGAATGTTTCAATAATAGTAAGCAATTGGATTAAAAAACAATTATACTAATATATCAATCCCTCATTACATACATAGATTACTACAACCCTATACTCATCACTAGTGATTGCAAGAACAATAGCTAATTTAAGGTAAAGATTCATAACTAAAAGCAATGGAAATAAAGCATTAAGAAATTATCAATTGGAAGATAAAAAACTTGAACTTGAATTAAACTTGAAATCTTCAATGTATGTTAACTAACTCTAGAGAGAAAACTTATCAAAGTGTTTCTAAACTGATGAAAAAATAATAAGATAATCTAATTCTCCTATAAAGGGCTTATCTATAGTTACCACTAAAAAGAGCCGTAAAAATAATAAAATAAATGAAGAAAAACAAAAGATAATGTGGCGGCCGGGCACATTGCCCGATCCAATTAGGTGCTTAATCCTTTTCAGACTCCAATAAAAGCAGAACGCATGATCCCACCGAGCAAGTAAGCCCATTCGGGTGGTGTTACCGAACAATGACCGGGTAGTTTTTGCACTACAAGGCCCAAATACAAAGTAATAATAGTTTGACGGATTGGGCAGCCATTGCCAGACATAACTAGGCAAAGCTTCATATCTTTGTTAAATGATCTTTGCGCCCTTTCTTCAATATCATAGCTCTTTTGAGCCTCGAGGATCATCTTTGACATCCGTAATGTTCACTAGAGGCTTCCAAAACATCTTCACTTCATTGTGGCAACCACAAAGTGATATGAATAGGGGGGAAAATCCCCTAGACCTATAACCTAATAGAAAAACAACAAATAACAACTAAAGGGAATGAGAGCCCCCTACGTGGCCTTATTTATTTGTTAAACAAATTTCCTTTTAGTGGCAATGTATTTATAGTAGACCTATCTGATAGATTGGATAATAAACAAATAACCTAAAATTAGTATTATTCTCAGCGGAACGTTTATGATTTTTCCAATCAATCTTTCCAAAATCAGAAGAAGGGGAGGGACTGGGGTAGGTTTGCTTGACAATATCTTGTACGTTTGACTTTTATTATACTTTGTTGACAAAAACACCCTCAACGAACGTAGAAAAACAAGTATGCGATTTAATATGACGTTGTCATTTTCCCTAGTGTTAAATTGTTATGTTTTCTTCCTTATAGTCCTTGAAAACCTTCTTTATTCTCATCAAAAAATGGCGAACCTTAACTTTTCCACCAAAAGACCCATTATTTTACTTGCTTTGTGTTGGATATAATACCTGTTGAATCCATAAATTAAAGAATGAGAGAAGGAAGAAATTACTCTCTAGAAACATCAAACTAAGAATAATCTGCGCCGTGGAAGAACCACTGTCTTAGAAGCAAATTTCGCCACCACCGGTGAAGGTCTACAAGATGACGATGCCCCCCAAGATTAACACAGATATCTTCAACCTCGTTCACCCGAGATGGAAGATTGGAACAACTCTCAAGAACTGCTCAGAATCTCTTACTAGGAAGAAAAGACTCTCTAATTGTGTTTAGGGTTTCTCATTGAATTTATTATGAAGTGAGGTTAAGAGAGCATATAAAGAAGAGAAGGAAAAAACGGTTCACTTAACCCCGTAATTAAAAAGAATAAACCGCAAAAACGCGAACGCTTCACAGATCGACACGGCCGTGTCCTCTGTGACACGGTCGTGTTGAACCTCCCTCTGGAATACGAGAATCAGTAAGCAAACTGATTCTCATGTCACTCGTCTACACGGTCGTGTTGAAAACTACACGACCGTGTACCCCTGTTTCCTAGCATTATTTCTAACAATCCCCCACTAATGCTAGAGGAACACAAACATGAAATTCTGAGCAGTAAAAGGAAGACTTGATGCATAAATGTCAGTGTCCAAAGGATTGAACTAACACATAGTGCAACTAGGTATTCTATTAACCAAAGAGTGAATTACTCTTGAACTCCTTGACAATAGAAAGGAACCTAGAAACACACACCTCGCCTAAGAGCTTGAGAAAGTTCCGCGATAAACCACAGTATAGTGCTATGAAAGCACAAACAGCCCCTCAAATCTTGGGATTCTAATGAATGCTCTAGAAAAACGTCACAAAGTTTTCCATAGAAGTAAGCCAACCCTTCACACTCACGTAGGTGTTCTCATCAAGTCTATACAACAAAGACCACCCATTAAAAGGGATATGAGATCATTAAGAACCTAAGTTCAACCTCTCATTCAACAATGGCGTAACCATCAAGTCCGTCGCAAAAGGACCACCCAGTGCCTGGGCTATGGAAACATTAAGAGCTACAAGTGCCCATCATCACAAACATAATCGGTGTAACCATCAAGTCCGTCTCAAAGGACCACCCAAAGCCTGGGATATGGAAACATTAAGATCTACAAGTGCTCATCCTCACAATTGTATGCATGTGGCGTATCATGCATTTATGGATCTGCAATCCACCCACTAGACCTCTTCTTGATTCATAATTGATAAGTACTTTATTGTGCTTATCCATGCTACATTTTTGGTGTCGATGCATATAGATTTAGAGCATTTTAGTCTTGCATTGCATGGTTTTGATTACTTTGAGCTAAATGGTTGCTTCACTACTCGTTTAGTTGTTTTTGATGATTTTTAGACTAACTAGCAGGTTGTTGAAGTCATATATGATCATTGGAAGATTAGTTGTGGACTGTTGAACTTCAAATGGACATACGTTTGATCCGTAAATCGGATTAAGGTGATTCTAGTGGGAGGTGTTAGCTCGTTTCGATAGCTTTCCAACGACTGGTCATAAGCCCAATTCCGATAAGAGACGAGAGAGATAAGATCGTTTGAAGTTGAGCTGTCCGCTGACTAGCAGGTCTACACGACCGTGTTGGTCTGTTTCCACGAAGTCAATCCTGTTCTGCTTGCCCACTGATTTGAGAAGTTCAGGTCTACACGACCGTGTCCACATTGACACGACCGTGTCCACTTTGACACGGTCGTGTCATTTTTGACACGGTCGTGTCATTTTTGACACGACCGTGTCGACCTGCTTTCGGGCTTTGACCCGTTTTGTCCGTCTTACTTTACTGACTCTTTTAATTAGTTTTGGGAGCTAAGTTTTCGACATCACTTCATACTTAGTTTCTAATTAACTCTCTCTTAGCCCTAAACTCTCTCAAACACTAGTTTACTCCTTTGTTTCATTATTGAAGATCGAATTCATCAATTAATTCAAGTAATTGCTCTTCTATCTCTTTCCTTTAATTTTATTGCTCAGTTTATGATGTTGAATTTATTGAATCTTAATTGCTTAGAATCCATGGTTAGTGAGTAGTTCATTATCTAGGGTTTGGGCGAAAGTATGAATTAAGGGCTTAATGTAGATTATCTATGCTTTTTATGATTCAATTGTTTGTCTATGCATTGAATGTGGTGTTTTGACACCCTAGGATAGATCTTGATCACGTGTATACTAGGGCACTTAGGGTTTTTATTGTTCTTAATCGAACTCTAATCCCTTTTGTCATTCCCATGTTTCGACTTGATTTCTAGACCAAGGGATTGGGTAGAAATTAAGGGGATCCTTTAATTAGGGGTTTTCCGAACTTAATGAATTTATTAATCAACGGACCAAGGACCATTCGAAAGAGGATTTGGTTGGTTGATTAATCGATTACTCTTGAGGACCATTCGAGAGAGGACTCAAGTACATTAGAGGGGAACTTAACCTTGTTTTGACTCCGTTGTGAATCACCATAGCGTCGATTATCGTTGTCTAGCCCACGTTCATACGAGTAGCCCGAACTCTAGTGTCTTCCTTATCATATTAATTCTCCTATTTTTTTATTAGTCGGTATTCTTTAGCTAGTTAATTAGTCGGTAACTTACTCAATCCAAAACCCCCAAAAACCCTTCACTTAGGTAGTTTTGAACTTAGTGGACTGAACTCAATCCCAATTTCCTTGTGGTTCGACCCTTGACTTGCTGTTACTTCGTGCTTAGTAGTTGCTCGTTAGGTTTATAAATTTTGTTTGCTAAGCGGTTCTTAGTGCCTTAACGACACACTAAAAACCTCTTATCAAAATGGCGCCGTTGCCGGGGAAATTGTGCTATTGATTGAAGTTTACTTGAGTTTAGTATTGCTTGAGTGATTTCTTTTCTTTTATTTAGACTGTGTTGTTATTTGCTAACCCTCTGCTTAGCTTTGTTGTGTTACATGAGAAGGAGAGCTCACGGTTCACCCATCTTACCTTTAGATCTGGAAATCAATCGCACCTTGCGAAAGCTTCGGGGAGGTTTGGAACGGTTGACCTTGAGTTCTGCGCCAGCTTCACCAATCTCAAGTTGTACAAGTGAAAGTGAATCAGACATGGGCGAGGAAAATGGGCAACTTTTTAGGGATTTCGGAAATCCGGAGTCCTATGTTTTACAGGGTGGAATTCAACTCCCCACAACCACTACAAATTTCAGCATTCACCCTCAATTCACACGGATGGTGAAAGCAGAGCAATTTTGTGGAGGGTCAGATGAGGATCCCCTTGATCATCTTGATCGATTTCTGGAGATTTGTGCTATGATAACAACAAATGATGTCTCTCCAGACTACATCAAGATGCATCTCTTCTGGTCTTCTCTTTCCGGAAAGGCAAAGTCTTGGCTTAAGAGGTTTTCTGCTAACTCCCTCACTACATGGGAACAGGTCACATTGGCTTTCCTGAAGAAGTATTTCCCAGAGTCAAATACCGCAGATATTAGGAGGGAAATCTCCACTTTTGAGCAGGACTGTGATGAGACACTTGCGGAGGCTTGGGAAAGGTTTAGGGAATTGACTCATTCGTGCCCTCACCACGAGTTCAATCAAAACCTACTGATGAGGTTCTTCTATGATGGCCTTGATCCTATGTCACGTGCTAATCTTGATGCTGGAGCGGGAGGTCAACTTTCTAAGATCCCGCAAGACCAATTAGAGGCCACCATAGAAGAAGTGATCAAGAATTACTCATAAGTTGAAAGAAGAAGGAGAGGTGCTCAACAGAAGAAGGGTGGAAAGTTTGATTTGGACCCAATGGATCAAATTCAAGCGAAAATGGATCTACTTGACAAGAAGCTCTCGAAGATCACCCTTGGATCATCTATCCCCTCACAAGTGAATGCTTTCTCTTGTGACATTTGTGGTGGTACAAACCACGATACCTCTTATTGTGGAGGATCTCAGTCGGAGCATGTGGCGGCAATGAATAGTAGAGGAGAGGGGTACCAAGGTAACCAAGGTTATAGGAGCAATCAACAAGGAGGGTGGAGATAACCTCAACAAAGCTACAACCAAGGCTACAACCAACCTCAACAAGGTTGGAATCCACCTCAACAAGGCTTTAATCAACCTCAACAAGGTCTTACTCAAAGCTACAATCAAGATGGATCTTCCTCTCAAAACTCTAACACTTACCAAGCCCCCCATCAAAGATCCAACTTTCAAAAGGCCCCTCAAAATCCACCATTTCCTAAGCCAAATCCCGAACCTACTACATCCTCCGACCCTACCTCCCTAATCCTCCAACAACTCCAAACCATCACCCAAACCCTTGCTATACAAAGCCAAGCTCTTCAAAGCCATGACCAAAGGTTTCAAGAGTTGCAAGCTCACACCAAAATGCTTGAAACCCAATTGGCCGAGAAAAACCCCTCTAACCCCACAATTCAACTTCAAAGCCAACCCATTCCTAACCCCAACCTACATCAAATCAAAGCTATCCATTTGAGGTCGGGAACAAATTATGAGGGCCCCAAGATGCCTAATGAGGGTGAAGAAAGTGAAGTAGAGGTGGTTGAGAAGGAAAATCAAGTTGAGGAAGATGAAAGGGAGGTTGATGTTGAGAAAGGAAGAGAAGATAAGGAAAATAATGGGCAAGTTGATGACAAAGCCCCATTCTCAATACCTCCTCCACCTAAGCCCTATGTGCCACCGGTCCCATATCCTCAAAGGTTGGTGGAGAGGAAGTTGAGCGACAAATTCATTAAGTTCCTCCAAGTTATGAAAAGCCTTCAAATACATATTATATTCCTTGAGGCCATGTCTCAAATGCCAGCCTATGCCAAGTTCATGAAGGAGATCCTCTCCAACAAACGAAAGGTTGAAGACGAGGTTATCAAATTGATATACCAAGTAAGTGCTCTAGTGCAACGAGATATGCCTAAGAAGCAAAGAGACCCCGGAAGCTTCACTTTGCCGGTGAAGATAGGTGACCTCGAGCCTAAGGGTGCATTGGCCGATTTGGGTGCGAGTGTGAGTTTGATGCCTCTATCCATAGCTAAGCGCCTAAACTTCCCTCTTCTTCCTACAAGGAAGACTATTCAATTGGCGGATCGATCTTTGAGAGCCCCGTATGGTGAGTTGGAGGATGTCCCAATACAAGTTGGGGATGTCTTGGTGCCGTGTGATTTTGTGGTGATGGATATGGAGGAAGATCCGGAGACTCCTCTCATTCTTGGAAGAGAAGCTCTCAAGACATTGGGCGCCGTAATAAATTGCAAAAATAATACAATCACAGTTGAGGTAGCCAATGAGAAGGTTGTGTTTGAGTTCTCTAAAACATTGAAGAGACCCATGATAGAGAGAGTTTGTCGGGTTGGTCATGTGGAGAGTGAGATGGAAGGTTTTGAGAGAGTGAAGGTCCTTGCCGTTTCCATTGATAAAGAGGAGAGTTCTAAGCCTCCTCCTAAGGTGAAGTTAAAACCCCTTCCCCCCTCTCTTAAGTATGTTTTCCTTGATGATGCATGTACTTATCCTCTTATTGTTAACTCGGCTCTTGATGACATCTCTATACCAGAATTGATTAAGATATTGCAAAAATATAAAGATGTCATTGGGAACTCGATTGATGACCTTAAGGGAGTAAGCTCGACTCACGTGGTTCCTGACCCCCCTCCCGACCAGTGAGTCGGGATTTTTCCCCTCCCTTGCTATTGTTTTTATTAGATTTTTCACAGTGAGGACACTGTGTGGTTTAGCTGGGGGAGGATGTATACATTAGTTGCATATAGTTTGCATTAGTTGCATATAGTTTGCATTAGATGCATATAATTTGCATTAGTTGCATATTAGTGTTATGTTTAGATTGCATATTAGCATTTAGTACCATGTTTAGGAAGCATATAGATTGCATTTAGGACTGGACCCTACCCTTGATACGCATGTGTTCTTTTTGATGACCTGAATACAAAAAAAAAAAATGCTTTGATAGTCTCTAGTAGGCCAAGGAATTGTCGGGTTATGGTATGATTGGTCTCCCTCTTGTGCAGCTCGACTGATGTTGGTAGCTTTATCCTTTGTGAGAACATGTTTTATAGCCTTATAGACTGACATCTTTTTAGTCTTATCTGCTTGTTGTGTGTTGCTCTTCCTTGATGAATATCCTCTATAACTTGCATTGATTCTCCTTAAATTTGCTTGACTTGTGTGCATCTTGAATATGATTGAGGCTTTCTTGTTACTTGAGCTACATTGTCAAAGGCCACCCACACCTGCTTATCCTTCTTTGAAGCCCCTGTGAGCCTAAGCCTGTTTTCTTTGTTAACCACATCTTTAGCCTATTACTCATTTCCTTACCTAGGGGATTGTGAAGCTACTTAGATGAGGTAATACATGTTGATGGGTGTCATGAGAGATGACTTGGTGTTGGTGTTCGGCTTTGTTGTGACTTGTTGTGATTTGTTCGGCTTTGTTTTAGCTAGAACTCATGTGCTGTTTGAGTTCGCCTCCTTCCCATACTATTGGAGTTCCCATTTTCTCCTTCCGTCTTTAATCACCACAATCCTAAATAAAAAAAAAAAGGAAAAAAAAATCCTTGATGCAAAAGAATGAAAAATCAAAGAAAAAGGATTGGTGATATGTTCAAAATTTGCAATAAAGGAGATTGGGATGCTATAATTGAAGGAGTGCTTGAAATATGTTGTGTTGAGTGTCTACAATTGAGTAGGGTTGGTTTTGTTCTCTTAGAACGGTGCCGAGTTGGAAGTTTCACTTTCCCCTCTTTAACACCACGATCCCAAATGCTACCACACCCTCACCCTAAGCCTACATTACAACCTTGACTAAGTCCTCTTGATTCTTGATGCAAACTTTGGTCCTTATGCGACGGAGAGTGAGATGATATGCAAGCTTATGGTAGGAATTAGTCGATGGAATTGAGCTTTGAGCGTTCATTTGACCTATTTAAACACACGAGAGAAGTGCGCACGACTAAAGTGAGAGCTACTATCTTTATGACTGAGCCAAGCTTGGGGGAGAACTTGTGGTAAGATTGGTTGCTTTTCCTTGTGATATAAACTTTGAGGCTTGATAGAACTCTTTCCCTATGTCTATCGTTTGTTCGCTTGAGGACAACCAATTGGACTAGCTTGAGGGAGTTTGATAAGTACTTTATTGTGCTTATCCATGCTGCATTTTTGGTGTCGATGCATATAGATTTGGAGCATTTTAGTCTTGCATTGCATGGTTTTGATTACTTTGAGCTAAATGGTTGCTTCACTACTCGTTTAGTTGTTTTGGATGATTTTCAGACTAACTAACAGGTTTTTGAAGTCATATATATCATTGGAAGATTAGTTGTGGACTATTGAACTTCAAATGGACATACGTTTGATCCGTAAATTGGATTAAGGTGATTTCGGTGGGAGGTGTTAGCTCGTTTCGATAGCTTTCCAACGACTGGTCATAAGCCCAATTCCGATAAGAGACGAGAGAGATAAGATCGTTTGAAGTTGAGCTGTCCGCTGACTATCAGGTCTACACGACCGTGTTGGTCTGTTTCCACGAAGTCAATCCTGTTCTGCTTGCCCACTGATTTGAGAAGTTCAGGTCTACACGACCGTGTCCACATTGACACGACCGTGTCCACTTTGACACGGTCGTGTCATTTTTGACACGACCGTGTCGACCTGCTTTCGGGCTTTGACCCGTTTTGTCCGTCTTACTTTACTGACTCTTTTAATTAGTTTTGGGAGCTAAGTTTTCGACATCACTTCATACTTAGTTTCTAATTAACTCTCTCTTAGCCCTAAACTCTCTCAAACACTAGTTTACTCCTTTGTTTCATTATTGAAGATCGAATTCATCAATTAATTCAAGTAATTGCTCTTCTATCTCTTTCCTTTAATTTTATTGCTCAGTTTATGATGTTGAATTTATTGAATCTTAATTGCTTAGAATCCATGGTTAGTGAGTAGTTCATTATCTAGGGTTTGGGCAAAAGTATGAATTAAGGGCTTAATGTAGATTATCTATGCTTTTTATGATTCAATTGTTTGTCTATGCATTGAATGTGCTGTTTTGACACCCTAGGATAGATCTTGATCACGTGTATACTAGGGCACTTAGGGTTTTTATTGTTCTTAATCGAACTCTAATCCCTTTTGTCATTCCCATGTTTCGACTTGATTTCTAGACCAAGGGATTGGGTAGAAATTAAGGGGATCTTTTAATTAGGGGTTTTCCGAACTTAATGAATTTATTAATCAACGGACCAAAGACCATTCGAAAGAGGATTTGGTTGGTTGATTAATCGATTACTCTTGAGGACCATTCGAGAGAGGACTCAAGTACATTAGAGGGGAACTTAACCTTGTTTTGACTCCGTTGTGAATCACCATAGCGTCGATTATCGTTGTCTAGCCCACGTTCATACGAGTAGCCCGAACTCTAGTGTCTTCCTTATCATATTAAATCTCCTATTTGTTTATTAGTCGGTATTCTTTAGCTAGTTAATTAGTCGGTGACTTACTCAATCCAAAACCCCCAAAAACCCTTCACTTAGGTAGTTTTGAACTTAGTGGACTGAACTCAATCTCAATTTCCTTGTGGTTCGACCCTTGACTTGCCGTTACTTCGTGCTTAGTAGTTGCTCGTTAGGTTTATAAATTGTATTTTCTAAGCGGTTCTTAGTGCCTTAACGACACACTAAAAACCTCTTATCAATAATCAAGACAACAAACTAGTGTCATCAAAAAACTCAGCTTGGGTAAACTTTATCACATGGTGAGATAACATCAACTTAGGTCAACGCCAAAGCCCTAGTGAATCCCTAGTTCATGTCTGGTCATCATTTTCCTATAGGTCGCTCCTTTCAACAACTATGAAAGTTAATAACAACTTAAGGTTTATACTATGGCCCAAGACATGTATACACGCAGTATGATAGTCACATAACTCATGTTCACTCATACTATAGTCCTTCTAAACACAACTAGCACAAGACTCTTGCTATGCTACTCTCGTGTTGAAACACACATCAACCCATATTAGAAGAACACCACAATCATATGAGGTTTCAAAAAACCATGAACATGAATATACATATCATACTAAACCAAGTAATGGAAATTTACCAAAGCATCAAGGGATTCATTACATAAAACACTCATTCAAGGTGAGTTGCACTCTCATCAAATTTCAGCATTGATCAATCACCACAAACACATAGGTTCTCGCACCTCTTTGTGGTACTTATTGGACAAAAATCCTATCTCAGTTAGATACCCCAACAACTTCATACTACTATTTAAAACTCATATGACAAATCAAGGGATTCTAACTCTCAAAAGAAGAGCTCATACACGCTCCAACTGCTGAAAATGACTCACCAAAGTGCCCTGTTCCCCTAGACACGCTATATGCTAAATTATTATTTAGCTCATAGAAACACAACAAACTGCCTCAAAGATTAGCATTTCATACACAAATCGCAGTTTGTAGAACACAATGTAGAGAAGTGGAAGTCCATTACTTCCACAAAGAACTATCTGACAGCTACCCATGTAGAACACATCAGCTGTTACCCCTACATAAGAGGAATACTCACTTTCTTCTAACTTTGTTAGATCATACTAACCCAATAGAAAGTCATCTCAAACCTTACACTTCTGCTCATAAGCATGGAAGTATGAGTGGTCTCACTTAGACCTTTAACGATAAAAGATGCTTCAACTCAAGCAAATACAAAAACTCCAAGTTTAGAAAATAGAAAAAGGGAATCACGACATACTCAAATAATCCACCTTCCCCTTTAGCCTCAAAGCATTCATATTTCTCAAACTTGGCTCCTTTTCCATGCTCCACAAGTCCATATCTCACTAGATTAGGAAGAAATGTCTTCATCTCAAGACACTACTAATAATGAGATAAACTGAATCCTAACCAACCAAGAGATTTTGCAATGGACCCCACACAACACACTTAGCAGAATAAATAATCATACTTTGTATAGACAATTAAAGTCCACACAGAAAACAAAGTAAACACATGGAAGTTTCGTTCTCCAACACTCTCAAAAGAGAGTCCAAACAACATTCCTATTTGTTTCAAACTCTAACTTACCCCCACATTGCAATATTATACAATGATAAATATGTAAATGAAAACAAGCATTGAGCATTCAATAAACATATTATGCAAGTTTAGAGTTTAAAAGCATATAGGATGATCAGGAAACTTCCCTAAGCACATTGAAGTCTCGATAGCATTCATTATGTGATTGACCGCTCTCTTTTCAACCTTTGCCCTTTGAGTCAATTCATCGAACACTTGGTGTGCAATCAAGAAAAATTATTCCCACACATTATACCAATAATAATCTTAAAATAATAATCTTGAAAAGTTTTATCGAATCAAATCCAAATTAAATTAAGACTTGAAAAACTAAAACTGCTCGAAAAACACCTTTCCCAATCGAATTTGGACTCGACAGGGCAGTGCTCACTAGTCTTTCTCAAAACGCTATTTCCACCCAAAAAACACTGCTCAAAAACGCAAATCGGAGACATTTAAGTTTCTGCAGTTTTTTCGCAGATTTCGTCAAAAACTTTTCGCAAAAAAGAATTTGTCATTAAACCCACGAAAAACATACCATCCAACCAACCAATTGAAATTAGGGTTTAGCAGATGATTTTTCACAACAATGAAAACAACAGATAAAAATTTGCTTCTAAATTGTTGGAAATAATACCTGTTGAATCCATAAATTAAAGAATGAGAGAAGGAAGAAATTACTCTCTAGAAACATCAAACTAAGAATAATCTGCGCTGTGGAAGAACCATTTTCTTAGAAGCAAATTTTGCCACCACCGGTGAAGGTCTACATGATGACGATGCTCCCCAAGATTAACACATATATCTTCAACCTCTTTCGCCGGAGATGGAAGATTGGAACAACTCTCAAGAACTGCTCAGAATCTCTTACTAGGAAGAAAAGACTCTCTAATTGTGTTTAGGGTTTCTCATTGAATTTATTATGAATTGAGGTTAAGAGAGCATATAAAGAAGAGAAGGAAAAAACGGTTCACTTAACCCCGTAATTAAAAAGAATAAACCGCAAAAACGCGAACGCATCATAGATCGACACGGCCGTGTCCTCTATGACACGGTCGTGTCGAAATGACCACGACCGTGTCCCTCTGGAATACGAGAATCAGTAAGCAAACTGATTCTCATGTCACTCGTCTACACGGTCGTGTTGAAAACTACACGACCGTGTACCCCTGTTTCCTAGCATTATTTCTAACACTTTGCTTATTATCATCTCTGTAATCTCACCTGCGTTGCTTGCTCATCCAAGTGAACCACCAACTTCTTCTGCAAAACCGCCATGAAAGTCGACGATCAACATGGACATGGCATTAAGCTCATCAGTGCTCTATAGAGAAAATTTGGGAAGACCACCATGCTGCCGCTCATTATGCTCATTTTTGTTGTCTATAAACTCTGCAGATATTGTAACGATGATGGTATGTTATTACTTAAACTGTACGAGTATTGAATAATTGGCTAACTTGTTTAGGTTGTCTGACACTGTTATATATATAGAGATATGAAAATCTATCTTTACAAGCCTACTAAGAGTCTAATTACCAAATTACCCTAATACACCCCCTCAATCTTTACGGAGAGGAATCACGGATAGATTGGAAAGATGTTTACAAAACAACTCAGAAGAAAGACCCTTAGTAAAAATATCAGCAACCTGCAACTATGTCGGAACGTGCTTGACCTAAAGTCCACCTTTAGCAACCATCTCACGAACAAAATGATAATCAACATCAATGTGCTTGCTACGATCATGATGAACAGGATTGGCAGTAAGATACATAGCAGAAACATTGTCACAATAGAGAATGGTAGGTCGTCGATGAAAATACCCTAAATCAGCTAGTAATTGACGTATCCAAATTGTTTCGGCCGCAGTGTAGGCAACAGCACGATACTCAGCTTCAGTAGAAGACTTCGAAACAGTAGGTTGTTTCTTAGAGCGCCAGGAGATCAGATTCTTCCCTAGGAAGACAGCATAACCAGTAGTAGAACGCCGAGTGTCAGAACACCCGGCCCAATCAGCATCAGAATAGGCAACAGTCACAGTAGGAGAGCTAGTACTATGAAGAAACAATCCATAATCAGAAGTTCCCTACAGATACCTGAAAATTCTTTTCACATCATGAAGGTGAGTAGTACGAGGCGCATGCATAAATTGAGAAACCGAATTAACAGCATAGGCAATATCAGAACGAGTCATAGTCAAATATTGTAATGCACCAACCATACTACGATAATTTGTGGGATCAGCAAGAAGTTCACCATCTAAGAGATAAAGGGTGACACGAGAGACAACAGGAGTACGTACAGGTTTGACAGTATGAAGATGAAATTTCTGAAGAAGATCAACTACATATTTGTTTTGAGACAACATCAAACCCTGAGGAGTACGTAAAACCTGAATACCTAAGAAATAATGCAAATCACCCAAATCCTTCATAGTAAACTGGGAAGAGAGAACACTGATAAATTTCTGAAGCAAAGAGGAACTACTACCTGTAAGCACAATATCATCAACATATAGCAAGAGAATGATAATATGACCACTGTGTTTGAGAGTGAACATGGAGGTGTCACAACTGCTGCACTTGAAACTAATAGAGAGAAGAAAATTGTTGAAACGAGAGAACCAAGCTCGAGGAGCTTGCTTCAAACCATAAATGGATTTTCATAACCGACAAACATGATGTGGTTGAGAAGGGTGTTCAAAACCAGGAGGCTGACGCATATAGACTTCCTCATTCAGGAAACCATGAAGGAAAGCATTTTTAACATCGAGTTAACGAATAGGCCATTTAAAAGTAGCAGCAAGAGTGAGAACTAAGCGAACAGTAGTAGGCTTAGTTACAGGACTAAAGGTTTCAAAGTAGTCAATACCTGCCTGCTGATGATTACCAAAAACAACAAGCCTGGCCTTAAATCGCTCCATAGAACCGTCAGAATTATATTTAATTATACACCCACTTACCACCAAGAGCGTTTCTATTGTTGTTGCGAGGCACAAGTTCCCATGTATCATTATTAATTAATGCTTCATAGTCATCACGCATGTCTTGTTGCCAACGTGAATCTTTAGACGCTTACTTAAAGTTAGACGATTCAGACTCAACACCGTCGGTTTTTAAATCCAATAAATTCCTAGTTGAAATGATTCCGTCTTTTAGACGCGTGGTCATGGTATGAACATTAGTAGGATCGACACACTTAGACGACTTCCTAGGACTCCTAGGGGGAGGGACTATAGGAGACGGGGATGACTCAAGTGGAACATCGAGGGGAGGGATAAAAGACGAGGAAGGGGAGCAAGAGGGAGGCGGGGATGACCCCGCGGGCGCAGGATGATCCTGCGGGCTGGCAGCAACTGCCAGCGTAGAAGAAGGAGTGGCTGCGGACGCGGGCGCGGGCGAGTAGACGAGCTCAGCAGCAGCGTGTAGGCCTGCGGGCGCGGGGAGACCACGCGGGCAGGCACCATTCACTGGCTGGGCAGCTCGTATTCCTGCGGGCGCGGGAGAACGAGGCTGCGGGTGGGTGCTGCTGGGCGCAAAATACTCGGGCGCGCACGCATCCTGTGGGCAGGTAGCGGGTTGCTGCATGTGCCCCCGTGATGTTGCGGGCTTGGGGAATCGAGACATAGGACTGACCGACTCGATAGAGAGGGGACCATGTGACGCTAAACTTGGCTCACTAGACGAGGAAAGACTCGGAAACCAGACTAAGGGGTCAAGATACTCATCTATAGACGAACCAATGGGCGTGCTAGACACAAGAGAACGATAAGGAAATTTAGGTTCACTAAACAACACATGACGACTCGTGTAAACTTTGCCAGAAACAAAATCAAGACATCGATAACCCTTATAATTTTGATGCATAGCCAATAAAAACACACTGAATCGACTTAGCCTATAATTTATTGATATTAGGATTTAAAAACAACGGAAAACAGGCACAACGAAAGCATTTCAAAAACTCGTAGGAGGGGGGACGGTGAAAAAGCTTAGCAAACGGGGATGAACCCCGCAATGCCGAACTAGGAAGACGGTTTATCGTATAAACCGCTGTATAACACGCTGTATAACACGCATCAACCCAATATCGAGGTGGCAATTCAGATTGAATAACCATAGTGCGGGCCATCTCGATAATGGTTCGATGTTTCCTTTCTGCAACACCATTCTGTGCTTCAGTCCGAGCACAAGACTTTCGAAAATAAATTCCCGAATCACAGAAATGTTGTAGTAAAGGAGTGTTATCAAACTCACGTCCACCATCACTTTGGAAAAATTTAATTTTGGAATTAAACAAATTCTCAACAAGTTTCTGAAAAGCTAAGAAGGTCGAATAGACATCAGATTTCAGTTTAAGTGGATATATCCAAGAGAAACGTGAATAATCATCAACAAAAACCACATAATACTGAAAAAACTGATTCGATTTAATTGGCGATTGCCAAAGATCACTATATATCAAATATAAGGGATAGGGGGCACGATGAGTCACAGACTCAAAAGGCAAACGATGTATCTTTCCTACTTTGCAATGAACACAATCGTCATGAAACTTAGAATTACATGAAATCAAGTTTTGTGAACGTAAACTTCCTAAAATTCTAGCAGAAGTATGACCAAGGCGAGTATGCCAAACATCTCCAGACTCCTTGGTGGCTATGAGGGCAAGGACAGACGACTCTGGGCAGACTTGGGAAGACTCTGAACAAACTCGGGAAGACTCTGAACAAACTCGGGAAGACGACTCTGACTCTAGAATGTGAGGCTGAAGAGGGTAGACACCATTCCTACTGATTCCCCGTAACAAAACCGCCCCCGTGGTCTTGTCCTTTACACAAACAGAAGACTCGTCAAAAAAGACTATGCAAGAATTATCCTGACATAACTTTTGGACAGACATCAGATTATGCTTTAACTGGGGAACATTACACACCTTCGTGAGGCAAGGGGGCGACTCGGGGAAGACAGAGTTAAATTACCAAGTTTATTAATGGGAAGTTTCGTGCCATCACCAACAACAATAGAACTCGAACCAGTGTAAGGAATAGCATTATATAACTTACCATCCTGTGAGGTCATGTGAGATGCGGCTCCAGAATCTGGATACCAAACGGAGTCATTTGTTTCACCACCAACAGACAGTGCAGCTAGGGCACGTGTGACACTATCAGGAGAAGAAGGCACAAAGCTGTGATTGAAATGTTGAGGACAATAGGCTGCTTGGTGACCTGGATACCAACAAAGACCACAAGTATCTGAAGAAGGAGTGTTGGCTAAATTGCCGTTAGATGGATTACTTCCTGCTGAAGAGAAATCATTAGCAATATAATTGGCACAAGAATAATTAACATACGAAACATCATGAAAATTGCCCATACCATTAGTGCGGCCTGCATTGCCACGACCACCCTGTCCTCCATTGCCGCGTTCTCCATTGTTGCCACGACCACCCTTGTTTCTATTATTGTTCCGATTCTTTTTCTTACCACCCCCTTGACCTTGAGAATTCGAACCACCCGAGGAAGATGGTTGGGAACCTGAAGAGCCAGACTGAACAGCGACTAAAGCCTGATGAGCAGTAGACGTATCGTCATATGCACGCTTAGCCTTAATACGTTGTTCATGCTGAAGTAGCTTGGGGCGAAGGTCATCAAAAGTCAAAGATGTTTGAAATTGTAACAAGGTAGTGACAAGGGCATCATAATCACGATCTTGGTCCAAGGCAGTCAAGGTATACTGAACGAGATCATACTGAGAAACAGTAAACTGAATAGCAGCTAAGGAATCAACATTAATCTTAATTTCACGTAAAAACGCTTCCATAGTCTGTTGTTCAGGTTTCTTCATATGACTCAAACGTCCTTTCAATTCCATAGACCTAGCCATACTAGCATGTAAAAACCTCGACTTTACCTATTCCAAATCTCCACAGAAGTGTGTAACTCATGCACATCAAGTATAACATCACGTGACAACGTAGCATACAACCAAAGTTTTATTTGTTGATCAAGTCGTAAATACTCGTAAAATTGCGGATTAGGAACTGAATTACCAACATGATCACCAATAGTAGGAGAAGGTATAGAGACAGTACCTTCAACTATGCCAAGTAACTGATGTGTTAACAAAAAACACGTAACTTGAGTTTTCCATACAAGGAAATCCTCTGGTACATTGAGTTTAATCGTGACAAACCTAGTGATATCAGGATTTGAAAATTGTTGTGCCGAGGAGAACGGAGAGAAAACCGAGGAGGGCCCGGGAGTGTAAGGAGAGGCGTACTGCTGGGCCGCGGATGCTAGCATGGGGGACGAACCAAAACCTGGAGGAGGACGATCACGGGACGGACTCTGAAAAGGAGATGCGTGAACCAACGAATCTTGCTGCAACATGGGTTGCGTGTGTGGTTGAGAGATCAGCGGCGGATCCACGTGGCCGGTAATAAACAACCCGTTGACTGGGGTTGATGCGCCACTAGACGCGCCACCAGAGGAGGAGGCGTGTTGGTCGCCAATATCACCAAAAGGAGCGACAGCAGATTGCTGTGCGTGTGTGTTGTTGGCGGGAAGTGAACGTCCAAGAGGAAACGGCTGGGAGGCCACGCGTGGGACGTGCACAGGGGTGGCGGGGCTGCCGGCGAGGGCTGTGGTGGCGGAGGTGTGTTCGGCAGACATGGCAGGAAAAGTCGAACCACCGGTGGGGTTTTTGGAGGCTAGTGAAAAACCCTAAAAAAAATTGAAGAGCGGAAGAGAAAAAAATTCTAACCTAGGCTCGTGATACCATGTACGAGTATTGAATAATTGGCTAACCTATTTAGGTTGCCTGGCACTGTTATATATATAGAGATATGAAAATCTATCTTTACAAGCCTACTAAGAGTCTAATTACCAAATTACCCTAATATAAACTTATCGAGTTTGATAATGTTGCTAGCTCCCACCTCCCATCTTGTAATATTAGGCAATAGGCACCCATTTTAAAAGACCCACATTTCGAACATTATGTGTCTAAGTATCCCATTCGACTAGTTAATGAATAATTTATGATTTTGATGCAAAATAGTAGTTGAAATGTTCATATTCTTGGAATGTTAGTGGTAGTGTAACTGAGTCTCCTCATCAGCACCCTGACCCTGAAACTGTTAGTTCTTCATTCAAACACTTATACAGAGCCACTTTGAGGCCCCATTAAAGAAGGAACGCTTGCTCCTACTTGGGCAGAGACAAGGGAGGGCTGGCGGGGGCCATGGCCTCACCTTTGGTCCAAGTTAAAAATTGTTTTTGCGTTAAATATACTTACAAATTTATAATTTAGTTGGTTTTCTTGGGAATTCTGATAAGAAATAACAACCCTATACCAAGGGTTCAATTCTCATGGCAAACATTTTTTGCTCCTTTATTTGTAGCTTTCTGCTTCTTCATTCTTTACAAAACATCAAAAGTAGCTTATTTATTTTCGGCCCTGACTCCTAGGCATAGAGGGACCACACCAATCCATCCCGAACTTGGTGGTTAAACTCTTCTGCAGTGACGAGACTGTAAGGGAGGTCCTGCTTTTGATCATGGCATTCAAATGAGGGTTAGACGTATTTGACTGATTTTGTGCCCGACAGGGATTGGCTTGGCCGGACTATTAGGGCTTCTCGGGTCTTAAACTATTCTTGGCTTAAAGCATGCCAAAAACCTTCTATGTGCCCCATTACCGACGGGCCTGACCCGGAACAGGCGACACAATTCTTCCCAAACTCAACCTTTTTTTTGGACTGAGTTAATCAGCTCTACTGATAGACCTGTCAAACGGGTCGGTCGGGTCGGTCAAAATAAAATATTTCCGGGTTCGGGTCGAATAAACCTTGTTCAAGACCCATTATGTTCGGTTTCGGGTCGACCCAACGGGTTAAGGGATTTGTATTTACTCTTTCTTTCATTTGGTTTTTTAGTCATATATGTAACAAAATATACACATATACGTTGGAAATAGTAAGTTATATAAAATATAGTCATTTATAGTTGAATTCAACCATTAAAATTACAACCACATTTAACAAAATTCATTTTTGGAACCAAATACTCTAGTTGAAGCTATTTTTAGCAATAAATTCCCATAATTTCATATTATTTCTAAATACATAATGACTTTTCGGTCGGTCTAGTAAAAACGGTTTTCCCGGGTCGGTTTTGGGTCGGGTTTCGGGTCGGGTCGAATTTTGACAGGTCTATCTACTGAGAATCGTCCAACTAGGGGTATTCAACACAATCCGATTCGTTGACCCGGCTCGAAACAACCGGGTTTCTTTTATAGATTATTGTGTTTTTGCCTTGTAATTTCTTCTTTGAGTCTAAAAACTTGCAGTAGCATGGCAACTTCTTAACTTGCAATTACAGGGCAGATTGTTGGATTTTCAACGTTGGCTAGTTGCCTAGCTCACGTAAAATGTAAAGAAAATATTTGATATTGGCAGTGGGTACTTGGGCGACCCGACCTGGAAATATGTACCCGCGTTGGGTGTACCATATTTTCCGTGTCGGGTCAAGTAGGGCATTCGGGTAAGATGGGTATTCGGTTACGAACACCTCTTAGCTCCCGACACCTTGGTTTGAAGGTGATGGATTATTTCTATGGAGGAACATAGTATGGTTACTGGAATGTTGTATTTTTTGACAATAATGGAATGTTTTTTGCTTAATGAATAATAATTCGCTCTTCTTAATTCAATGTTTTAATGAACAGATAATAGCTGCTGCATCTCTTCATTGACATGCACACGTCAAAATGGTGAAATTGAGATGGTTAATTTTGAGATTCGTGTTGCCCAGTAAGTTTCGTTCTTCATCCCTAGCTAGCAGCGGGTTCAAATGTTCCATGCAAAATTTGTACTATCTATCCGTTGAGGGCGGACTACCATATACTTGTATACCTATACCTGTCTTGAAATTTGATAGTATCTATTGATGGCTTTGCCTATTTGTTTGTGACACTGATGAAGTGATGTATATTTCTGATTTGATTTTTTGCATTATGAAATACTGACTATACTGTACACTTTTATTAATGGAAAAATTGACTGGAATAATCCAAACTATGTCCGTTCCGCCAAGAATAATCCCAACTATGAGTTATTCATGTATAATCCCAACTACAGGGAAGTTTCGCCACTAACACACTCAGGTGACTTGCAATCTGTTTGAAAGGTTAAAAAAATTAGGGAAATTCTACATGGTAACCCTATATTTACGCAAATTCTATATGGTAGACATTTTTATTTGGAATTCTCTATGGTAACCCTTAACTTCTCGTTTTTATTTTCTATAACCTTTTTCTATTCAAAGATAATAATATGATTTTAAAAAATAAGTTTAAATCACAAATTAAAAAAACTCCAAATTGTTTCCCACCAGTCCAACCACCCTTTCCCCTACCCTCTAGACTTGTCGGCCACCCTTCCCCTCGCTTTCCCTTCCCCAGCCACATCCGACCAACCCACTCCAACTCTTAGCCATTTTGGAGCACCCAAGTCCAAGCCATTTTCGAGCCATCTCCGACCAACCCACTCAAAGTCCACGCCATTTTCGAGTAGGGGCTAGTTGACTGACATTTCTGCGACCGCCGGAGACGGGATAAACGGCACGGCTGGCGTTCGAGATTGAGAGTGGGGGAGAGAAGGATGATGAGGACTGTTTGAGGGTCTGCACGGTTGCCATCAGTTTTTTATACAGGGTGGTCGCATGTGGCAGGGGAAAGGAAGGGTATGGTGGTAGGCGATTAAACAAGGTGGGGGAAGGCTGGTTGGGAGGTCGGGGAAGGGTTTTTTGGTTTTTTTTTCTTTTTAGATCAGCTTTTCTAATTACAAGTTACTTTTTGTAATTTAAAAATAAAATTTATTATTATAAAATATTTTTTTAATATAAAAAGGCTATAGAAAATAAAAATAATAAGTTAAGGGTTACCATAGAGAATTACAAATAAGAATGTCCACCATATAGAATTTGCATAAACATAAGGTTACCATGTAGAATTTCCAAAAATTTATTAGTCTTCTCTCTTTCCTTTTCTTTTTAATTTCAACTCCCACCACCACAAATCCTACCCCATCACCACTTCAGCCACCCTCTGCCTTTCCTCTTCCTCCCCTGTTCCCACACACCCTCCTCACCACCCTCACCTGATTCCGTCATCTCGTGCCTCGATAATTACTTGGTTTGTTGAAGAAACATGTTAAAGCATTGATTTTGTTCAATAGCAAGAAAAAACAAGCAATCTCAATTTTTATAGAATTAATTTAAGTTGTCAATTTCTTGATAATAACAAATTGAATAAAAATAAAAACTAAAAATGTCTTATGATTTGCCCCTCTCTGCAAGCCTCGCAGGAGCACGGGAGCAGCCCCCATTTCTCTCACACCAACATCATTCACCAGTCACCCTGCCCTCTTTCTCTCCACTCTGGAAATTTCCTGCTCAATCTTTATTCTACAGTAGTTTCTAGCACCATAGCTTCTGAATCTTCATTGTGTAACTAGAAGTTTGTTTCTCTTCTCATCTCAGATCTTTGACTTGCTCTCTACTTTATTTACCCTCCACACTTGAATTCATCAACCCCCATACTTCTTTTTCTCTTACATTTTCTTTCATTTTGCAATTTAATTCACGTATATATATTTAGATTTCAAGATTCCCATTTGAAATCGTATGTTTTCTGCTTGATTCAAGTAAATAATTCAGGATTGCACTTGATTTCAAAGAATCCCATCTGGGTTTCGAAGAGATTATTGGTGGGTTTGTTGTTTTATGGATTTTATAAGATTTTAGGTAATGGAGATTGGGTGGTTAGGGGTGGTAGGGTGGAGCTGGACTGGGTTTTAGCGGCTGGGGCTTGGTGGGGTTTCGATGAGGCAGGATGGGGGGTGGGGAAGGAAGGGGTGGGATCTTTAAAAAAAGAAAAAGAAAAAATTAATTGTAAAAAGCTAATAAAAGTATGACATATGTCGAGTTTACCTGTTAAACCGGTTTCCTTCAGGTCACGGTCTATTAATGGCGGACCTCCCCAATAGTTGGGATTATACAGGAATAACTTATAGTTGGGATTATTCTTAGCGGAACGGACATAGTTTGGATTATTCCAGTCAATTTTTCCTTTATTAATTTATGTTAATTTATAGTTGTTTTTTGAAATAGGACTATTATAAGTCTTTTATATTACTGTTTATCTGATATGTCCTTTAACAAAATATGACAATACTAGCAATAAATAAGTGACAAAAACTATAATGACAGTAATGCATTTTTTGTTAAAGGACAAAAACCAATTAAGAAATGTAATGTCTTATTATATTGAAGGACATAAACCAAGTTATTAGAGCCAAAAACGACCACCATAAAATCATCCTTTAAGTCATTGTATTGCTCATAAATAAAAGAGTAAGTTCACTATATTGGTCATGTAATTCAAATTAGTGATGATATGAGAATAATTAAATCTGCGTGGGAGATATATATTGAACACAAATAAAAGTACCACGAACTTATGAGACTCTCCCCAATTACTAAAGTTCCAAGGGATCTTACATAGGTCGCTTATGTAATAAAGAGTGCAATGGTAGAAGCAAAATACAAAACTTTTAACCTTCTCTCGATGATAACTTCAATAGCATCTCTTGGTCGAGTAGACTAAAGGGTTGAGGGACCCTCTAGATTTAGATGTAACTTTAGTTGGATTCTTAAACCCTCATCTGTTTTGTGGGCCTTCATTATCAGAGTTATCATGCATAGAGTTGAGGATATCCCAAAAATCGAGATCACCTAGTCTTAAACCCTTAACCTTCTCTCGATAATAACTTCAATAGCATCTCTTGATTGAGTCGACTAAGGGGTAGTAATAGTTGTTGATGATGAGGTTCCTATCACTACTAAAATTAAGACCTTTTACGACAACAAAATAACAACAATCAAATAATTTAGTCGTTGTTGACACTCTATGACGACGGGCCTAATATCTTGTCGTCATAAAATCGACAATCGAATATATTACTTATTATTAAATTGTTCTTCGTCGTTGTTTAAAATTTTGAAACCTCAGAAATTCAAAGAAACTATCGTTATTCGTCTTGCGCGCATACCTGGGTGAAATTTTAGGTTTCTAGTGGCTCATCAAACAATTTCAAAAATTTCATAATATCTTCCTATCTCTTCTCAACTCAAACCTAACAAAATCTGGAACTTCTACGCCATCTTCCTCGTTGAAATGGTGTAGGTCGACCAAGTTTCAATAGCACCATCTTGCTCGCCTTGATTTTATTATTATTCTCTCCGATGGTATGTAAATTTCCATGCTTTGATTTATTGTTAACTAATGTAGGTATAATTTTGCGATTAGGGATTATATGATGAAATTATTTTTGAATTTCATTGCGCCAAATTTACTAGTTACAACTCTTTAACCCTAACTCTCAATTGCAAGTTATATCTCGCATCATCTAACCAGCCTTCATTTCAAAAATCTGATTAACTATCTCACACATTTCATATTCATAGTCAAAGCAATTTCTCTTGATTTCAGTATTTCAAGGCGATTTTTTTTACAAGACCAGAAATTTGGAACTTCCAGCATTATTAGGGTTTCTTTCTGATTAATCTGAGTTTCCAATTAGAATTTCTATCTTACACATGATGGAGTAGGATTACAGAATTTCTTTTTTGTATTTTGTTTTCTTTGTAAAATCATAAAATTACTCTGCATTACTAAGGGGTGACTATGGTCCCTGTGGGCTGTGGCTGACAATTTGTAAAATATTTTTCCTGTTGTGACAAGCTTAGTAAACTTTCTCCTAAATTACCCAAACAAGGGGGTGATGGAGAATTCAATTACATTATGCAGTGGCACCTAGTTTCGCCTGTGAAATATCACCAACACCTTGGTATAATGATTAATGAAAGCTTTTCTAAAGTGTTAGTTGAGTTGTGATGTTAGGTTGTCTAGTGAATATAATGTATAAATTATTTTCCCAGTTGGAGTTTCTTCAATGAAGCTAAACATGGCCAGTCTTTGGTCACATTATAACAATCATAAGCATAGTTGTTTCCCAAAATAGGGAGTGTGACAGAGAAAGAAAGAGAGTCAGAATGCATAGGAGAATTATAAAATTTTAGCTTAGAATTATGTGTCCTCGCACATAAAAAGAGAAAGTAAAGTAACACGTGCTGGTTTACAATACATTTGACATTATAGTTAATCGCCACTAGCTATGAACTCTTTATACTTGTTAGAGCAGGCGGTGATTATCCTTGCCTGATTTGTCTAAAAAGGATTTTCAGGTTAATGTACTTTACATGAATGCCATTTTTATTATGATGTTTCCTTTCATAATATTTGATGTGAGATTATAATGTGTCAAAGTTCCTGTGAATAACAGGGTTTTTATCGGCAATGTAAAATATAAATTCATCCCATCTATTGAAACAATAATATTAAGTTACTGCACACCATATTTGTCTCAAGTCAAACTGTTAAATTTATCTATGATTCACTTTTCTTTGTACACACAATATTTTGTATGCTTCTGATTTGAAATTATATCTATTTTTCTCTAACTCCAGTATTAGTATTGGACACGGGTATATGTCCAAGTGTTAGACTCGGCTAAATTGTGAAAGTTTTCCATATTTTTAGCCCAAAATGAAGTGTCAAGTGTCCATACCCATGTCAGAGTGTCGAAAATCGGACACAGGTATTTGAGATAAAATAAAGAGTCCGAGTAACATAAAGTTTCATATCTATCATATCTCCGTAGTATTCTGAAATATTTTTATTGGAGTTATAGGCTACTCAAGCCTTGGCAAAATTGTCAGCTCATGGAGTAGTAATTAAACTCGAGGACAAGACGCTGGTGCTCTTGAAGCCCTGGTGCAACCGATGTATTATCCCCATGAAGGCGTGAGGTATCGTATATTTGGAAAGGATTCACTTTATAGCAAAATTGCACCCTCTGTAGCAGGCTTGACAATCCGAGTTTTATCTTTGGAACTTTGTAGCGTGCTTGGCAATCCTAAGAAATTGAAAGATAAGAAGTTCATTGCTCATCGTAAATGAACTTTCCTGTGACCTCGTGAAATGGAAAATAATATCAAGAAGGTAAAACATAATCAATCTTAATGTTTGTAATTCTCGATAATGCGTCGTAGATTAAATTCTTTTAGTTGATTATATTTACCATGTTTCTTTATGTGTTTCCAGTGTCCATAAGATGGTGAAGGAATATAGGTTTAGTGAAAATGAGATGGTCAAGGAGTAGTTCAAAAGATATTTCTCATGCATGTACAACTATTGATGTCGAGTTTTGCCTCCACCAATGGTATACTTATTATTATTTGTAATTAATTAGTTATCTTTCGCCTATCTAGTTGTGATGCTGACATATTATTGTTTGTTTGTGAAGTTGAAGTGTCAAGAGAGTGGGAAGGAACGATTAGTTACTCCATGGAATATAATCAATCAGGTAAGGATTTTCCCTATCCTCCTTTTCTTACGGTTCCTGCACTCATTAGAGTTCTCACTGTTGATTTCAGTTTCATCGAAAATGTATACTAGTGCTACCTTAAATCGTTAGGGACGCCGGAGTTTTTCTTCAAACCTGGAGCAAAGTTTGGTGCAATAGGGATTTCCATGTTCACTAGCAAGCTAAGGTAATGGTTTGTCTTCTTGGCTTGCAAGTGCCCCTTTTTATTGTCAGAATGCTTTGTTGTTGTACTTTATGTCAAATGGTTATTTGTTGTTTTTTCCATTCTATTCCTGCCAGATCTTCTGTAGGAACTCGTGTACTCCTTTATGCTTTCATCATCCAACTCAAATCAAGAGAGCTCTGACAGAATTTTGGACCAAGGCCGGAAAGAAGTTGGACTGCTGATCATAATATTTCCAGATGCTATTGGATCTTATGGTATGTGGTTGTGGCTAATTTCTACTTTCTATAGTTGGCTGATTGTAGATAAAACTTGGTTGTTCACATGTAGGAACAATCAAACGAATATGTGAAACGAAGATGGGAATAGTCTCCTAGTGTTGTTAGCCTAGGCAGGTTGAAAAGAACAACATATAGTATCTGGAGAACATATCCTTGAAAATCAATGTGAAGGTGATTATGGAAGTTGTGAATATGATCAATCACCTGTCTTATGCGCAGAGGCGGATCTAGGATTTTTCAGATGGTGGTTCACCATCAATTACCGATCACATATTATAATCAAATTTTTTATATCAAAATAACTCTATAAAATTCCAAAAGTAATAAAAAATTCATATTACAACCGAATTAAAACTAGAAAATTATGCACTTCTTCAACGGCCCCTTGAGTTTGCTTACAACCCTATATAGCATTGCTCTTCTCTTGTATTATGCATTACCTTTGCCAAAAACGACATAACAATTTTACACGAAGTTTTGTAGACTTATTAATCCAAAAGAAAGCACATAATTATTTTAGTTAAAGGTCGCTAAGATTTTCGATTTTGTAAAATGTGAAATTGATACAAACTAAGTGGAAGAAATTTTCCTAAACCTCGACATAACCTCACAAGTCACAAAACCAACCAAAATCAACCAAAGACACTTAAACTCACTTTTATTCCCAAGCTCTCTAAACACCTCACACTTTGTACCACATTCCTGCAAGCAATTCAGTTCTCATACTTCGCACATTGTATTTGTATCACACTACTGGAGCAATTCAACATGAGTGCAAAAGAACACCCGATATAGCACCATTGAGCACAGATCCAGCATAAACTCAAAAGCTACTAACATATTTACAGGGATAATTCTACAATGCTACAATAAAATTGTAGCCATTGTAATTACATAAATCCTAGCCGTTTATTTTTATTGATTCATCTTGTCCATTGATTTGGTATAGTTTTAAAAGTCCAAATATTACAAAATTAAAGACTGACTTTTTAAAAAAAAAGAAAAAACAAAGAAGGAAAAATAACTGTTGCCTGAACCTCCATTTCTATCTTCCTGCTTGTTAATACTACTTTTTTCCAATTAGATCTACCATTAATTACTAAATTAATCAATCCTATTCTTTGTCCAATTAACTTGCATTGGAATTCTATGTTTAGCCATCAGTCAGGCGTGGTAATTATGAGCGATTTTCATGTTATATAAGGTATCTTTAATGGCGTGGTAATTATACAAAAAAACAGAAGAGGATGAAGAAAACATACCAAAAACAGTGTTCATGGCGACTGATTTGCAACATCACCGATCAACCTCTTAAATCTCTTCGAGAACACTGATGAAAAGGGAATAGCAGATTTTTTTTGAGGGGAAAGGGAATAGCGGTAAGCGTAGTTTACTGGTTTTTGTGAAACTTTAATTTTTTTTAAAAAAATAATCCCTGGTGCACGTGCACCAGGGTGTTACACACTAGCTCCGCCCCTGCTTATGCGGACCTCATCACATGAGGCTTAGTTTTAGATTATCCAAGGTGCTCCTGCTTTTTGTTTAGAGATTTCGTTTTAGCTTAACATTTCTTATTTTGTTGCTCTTGTGGCTTGAATAAACAATTACAAAAAGGTAGGAGTTGGGGTTTTAAGTCTAACGTTTCCACCAAAGCCATGTCTCTTCACTTGAATACATGCATATTGTTAATATCTGAATTGTTGCCTGCTAGTTTTATAAGTTTTTAAGTTCAAAGTTGCTCCTGTTTGGCATTGCCTATAATGTGAACAACCAACCTTCCAAAAGACTCTTGTACACCAAAGATATGAGCATAAATTAGGCCATTTATGCCACCAGACCAATCTTTTAATTTTTGACCGCAGATTATATGATTCTTAAATTGATAAATTGTATTTTCTTCCAATGGAAATATTGATGATTTTAAAATTTATTTCTTCTCTTGGCAGATCTTTCATTTGAAGCAGTTGAGTCAACTTATGCTTTTCGGTGACGGCCACAAGATATGCAACATAGGAGCTTGTCGTTCAATCTCTTATTTTCTTTAATTTTTCGAATAATGTTAGTTTGCTAAAGAACTATAGATTGTAGATTAATTTTTTGGTACTTTTGGTTAGATGAAAATTTTCTTGTACACTTACTCTTTGGTTTTCTATGAAAATTTAATTTGCCTTTTCTATTTGTATATTTATATTTAACTAAGATGAAATTGATGTTGTCATTTACAAAATTCCTAAATATAATTTGGAATAGAGCATAGATGTTTATAACGACAAAATGTTCGTTGTTGGAAGCATTTAAGGAATGTTATAAATAACATTTGGGACGATAATGTTGGACGTTAATGCCTTTGGTCTAGTAACGACGAACTTTTTCATCGTTGTCGGAAGCATTTTATAGTTGTTCTGAAAAACAACTACGACGAAATTTTTGGTCGTTATTGTATTTGGTTCGTCGTTGTAATAACGAGGAACACTGTGATGGTCGTGTAAATTAGACGACGAAAAATTTGATTTCGTCGTTAATATCAATAACGACGGGACTAGTAACGACGACCTTAACGACAAAACATGTTCGTCGTTAAAGGCTTTAACGACGAATTTCTACCCTTTTAACGACGAAAATACTCGTCGTTAATGATGTTAATTCTAGTAGTGTATTAAGGATCCAACCTATTTATGGTTGTCTCCCTAAACTGAGGTAGGTCTCTTTCTTGGCGTAAAGGACCTTTACCCCCATCTCTCATCTTGAGAGTAAGAGCACTCACACTAAGCTCCAAGTTATCATTGATTCTGGTAGCCAGATTTTGACGGGGATGGCTATGGTCGTTCACTTCTTCCAGGGAAGTATTCCCATTAGGTTGGACGATCTCTTCCATTACATGATCGTGATGGGAATGTAGGGTGGGGACTCTTCTGAAGTTATTCGTTGATCAGGGGCATCTAATCATGACCATAACTTTATGTTGACAATCCCCACAGATGGTACCAATTGTTTATGGAACATATATATTTGTATTATGAGGTTATTTGGGGATTGGTGTTAATTGTTTACTCATAGTAGAAGATCTAAGGTTATTTGAGAATATTGGTCTTTATTGAGAAAAGATTGATTTAATAGGGGTAATTTACTCACTTCACCTTTAATTGGACCAGAACATAGTTAAACTAACCCAAAGTATGCATCATATGGGGAGACCGGATCATCCGTCCCACATGATGTCTCATTCCCCGTTCCATTTGCTACTATTTTATCTCGTAGCTTAAATAAAATAATTTTACTGCTTATTTTTTTAAGTGTTCTCTATTAGTTTATCCTCTTTAAAAACAAAAATAAAAAAATAAACATCAATTAGTTAAATGAAGAGCGAAAAGGAAATAAATCGTTTTCGTCCTTTATTTTACTAAGTGAAGTTGAATTTTTTTATTTTTGTTTTTAGGAGGATTTACTAATTGCGAACGCGTAGAATCACAACAAGAAAATTATTTTATTTAAGTTACGGGACAAAATAATAGCATATGAGACATTAAACAGCACAGATCATTTCGACTTTCATATGGGTACCTATACTTTATTATTATGTTAGAAGTATTTTAGTCACTTCACCTGTAATTGGACCAAAACAAGACTAATCCAAACTATGTATCATATGAGTACCTATACTTTATTGAATCATTCTTAATTTTACACAGGCAATCTAGTCAATTTACCTTTAATTGGAGAACATACACTAACCCAAACTATGTATCATACGCGTACCTATCTCTATTATATAAGTGAAGAGGTGGGGGTGGACACCAAAAAGATAAAAAGGAAAAATAATTAAAATAAATCAATGAGTTCATTAAGTAATTAAGTTTTATTTCCAAATTTAGCCATCAGATTTTTAATAAAAGATTTTCATAACTTCTAACTAAAATATTTGAAAACCTACAAAGTAAAAACAATTAAAAAAATAGCAACGATTATATTTTCTTGAGATCTATAGATAGACACCCACTTTGCTATACTTTTATATATTTTTGAAATTTTTTATTTTGAAATACACGAGTAATTGATTGTTCATGAGTGAAGGCACATTTGATCAAATTGATCCTGATAGAATATTTTAGCATGAGTGAGAAATATGATAAAGTATTTTCAAGTACTTTTGAATTTTTTCTCATTTAGACAATGAGCAAAAAATACCTTACCGGGTACTATATAACAAAAGTTGTAGTTGATGGTGGGGAGTAAGGGATGTTTTCAAAGAAAAATGAGCCAAAATGACTTTACTTGAAAATAAAATATGTTGTGTATATTTTATCATGTTACAGTAGCCAAAACACACATTGTATGCAAATAAAATTAGGATTTTTTTGTTCAAAACCACCTAAAATTTTCATGTTTTTAGAAACTCCCACCTTAATGAATTTTTCTTTTATATTTTCACCTATCATTCCCAATATTATTAGAAACTCCCACCACTTAATGATTTTTGTTAAATTCCGTTAACAAAACCGTGAAGTGGGCCCCACATATGCATTGTATTATTAGTTTACGCTGAAATTGAAGTCAATTTCAGCGATTTAAAGGAAAATCCTCAACAAATTTAGAGCAAATTTGGAACCAATTACAAATATTTGGAAAGAATTACAACTATTTCAAGTTCCATTTTGTTAACAAAATATATATGTGGGACCCACTTAACGGTTTTTTGTTAATGAAATTTGACAAAAACCGTTAAGCGGTGGGAGTTTGTAATAAAATTGTAAATGGTAGGTGGAACCTAAAAAAATATCATTAAGGTGGGAGTTTTAAAAATATGAAAAGTTTATGTGGTAAGATGCGACTATCCATAAAATTATCTACTGTAGATTATAAGATTTCGTAATAAAATTGTTATCGCACGCATCGCGTGCATAGAAATCTAGTCACGATTATGTGATGCTATAGAATGACAGTGCTCCAAATTTTTTGTATTGATGAAGGTTTAATGTTTAGTGTATACCGTCACCAATTTTATAATATGAGGTTCGTTGATGTGTAACATAAAGGGACCAAGTAATAGAAATTCTTTGTTTTTGAGGGGTGGAACCAAATAAAACATTTTACGCTCTCTTTTTCTCTTTGATCGCATATCACTCCCTCTCTTTAGTTTGACTATTATTACTTCCTTATTTCTTTGATATCTGAACCTTTGAGCCTTTCAATTATGAACCTCACTCGAAGGGTTCAGCATTGTAGAGTTTAGTTGTATATGTATACGAACCTTCTTTGGCGCCCATATTTGCATTATAAACTTCGACCTAAACATTTCTTTCAAAACAATATTCTTCTCTTTCTTTTCTTCTTCTCAACCCTCATTATAAACAAAAATGGCTCACTTAAACTCCCTAAAGAAACTTTCCATTATCTCACTCACTTTTCTCATCATCATCTTGGTGAGCACTCCTGTGTTGCTGGCTCATCCAGGTGAGCCCCCAAGTAGTTCTTCAATATCGGCTGCGACGACAAAAGCTGTAGTTCAAGATGGTAATAAGCTCAGTCTACCATGGAGATCTGGGAAGATCGCCTTGCCACCTTCGTTCATCATGCTCATATTTCTGGTTTATAAATGTTGGAGCTATTGTTTTAGTAATGATAATGGTATGTCTATACTACTATCTCTTCTAACACAAACTCTTGAGTTGTTGTCGTTGATGTAGTAACAGAATTGCATGGCCTCCTAGGAATTGAACTTAGTCGAGGCCTAAGGTGACCATATGGCCCCGATCAATGCATTTTATTTTATGTATAATCTAATGGATGTTTTTATGGTTGATTTATTGAAAAAAGGCTATCGTAAAGAATTAATAATAGCCACGAATTTGTCTATGTCAACATATGATATTTATGGCTAATTATTAAAGATATACTTATACGCAACATATATCACTATATAGTATGATATAGTTCATAATATACGAAAATTATGCTTTGAATTGCATTAGTCGTCGTCAGTTTTTTGGACAATACCATAACATGTTTTGTCATAGCCATTATTTAGACATGTACAGTGAAATTGGTATTGGCTATGACCATAGCTTGATTTGGATATCGCCCAATTTCACTATCTAAATTACGGCTATGACCAAAACATGTTATGGTACTATCCAAAAACTATAAATGACGATAACTAATTTCCGTATGGAGGTTTAGCAAATTAAAAAAAGAAAGTTAAGTAAATGCCAAAATAATCATTGCTGACGTGACCAAACGTATGGTTCACATTAATCAACTACCATGGCCTTTTTTAAAGAAGTCTATACTAAAATTTTCAATAATCTATAAGTACATGTACAATATATATGCAATATAGAGTTTAATCATAAAAGTAACAAATTCATAAGAGATGAATCACCAAAAAAAATAAAAAATATAGAAGAGATATTTGGAGATGAAGCTCTCGCGTCGTCCCTGGTCCTACCCCTCACGCCTTAGATGGTAGAAAATTATTGAATCTGTAGGCTAGCTAAGATAGACAAATTACATTAAATTCTCAAATAGGTGTTAAGCAGAGTTGTAGGTTAAGTTGGACAAATTATTTTATACCTAAGAATTTCGATTTTGGAATCAAAACAAGTACCAGTGTAATCGGGTTCGAGTGAAGACGGGTTTTTGAACCTAGTAGATATTTACCATTTTTAGGTCTGAAATTGGGTACCTCGTGTTTTATTGGATTACAGTGTGCTACGTGAATTATGAATACTTTCTGCATGTATATTGTGTACTTGTGTAGTGTGTACTAGTTCAAAAGGGGAGGAAAAGCATCCTTTTATAGAGAAAAAGAAAATCTTACCATGAGCTTATAGATGGTAATATGTTGATGAATATAATGCGTTGTTTAGTTGATACTCCAGCCATGCTCGGTTTTTCTAATTAATAGACTTGAAAAACTAGAATCAAGCCATCAAAAGATTTGTGGATAATGATTTATATCAATTAGATATTTATCATTAAAGACAAAAAGAGTTAACTCTACAAAAACTATTATTATTTGTAGGTAATGATTCATGTCATTTAGATTAGAAATTTAATAATGGTTACTCGAGTTCATTTATCCTATACCCAAATGTATGATAAAGATAATTTTTGCTTATTTCGGATTAACATATAAGGAAAATTTTGCGCATTGGAGTTTTTCAAATGAGCAATGAGCAAAAAAATAGTTTTGCATGTAGGATAAATGTTGTATAATTACTCCCTTTATCCCATATTCCCATATATAGTTCACATTTCTTTTTTAGGTGTCCTAAAAATGTTCTTAATCCTAAACTTTGTACTTTTATTATTGACTTGGTTATAATTCTAATGGTTACTTCATTTATCTAGGTAATTCTTATCGGCTAGAAATGATCATAAATTCATAAGTTCCAAATACTGCAATTATAACTATTTTTTTAAAAGGTAAAAACATTTGCTCGCTCATACAAGGACATCGTTGAATACAAATAATTACATGATCTAATCCAGAAACGGGCTCTATATTTTAAGATGGACGAAGTATTATTATGGAAATGATGGCTAATTATTATTAATTTTAATCTGCTTCTACGTTCTATTGAACAGATAGCTGTTGCGCTACTTCAGCGACATGCACACGTCGTAATGGTGAAATTGAGATGGCGAATCTTGAGATTGTCGTGCGCTAACTATCATCCTTAATACATCTTTATCAGAGGAGGCCAAATGATTTGTGGGTCGGGTGTTGCTGTTGTCTTAATATCCATACAATTGTTCTTCAATTACACTCCTTTACTTTTTGTATATTCTAATGATGGTAAAAATAAGTTGTACTGCTCTATTTACTATATTTTTGTTTCGGCTATGTCAATATATAGATTATAGAACCTCAATTATAAAGAGGAAAATGTGTTTCAGGCTACAGATTGATTCCGCGACCTTAAAGATATAGGAGTACTATCATCATTTGGGCTTGTTATGTATTTATTTTATTGGACTTATTAGATCGTGTTATCAGCTTGTCTTGAAATTTGAAAGTAATAAACAATGTTGCAATTCCTGGTTTGTTTGCAAGATTGGAATAGAGTACATTATTCCTAGTTTGATTCATCTGTTTTTTAATACCATAAAGTCTTAGTTGAGACCGTTCAATTATAAGTTTTACTGAGACGACGCAACTAACTATCTCACGCGTTTACCAGCATTGTGATACATCATCTACCTTCTGAATTTCTCTTTCCTCACCTCTTTAGGATTGAGCAATCTCTTCGTTGATTGTATGGCTTGTAGTCGATTTCATTGAGATTAAAGCAAGCATGCATGATTCAAAACTAAAACCATGAGACATGATGAATAGTTCGCCTACAAGGCCATTCCCGAGAGCATTAAACATATCCAAAACTTATATCGGCCAAAAAGAAAGAGTTGATCGATCAAACCAGTGGCGGATCCACCTTGTGACAAGTGGGATTACTTGATCCCACTTGAGTCGATAGAAATTGTGAAATTACCCTTTAAAAATTGCGATTTTTGAAAATTGTCCTGAAAAATTAAGCATTTGACCCGGAAAAATTTCTTAATTAATTTTCGACCAACTAAATAATTTTTCTCGATCCGTCACTAGATCAAACATGATCCAAAACTCTTATCAGCAGAAAACAAAGGGACTAATATCTTGACTTAATTGGTTGTTGGGAAGGGAAGTTCGGTTACAGTGGGTATATTAAAAACAAGATCCAAAACTCATATCAACGATACACATGTTTATAAATTGTAAGGTAAGTTTTTAAACTAATACCCATCTAGGGGTGTTCACAGTGATTCGATCCTTTCTGAAAAAATGGATACCTGATTCGTAAAACGAACTTTCGGATTTCTGGATCGGATACTCGAAAAAATATGTTGACTTCTAAGTGAACACTATAAGAGGGGGGTGAATTATAGTGTGAGAAATATACGTTACTTTTTGCGAAATTATAAAACAATTTGCGAAATTATAAAACAACGAAAGGAACAAGAAAAATACACAAGAGATTTTAGTGAGGAAAAACTTCCTAGACCCAATAGGAAGAAACAACCTCGATCACAAGGAATTTTGACTCAAACTTCCCACTATAATAGGCCAAACGACTCTGTTTACAAACCTATTACTTTTCTCTCTCGGGGCACAACTTGAGTTCCTTAACTCAAGTTCCCAACAACAGTTCCCACAACTGTCGTTCATCTCGAACTTCACTCGAAGTTCCTTTCTCTTTCTCTTTCTCTTGCTTTACTCAAAGCCTCACACTTATAATGAAACTCACTCAAGTTTCTTTCCATTCTCTTGCTTTACTCAAAGCTTTTCTCAATATAGGATTTCACTCAAAATCCCCTTACCCCAAACCAAGATTGCAAACGGTAAAAACAATAAGGAAATAAGTAGGAAATGTATAAAGAACACAAGAGTATATTGAAGGAATGACAGTCCTAACTCTATCTTAGTTAAATTCAATTAAAACCGAAGTCACACACATTATGGAAGGACTACCAAAATTCGACTCTCTATATGGAGGGATTGTTTAAAGTCCGACACATTAAACTTTAGATTAGTCGATCTATTTATAGAATAAATGGACATGAAATAACGTATCACTAGCTAATTAATCCACTAACCCCATGATATCCACTAATTAAACCATTATCTCATGATGTCCATAACTTAATTAATTAATTAGATTTTATAACATTCCTTGCAAAATATTTATCTACTCATCCCACTACTTAGCTTAATAATAAGAGAAACAGTAACATAACATGGTTTCAAATACTTGGGGAAGAATTAATCTAATTAAAATAAATTAAGGCTTGTAGACTCATATTTAACTAGAGTTCCTATGTGTTTGTGTGTGTTCCTATATTACTACAACAAGTTACCATCTACCAAGTTCCCATGCTAAAGGAACTTGTAGACTTAATTAATAGAAACTAACACAACCTTTTTACCACTTAGACTCATTAAACCTAGGAACTTAATAACTAGAGACTCTAAACCTTCATTCCAACTTTATAATTCAAGTTTCCTTACCTTTTCGAATCTCGTTCCCTTTTTACATTTAAGAACTTAAATACAAACTCATGCATTCTAAGCTTCCTTCATGTGAAAATAGTTGTTCCTTTGAATATCTTCACTTCAATCTTCAAGTCAAGTCTTTTCACTCCAACCTTGATTGTAGTATTCTCTTTATCCATAGTAACAATGCACTTCGTACACCTTTATCAATAAGCATTCTCAATGCTATAGGCACAACCTTTCACAATGATTCTTGCACACATAAAATACATAAACTCTGTTAGTTAATTACTTTAGTTTGTCATCATCAAAACCATATTGGGTCAACAATTTCCCCCTTTTTGGTGATGACAAATCAAGGCAAAGTAATATAAAAACTAACATAAATATAAAACAATATTATAATGCAAGATTAGGTAGAGAATAAACCATAATAAGAATAATAAATAAGTTACTTTGCCATAATCTTCCCCCTTTTGACATCATCAAAAAGCGAATTACTTTTCAAGAATTCATGATCAACCTTCCAAACTTATAATGACACCACACCACCATAAATATATAATTAATGGTCAAATATGAGTTAAAATATTTCAATAAGCTCAAACATCAGTCTATTAATATTAGCCATTCTCATGCACATGTTAATCAATTAGTCAAAGACGTTAAAGCATAT
Organism: Patellifolia procumbens; assembly: GCA_947645195.1. Classification (NCBI taxonomy): domain Eukaryota; kingdom Viridiplantae; phylum Streptophyta; class Magnoliopsida; order Caryophyllales; family Amaranthaceae; genus Patellifolia; species Patellifolia procumbens. The sequence goes on from CANSGD010001116.1 coordinate 465,706, forward strand.
TAAACATAAAACACCACTATTACCAAAGTGCAATCCATATAAAAGCAAGCAAACCAAATGTCCGATAAAATTGAAAGAGAAGATCAAAGGCTCATTTTATGAAGGAATGGTTGGAATAGGATAAGTGGCAAAAATATATATGTATGAATTCGTCACTTGTTCCTCCACCATCTTTTTTTGCTAATCTTCCCGTTTTCTTGTGATTTGCCTTTGAGACACACGCTCGTTCCTTTCAAATAATATGTGGTTCCTTACTTCTTTTTCAATACTTTGAATATACCCCCTCCGTTTTTTTTAATATGCATGTTTGCTTTTGCGCGCGGACCAAGGAAAAAGTGCAAAAGTACGAGAGAAGTTTAGTAAAAGTAATGAAAAAGTGAAAAAGGTAGAGAGAAGGAAAGAAAAAGTAAGAGAGAAGTGTAATAATTAGGTGGGTCACCCTTCCATTTGTGGGAAAAAGTAGAAAGGTGCCAATTAAAAAAAACACCCCAAAATGGAAATAAGTGCATATTAAAAAAACGGAGGGAGTAATTCTGTTGTCTGTTCCTTATTTGGAGTTTCAAGGAAATAATTAATTCCTTTTGTTTACTTTAGATTTAATACTAAAGAAACACACTTGGGACTACTATAACCCATGTTTTTTTTTGAAAACTTTGTAGAAGTAGGAACTTGAATATTTTTTGAACTTTTTTCTCTTCTGTTACTCCCCCTTACACATCTCTCCTTTTATTGTCCTTTTTCTCTCATATTTTTGTTCTTCTTTGTCTCCCTCGAACTCTCCTTTTTCTTCTCCATATCAACTTTTTCTCCCTCAAGCTTTTCTTTTTCTTTCCTTTGTTACCCCTCAAATGTTGCATCATCATCAATATTTAAAGTTATAGTGGAGGAACACGAACCGAAGGATTTGGATATATGGTGAATTAGTTAGAAAGAATATGGATATATATATATATATATATATGTGATATGGAATTATTTTGGAGGAATTTTTGAGATCCTTAAAAATATAAGGTAGAATATGAGGTATGAGATTTTAGGGAATGATATAACTCAAGTGAAAAAGAATTGGACATTCATGCGTAATGCACTTGATTCATGTGGAATAATGTATAATATATGAGTTCCTTAGATGAAAGAACTACACTTTTTACTTCTTCTTCTTCTTGACTAACAATTAGCAATATGGACAATAAGGGGAATATTACAAAGACATCAGTCAATCATCTTATCAATTTAACGCATGACTATGCATAAAATACAGAATCAATTGTGGTGACACAATTTTATATGGAAGATATTTCACAAAAACTCTACATAAAAATGCTAGACGAATTTTACATTTAGGGAAAGACAAACAACTTAACTCATTTAACAAAATCATCTCTACTATTTTCATAAGCCTTTTAAGTGAGAGAGATTAAAAACTTTAACCAAATAAGCGCAAGGAACAACGAGTGCCAAATGTTGTTCCTCCTTATTAAGACATCCATAAAGTCTAGTAATTTGAATTAGGAACCTAACTTTGTTTAGGTTACGTACTGTGACACATATTAGACTTTTTAACATGAAACTCAGTCTTAGACTTAACGTCAAATTTGGCCATTATGCATAACTGAGAAGTCCCTTCATCTGAAAGTTCCTTTTCGGATTCAGACTCTTGTTCCCATGAGGGAACACTCTTTGATGTAGTGATCTAATCTATCACATTTAAAACAACCAGATTCATATTTTGAAGTAGAAGACTTTTTCCTTTGGTTTTGCTCGATTTGAGATCTTTGTACATCTTCTTGAATTTTCGAACAAGCTTCACAGTTTCTTCGCCATGAAAGTCTTCATCCTCTTCTTCCTCTTCATAGGCCTTTAGAGCAAGTGCCCGATTTGTAGAAATTTCACCTTATTGAGTTCCTAACTGAAGTTTATGGGCCAACAATGAACCAGCTAGCTGCTCTATATTGAACTAGGTAGAATCTTTAGTTTATTGGAGAGCGGTTACTTTGGCCATCCACTTCTCCTTTGGAAAACTCCTTAAAATTTTACGAACATGTTCCTCAGATGAAATATTCTTTCCAAGAGAATCCAACTCGTTAATAATGTTAGAAAATCGATTAAACATATTACGAATTTTCTCATATGGTTTCATTGAAAAGAGCTCATATTTACTCATTAGTAGATCAATCTTACACCTTTTACCTTATTCGTTCCTTCGTGAGTGACTATAAGTAGATCTCATATTTGTTTAGCAGTTTTGCACCCCATGACACGATTGTATTCATGAGGTTCAAGACCACAATACAACAGTTGAATAGCTTGACCATTCATTTCTAACTTCTTATAGTCAAAAGCATCAAAATCACATATAGGTTTTGGGAACTACCTCGCTTTTGGTTGTGACTTTGAAATCGCCAACCTCTATGACTCTCCATACTTGATAATTGTCGGCTTTGATGAAGATCTCCATTTTGTTCTTCCAGTAGGTGAAGAATTGCCCGTTAAACATTGGAGGTCGTAAGGTTGAATAACCTTCTTCGATCTTTTTAGTAAGTGTTCCCATCAGGATCTTTTCTCAATAGGGTTTCCTATGTTTTGTGAGTTCCCGCTCTAATACCAATTGTTGACTTCTAAGGGAACACTATAAGAGGGGGAGTGAATTATAGTGTGAGAAATATACGTTACTTTTTGCGGAATTATAAAACAACTAAAGGAACAAGAGAAATACACAAGAGATTTTAGCGAGGAAAAAACTTTCTAGGCCCAATAGGAAGAAATGACCTCGACCACAAGTGATTTTGATTCAAACCTCCCACTATAATTGGTCAAACGACTCTGTTTACAAACCTATTACTTTTCTCTCTCGGGCCACAACTTGAGTTCCTAAAATCAAGTTCCCAACAACAGTTCCCACAACTGTTGTTCATCTCGAACTTCACTCGAAGTTCCTTTCTCTTTCTCTTTCTCTTGCTTTACTCAAAGCCTCACAGGAAAGGGTAGGAAATTAATTTGAACCTTGGTCATGGCCTCATGGTGTGGAAGGATAACTCCCTTATCATTCCACCCACTCTTGTCTCCTGTTATGTCCAAATTTAAATGTTGATGATATAATTTAAAAACCTAACCTCATAATTATTAAAGCCGAGTGGAATTAGTATCCTTGTTTATTTTTGGAAGGTAAGAAAAAGTAAAGAAGAAAGATAACATTAGGTGCCCTCTGTACGGGGAGTTTTCCTAATGTATCTGAACTGAGGATGGGGGATAATTTAGAATGCTCTGACAACTCTATGTGGAGGTAATCATTGACTAAGTGGCCAACGTTTGCAATCCAATCAGCTGCCCTGTTCGCTTCCCTGAAGATGTGCTGGATTTCCCAACGATGTTCCTGTGGAAGGATCCTCTGAATATCCTCGATGATGTTGTCTATCTACCATGGTGGAGTCCATAACCATTTAACCGCGTTAATGACTAGTAGGTTATCTATTTCTATATTATGATGATACTTCTATGTGGAATAGAACCGAGGTGAAGCAGAGCTCTATGGAGAGTTGTTGCATCTGCTATACGATGTTCGTTGTGCCTAGGTTGAAAGTAGTTGCTGCCATGACATTGCAATCTTCATCCATGATGATGAAACCTGCTACCTTCAAACCTTGTTTCACCGAGCCATCAAAGTTGATTTTTAAGAGAACTAGGAGGAGGGGGGACCAGCGAATTAAGAGGAGAGAGGGGTTTGCGAGAGTAGAGTTTAGAGGGGTGTCCCCGCGGACGGGGAAACCTTTAAGAAATCCTTTATTAGAGTGGATCTAAAGAACCATTCTTTATGGGATAAGGTAGCTCGTATAAAGGTTTGAGAGGGGTGTTATTGAAAATGCACCCTTTTCTTTCTTTCCAGATATGCTAGAGAAGGAATATATAGCGTCATATGATTATTATTTTTTTGCATTTGAGGTTAGAAAGAGTTGCAGTAATAGTGTTGGGGGGAATACGTTCTTTTAGCCATGTAGTTGTGTACATGTTATTGTCATGAAAAAGAAATCTTACTTTTCGACGATCAGAAAAAGATGCTCAATGGTTTCTTGTTGGGTTAAGCAAATTGGAGATTTGTCGATGGGGATGATTTTCCTTTCGTGTAGGGTAGCTATGACTCCTATGCTTTTTTGTAATATTAACAATATGAAGATGTTGATCTTGGGAGGAAGGTCCATATTCCAAATCCATGGGAAGGGCCATTTCGGGCAGTCCGAAGTGATGCCATGAGCAAGTCAGGTGGATGATTTTACTGAAAACAATCCCTTTGGGGTAAGCTCCATATAGGGATGTCCTTTATGTCTTGGGTGGATAGTGGAATACCTTGAATCATGCGGTAGATATCTTTTGGTACAGTGTTGCTCTTATGTATATAAAATGAAAACTATAAGAAATATGTGAAACTCCCCAATTCAAATTCATAACGGTGGCTTACCTTGTAAATGAATAATATAAATATATTGAAACTTTCTACTTTAATGTTAGTTGTCTTAAACTACTCAATTGTTAAATAAGGAATGCCAGGGCATCGCCCGACCTTAAAAACTAGTTACTGATCAAGCACATTCTTAGTTCTTAGATCAAGCTCAATTCTACTCAAATATGGACTTGTCAAAACAAACGCACAAATTGATTTTGAGTCGGTACTTATCGTGTCAGATTGAAATGGATTGGGCTGAAAGCCTAAAACGTTATTTTGGCCCAGCAGGTTAGGTCAGTAGATCGTCGGTTAAAACGGGTCAATTGACATGTAGGATGTGGTCAGGTTTGAGTCGGGTCCATAACTGGTTGGTCATTAAAAGGTCGGATTGAAGCTGGTTAAAGCAGGTTATATCTGACTCGGGTTGACTTTCGTGTGGATTAGTAGTGGGTCAAGTCATTAGCTGGTTGGATCAATAATAGGTCCAATGGGAAGGTCAGGTTGACTTTGGTCGGATATATAGGGTCAATTTATATTATATTCGAGTTATATTCGAATCATATCATTTTGAAAATCGGATGATCTTCCAACACTGGTTTACTTTGGGTGCGGTTATTATCATCTATTACCACCAATTTGTGTCGCATAGTAAATGGGATGATAACATGTCGAGTCAATAACATGTTGTGTTGAAAACAAGTTTGGTTATTAATGAGTCGAGTCAAACAGCCCAAGGTTCGTTAACGGCTTGGTCATGTACTAATGTTGGTTTTGTAGCGGGCTAGATGGTTTCGGTTTTTAGCTGTGTCTATTTAGTGACGATCTAAAGGTTTAGGTTGTAACCAAGTAGTGTCAATATCACAATGGGTTGTTCTCGAGTCGGACACAGTTCAAAATTGGTTATATGTTATCAGGTATAAACGTGTTACGGAGTGGGTTTGGTCTTGTTTATTGATCCGACGTGTCGAGTTATAATCGGTCGAACACATGTCAATATTGAATAACTTCACGGTTCGGGTCAAAAACTGAATGTTTTGTGCCGACTTCGGGCCTGTCCTCCTCATCTTATTTTCAGTTCAATCAATTCAGTTCAGTTTAATTCAGTTCAGTTTAGCTCTGACAATACTTTTACTCTCACATATCACTATTCAGTGCAGCTCAGCTCAGGTCTGATAATACTTTTAGTTTCACATATCAATATTCAGTTTAATTTAGTTCAGATCAGTCCGGTTCAAGTCAAATAGAATAGGCCCTTAAGCTCATTAGCACGCCAAGCGCTCACTAGTCTGGCCAAAAATACCAAATTAAGTTAGCCACCAAGATTTGCTTAGAACTCCATTGTTCTGTGAAGAAAACCTTGAATCTCAATGCTAAAATCGTGCTCAAATGTCGTCCAATTCCGGACCCATTTCACTCTCCATCTCAAAAACCTATTATACTCAACATCTTCAGCAACAGGAGGATCCCCTCTTTCCATGGTGGAATTCATGGTTAACTCTCTTGGTTTCTCTAATGAAGAAGCAGTTCATGCATGGAGTAAGGTGAGTACCTCAAAGCCCAATTTTTCTAAAGGAAAACCTGAATTAGTTATTGATTTCTTCAAACAACGCGGATTAAACAATACCCATATCAAAAAGCTTATATCTTCCATGCCAGAATTGCTTAAATCTAGTGTTGATAGAACCCTAATACCCAAATTCAATGCTTTAGAGAAATTGGGTATTTCTGGTTCTGATTTGGGTGATATTGTTGCCTCTAATTCTTCAATTCTTAGAAGGGGTTTAACTACTAGGATTTCACCCATGATTAGTTTTATTAAATCAGTTTTAGACAACGATGAAGAGTTTTTCAAAGTATTGAAAAGATCATATTGGTTGATGTCTTCTGATGTTGCTACAAGATTTCAGCCTAATATCAACCTGTTTAGAAAGTATGGTGTCTCTGATGAAAAAATCATCAAGATTTTAGTCCCTCATCCTGAAACTTTTGGGCATGATCCTAAAAGGATTGAAGAGATTTTAGTTAAGGTGGCGAACGAGTTTCGAATTCGTCCCACATCTTCTACATTCTGTGGTGCAGTTATTGTGTTGGCTTCTCTGAGTGAGACTACTTTAGAGACAAAGTATGATATTTTTAAGAGCTTTGGATGGACTGATTCTGATATTAAGATAATGCTGTCAAAAGCACCAAGATGTTTGATATTGTCAGAGACGACGATTTGTGAACGGTTGAAGTATTTCATGAATGAGTTGGGGTGTGAACCAAGGTACCTAGCGAATCGTTCTTATGTGCTGACATATAGTATGAAAGAAAGGGTTGTGCCGCGGTATGCTATGTTAAATATCTTGAAAGAGAGGGGACTTCTTACTGCTGAAGTGGGCATGCTGACAGCTGTTTGTTGCAGTGAGTCTCATTTTTTAGAGAAGTATGTGCTACCGTTCATGGACAAGGTACCTGAGCTCTGTGATGCTTATATTTCTAGGGAGAAAGGGACTTGTAGTAAAAGGAGGACTTTTAAGTGATTGAATGTCTGTTGTTTGGGAGATGAAGATAGACAAAACGTTTCTTGCTTCTATCCTTTCCAGGTAAAGTTGAAGATAGATGCTATTGGCTTACAAGCATTGCTGTTCGAGATATTACTTCTTGCTGGTATTCTAACTCATCAAGCATTCAAGATAGTGCTAACGGTCATGGAGACACTTTCAGAGAATTGTATATGAGTTGGGGACTTAGGGTGAAGCTGCATTCTGGTTGAGTCACTTGGTAGGTTGTAGAGGTCCTTTCTGTGTTATGACCAATTCTGTATACGTTGAACTTTCACGCTACTATGTGACGTGGTATCAGAAGGACTTGTTGTTTCTGAAATTACTTGAATCCTCTTTCTTGAAGGTTTCATGAAAGCGTTGTCACATTGATTTGGCGAGCTAATCAATTATTAGAAAAAAGTTGTTTGTTACATGATGATTATGTTAATGATACTACACAATCTTGGTGAGGTTTCTTCAGAGCTAGCTGAATATTATACATGTTTTGGTGAATTGTTGTGATTGCTGAAGCTTGTAGTAGTGAATGTTGTGAGATGTTAACCAAGGATAATTGTGTTTCCTGGTATGAAGATAATCTTTTAACGAGTAGTGAACTTTAATTTCCAAGATGATGTCACCATGCTTTGACATGCTATAGTCCTGTGTTCGTTACTGTTAGATGATGTTTGTCAATCATGCAACCTTATGAATTGACTAAATTTACATTGTATCTTTGATGCGACTTAAGATGATACTACCTCCGTTCCATATGCATTGCAACCTTTGACAATTGCACTATTCATACACTACCGTTTGACCTTCTTTTGTGATTTGTACACAAGGATAAATATAGCCATGTGGGATCTTGTTAGATTCGTCTCGATATATGCTTAATTAATATCAACTTTTTATAATTTTTACTTAAATAAAATTAGAGATATTAGCGTTTAAAGTAGTGCGTTGGGAGGCGTAAAACTCCCTGTGTTGCAATACATATGGAACGGAGGTAGTATTTCGTAAGCCAGGTTCTGATAATTATAGAGAAAAGATTGAAGAAGCTTACTTTTACGTCCTGCCAACTTACTTCAAAGATGATGTTTTAAATTACCAACTTGATTCCTCAATCCAATGATTTAAAACTTGGGAGGATGAGAATTTCGTCATTGCTATTATCATCAAGTTCTTATTGGGATTCCCCGAGTCAATCGCAAGTCACAACTACGTGATAATTTGCTGTAAGACACTTGTAGTGTTCTCCTTTCTACATTGTAACAGTTGGTTGACTCTAGTATCATAGTAGAAAAATTTCTAAGTTAGGGATTGCTTAGGCAAGTTATTGCTAAATTGTGCCTGCAATCACCATAAGAGAATCTGTTACGTGGATCAGCTTCGTTTCTTCCTGTATTATGTACGGAGGCTGGTGTTACTTTTTACTGGCTGCTTGCTGTGCAGGACTTGTGTCTTAGACAGTGTAGACATTCTGCATGCTCACTCTCCTTCAGGTAATGAACCTTCATAGCTGCGTTATTTGAATTGCTTTTGACTTGACATGGTAGTCATGCTCATAAATGATTGCTTCTTTGCTTTTAGAATAGTTTCATTTATTGTTGACTATTTCACATTGTTGATATATTTGTTCTAATTTGCAGCTTGTATTCCATGCTAAAATACTAGCCAATGATATAGTATATAGGCCTGTAAAGTATGACATTTTTTCAATACAAGAGGGGGGTACATCTATCCTGGAATGTTATTATCCTTTGCTAACTCTTTGATTGGTTGACATAAGAAAACATGATAAATGTAGCTTCCTAGGAAGTGCAAAGTAGGTGAGTTTCTTAGCTGACAAAAAAAAGGTGAAATGGGGAAAGTGCAACTTCATAGGAATTGCCACTTCCCAAAAAATGTTAGAAGTTGCTTACCTAGGTAAGTAGAAATCCTTTTGAAAGTTGCTTCCCCCATTGCTAACAAACTCATGATAGAAATTACCATGAATTTGATCTTGGAATTTAATATCCATAAATTTGAATTTTATGGGAACTTCTACTGCCTAAGTGAACCAAATGACCCCTAAGTACATGCCTTTTGGCTTATATCCTTAGATCCAACAATTACCCTGCTGCTGCGTTTACTTTCCATCCTACTTTCTAATTGTCATATATGGCTCCATACTCCATAGTCATCCTCTGCTACAGTTGAACTCTGGGTTCACGGTGAATGACTTGGTAAAGTCACTTGGTTTGTTAACTTCTGCATTGAGTTAGACTAATCCCTTGAGGCCAAGTGGAAGAAAGGTGAATATTTGGATTACCTGGTCTGTCCCACAAACAGTTGATGTTTGAAAATCGCCATAAAAAGAAGTTGCACATGTGCTGTTGAAGGAGTGAAAGTGCTGATGCAAATGATCATACAGAGAAACTGAATTCTTGGAATAATTTCCTCATATAGAAGACTTTTGTCAATATCTATCACAAGTAGTTCTGCAGAAAAGAGTACTGATGCTTTGACTGGTTTTTGGATGTTTATATTCGCAATCTTAAAAATAGGAAGCCCGACTTCATTCTTTTCATCCTTATTGACTTTAGTTGAACTGATATGAACTTTTCTAGGTAATAGATGGACTTTGTTGGCCCTTAACTGAGTTTAGTGGTTCTTTTCAGAGCTTGCTTTTCCTAAAACTTCTCGTAAGGTGAAAAGAACCAGGCCTTAGTACCTACTTTATGTTGTTTGTTAAATTTCTGAAGCTGGTTTTGGACATTGTATGTAAATGCCCCCAAATTCTAGAGATCTTTGCTGTTTAATTTATCCCAATTCGAGTTGTGATTTTTAGTCCTTGCAGTGAAAGTGTGAAACAAAATAAGCAGATTTGGGTCGAGTACTGCAAATTTGTTTACTGTGCTGTAATAAATTGATGACTCTGGAGTCTAGAGTCTACGTACCAAATGCTTGACAGTTATTGATTGGCCGAGCTTGACGGTTCATTTTTAGACATGAAAAAGGGAACTAGCAACTAAGATATCATCAGAGATAAAAATTGTGTTTGGGTGAAGGTTTCTATGATGAGCTGACCTCAACTTTTTAGTGAAGTACATGCTAGCCTGAAAAATGAGTTGGATTTGATGGTAAATTAGAGTAATACAGAGTTCTATACTCATAAGAGTAACAGGGCATGTGGTAAAGAAGATACAAATATTTTATCATGTTACTTTGATGCTCAATGAGAGTTAGCTCTCTAATGGAGCAAGAACATGTTGATAGCACTTAGCAGCGCATGAGAGTATTAAGAACAGTTTGATTGTTTTTTTTGGGTGACAATGGATAGCCTGTTGCGTTGCTTGTAGGTAATTTCACTGTATATAGTCCTAGACCTTGTGGTAAGGTTCTTTCATATGTTGCCAGGCGACTTGTGGAAAAGTTAATTAGCTTAATGTATCATATTACTGTCTTTTATACAGCGAAATTGAAGTATATCATCACAGAGTTTCGATTACATTGGCTAGCTGATACACAGTGGGGGAAATGACATATATCACCTATAGTCTATTGTAATTATCATGGCTTCAGAAAGGGGAACACCATCGTCATAGACTTGATCACAAACACAATGTGAAAGGTTTTGTACAGTCCTGAGGGCTACAATCTCCGAAGAGGCTGAAGGAAGAGCCTAGTTTGACGTGTTGAACCAACCACATCTATTATCTTCTCTAATTCTATTAGCTTGTCTTCTAGACTTCTACTGCTAGCATTACCATTATACATACTTACATGCGGACCTTTCTTCTAGTATAAGCCATAAGGCCTTTATTGGTTCTCTCTGTAAAAACAATCTATTCCGTCAGTTGAAATATTGCTGATCACTGTGTACTGTGTAGGGAGAGCTGTTTCGAAGAGTTTGAGGAACTATTTTTGGCCACCATAGCAGTAACTACGAGCAGCTGGTCGAATTGCTGCACTGTGGCTGCATCCTTGTCACCGCGTCCACTGCAGTTCACCACAACCTTGCTCCCGTTAGGCAGAGTTGGGCACAGTTTTTCTAGGAAAGCAACTGCATGCGAGGCTTCAAGGGCCGGGAAAATTCCTTCTAGTCTACACAACCTCTTGTACGCTGCAAGAAAAACCCCACACTTAGTTTTCAGGTCAGAACATCTTATTTCTTAAACTGTCGGTATTTGTCAAGACAAGGACAATGGGGACCATGATACATATTTACCCAGAAATGTAATATTCCTTATTTCTCTATACATAGCATGAAAAAGAATATGTGGTTTGAGGGGGTAGTTGAGCTGTTAGTACTCATTACCATAGTAAGAGAATCTTTTCCCCCAAAAGAGATTTTCTTTACTAAATTTCATTCCCAATCAATACCTCATCAATGGAAGTAATGATTGGTAATGCGAAATTACATTGTCGGGGATGAGTTTTCATTACCAGACTTCAACGAGATTTTTTTTTACTTCTTACAAAAATACTTTTAATTTCATTACTTCTAACATTTATAACCGCCTACTGAACAGGCCGTAAGTGGGTAAGTTAAGGGCGAGCGATATGTATGTGTTATGGAAAGGTGCAGATTTTAGTTTTTGCTGTTTTTGTGGTGATAAGGTTCAAAAAGGGCATGATAGTTCTGCCTCTCTTTTTCACTTATTCTGTGAGTTATTGATGAGTTACCTTGTAGGGCCTCTTCATCTGTGACTGCATGGAACTCTGCACGTCCATTATCCTTCAGGTAGCTGAGCTCTGGTCCAACCCCTGGACACTCTAACCTGCAAGTTCATGTCAATCTCACTTTAGTTGATTGTCCTATGATAATTTTGACCACATATTGTTATGCAACTTGTCTTTTGTTTTTTTAGGGAAATGGTAGTCATGCAGTAATTTTGTAGATTGATCTAATGTATTCCTATAAGACATCTTTTTTATGATATTAATATAAATTAATCAAAGATAGCGATGGATATTCTAGCCGAGCCTATATAAGTGCTTATTTGATTAATATAAAAGAATATTAGAAGTTTGTCACGTTAGAATTATGAGCAGTTTGGTTCAGAAACATAAAGGTTACAGTATCTAAGAAGTTGTACTTCCCTACAGAATGGAGGAAGCTTACCTCGGTCCGTCCACAAAAGTGCAACATTTCTAGGGGAAATTTTATGTCCCTTGACTTACTTGATAGTTTAAATAATAGAAATATATGGGAAAATTTGTAAATTTTACCTTTCGTGATTAACAAGAGTTCGGGAAGATCCTTACTTGTTCAAGTAAGCAGATAGGAATTACCGAATTAGCACGAAATTAATGTGGGTTGGAAGATTTTTGGCAAATTTAAGGGAAACGAAAAGTCGAAAACACTAGGAGACTGAATGATTTAAGATCGAGTTTAAGTTATGCCATGGTAGTGTGTATATACTCACCCAACTCCAATGGAATATGGACCTACAATCTGTCCTTCTTCGTCTTGCAACAAGTAGCTCATGGCACCATGATATACACCAACTTCTCCTTTTGATAAGGTTGCTGAATGCCATCCACTTTCTAATCCATATCCAGCTGCTTCAACTCCAACCAGTTTCACTTCTTCATCTTGTATGAATTCATGGAACAAACCCATTGCATTTGACCCACCTCCTACACATGCCACAAGAACATCCGGTTTTCCACCCCATTTCTCCATCGCTTGTCTCCTCACTTCCTTCCCTATGATTGATTGGAACTCCCGGACCATGGTCGGGCATGGATGGGGGCCGATAACTGAACCCGGCATGTGGTAGCTGGTGTCTAATTTTGACACCCATTCTCGAACTGCTTCTGAACTCGCATCTTTATAGTTTCCGTCCACTGATTTAACCTTCATTTGAAGATGCATTAAACATGTATTAGGATAATCATATAAAAGTAGACTGATGAAACTACTCATAAGGCATAAGGAAAAGTGTGTACTTGTGCTCCTAGTAGCTTCATGAGGGCTACATTAGAGGGTTGCCTTTGTATATCCAAGTTACCCATGATAATAGTACAAGAGAGACCAAGCTTTGCGCAAACAGCAGCAGTGGCGACCCCATGCTGGCCGGCACCTGTGGCCGTCACTATGCTCGTACGACCCATCCGTTTGGCGAGCATGGCTTGTGCGAGGGCATTGTTGATCTTGTGAGCACCTCCATGGTTGAGATCCTCCCTCTTTAGGTATATCTCTGGTCCACGCCCATGCTTGTCCTTATAGTGTTCCGTCAGCCTTTGTGCATAGTACAAGGGTGTTTCTCGCCCTACATAGTCCCTTAGGTGTGTCTCTAGCTCTTCCTGTAATGAAAGAAAATATCAAGAAACTTAATACTATTATAGTCTAAATAGTACGTCAAATTTATTCTTGTATTATTGGAAATTTGTTTAGAATCAACTCGGTACCTAATTAGAATCATTATTTGTGAAAACCTCGGTCGTTATAGCTAACAACCTAAGGTCTCAAAGTCTCATTGTTTGACAATGAGGAACTAAGGTCTCGACTAAATTCGTCCTACTGATAACCCTAGACATTACACGTCTCTTTAGAATACAACATGCATGCAAATTCCCATTCAATGTAAATATAACTCAAGAATGACAGTAAACATCTCGCCAAACGAATTACCTGAAACTTGGTGTCATTAAGGGCTTTGTGGAATTCATCTTCAAGATCACTTAAGCAAGTCATTAACAGTTCAGGCACAAATTTTCCACCAAAATTCCCAAATTTTCCAGCACTAGTATTATTACTACAAGTGCTGTAGGATAATGAACAAGAAGGTGAGGCAAAAGTAGTTTTTAGTTTTGAAAAATTGAGCATACTAATATGTATCTTCCCCCTTTCTTCAATATTATTCCATAATTTTTTTTGTAAAAAAAGGAAAGAAGGCTTTAGGTTGCAAGCTGAACTCATATTTTAGTGAAAGAAAATATATTTCAGTAATTAAACCTGTGAGAATAGATAATATTTTTGGCATCTGGGCAATTAGCTTTATATAGTGTTGAAATTTGTAATTTTTTTTTTCTCTTGACGGTGACTATTGACTAGAAGCACATGAAAAATGTTTTCAAGAGCCATGATAAGACAACTAATGTGAAGGAGGGCTCACATAACATCATATGACCTGTTTCTAACTTTTATGGGATAAGGTTGTGGTTTAGGTTGACATTGATTACTCATCATCTTCCAACCATACAATCCTTTTAAGGTGATACATACATTTATTTGCTTAGAGACATCATCAGGGCTGATCTTGATATTTTGGTCTAAGGACGAAGTAACAAATAAGAGCCTTGTAAGTCTAATAGTATGCATAATACAAACATTTAGAGAGTGAGGGGATAGCTTAGATAAGTAGATCATTTTTCCCGATTACAAGAAATTTTTGGGATCGATGCTTAACCCTCATTCATGACTCGTTATGCACAAAAAAAAAAAATAAAATAGAAACATCCAGTTTCATGCAGAATTATGTACTAATATAGAGTATTATGAATTATCACTAAAAGTTTTACAAAATTTATAGATAATTAGATATAATAAAGCCATTATATGCTTATTGTTTAATTTGTTGATTACTTATAATATCATAAGTTATGATTGATCCTCTTCATATAATTTAAGTCATATATACTCCGACCAAAATGTCACCCAGGGAATTCTATTTTTACAATAGTTGGTTATAATAATGGTTTTTGTTGAATATAGATGTCATTTGTTTGTATGGTTGAATTTGGCTATAAATAGTTATATCTATTGCTTTTGCTCTTTCTAACATGTTGTGCCAACTATAAGTCTGTAACACCCTTGAAGTTTGAGTGTCCAATTAAAATTAAATAATACAAAAATCCTACTAAAAATTCAGCAGAGCTCCGTCTGAAATATAGGCTACCTAAAATTTAATTAGGAATCGTGTCCAATTATAAACCTTTTTCGGTAAAACCAACAATCCAAATTCACAACAATCCTCATCCAGCTCAAGCCAACAAATCTCATGCATATTTACCCGAAATCCAAAAGTGTTATTCCACGGTGATTGCCCAATTTATTATATACTTTATTGAAATGAAGACGAGAAGAGCGAATTCAAATGGCTAGGCACAAAATCGAACACTCTAACTCTTGAACAAGCTTTGTTTGAGTCAAACCCAATATTACTTTATTTTGACCGATTTCACCGCACCGTTTGATAAGTATAATCACATATCACAATTCTTAGTAATCCAACCAATCTTTCACTAAGTTCGCTTTTAATATAACTAGTTGTTGCAACACGCGTTACGCGCGCGGTACCAAGAGGTATAATATACTAATCATAAAATTACAGGGTAATTTATAAATAATTATATTTTTCTTCTTGTATTGTGTAGGAGTCGATGTATTATTAACCGCAACTGCTACAATAAAGTGTTCTAAATCGATAATCATGTAGTATTACGCTAGCTAAATCTATTTAGTTTTCAAAAATATCAAAGATGTATTATCTAGGGACATACAAGTTGTGCATATTTATTTAAAAAGTTTCTAATTCATACAACATAATTATCTCTCTACACACAAATACAAGAATCTACATAAAAAAACAGTTTTCGAGTAGCTTGTATGTACATCGGTTGAATTAGCAACTGTTATAAAGGTCGGTGCAACAAACATTTATACGCCTACCTCATAATAATCATCTCCCATCAACAGTTTGCCTCAATGATTGCCCCCTTCGAGATACAAGATCGGAGACGACAGAATGATGAATCTTACAAATCTATAAGTGAGACAAGACACTGAGAGTACAAAAATGGCCTCACAAGTTCGAGCGGAAAAATAGGACATACAAGTTTATGCAAATTGGTACTATATTAACAAAAATGCATTACATCTTTATGATTTCTTCCAACTTCCTACCTTAATCATACAGCCTTCACCAATGACATTGCCAGTAATATCCGCATCAAGCATCTTAAAGGAGGCAAATACCGAGGTTGTGTTAATAGAAGCTTTAGACAAAAAACACACCATTATACTTTGCACTTCAGAATCTAAGTTGCGCATTGACCACATAGAATGACATAGTAAGAATAAAAAAAGAGTTACCTAAAAGCTAGCACCGATTTTTTGGTGATTCCCAAGTTGGCATTGTCAAAAGCTTCAACAGTAACGATATCTTCTCAATAACCATCATACAAATTTGCATGAACCTATATAAGTACATAAATATAAAGTAAGCACAGTAACGATATCTTCTCAATAACCATCATACAAATTTGTATGTGGGGTAGACATACATAACCAATGGGAAGCTGCCACATCACTGCTACCAAAAAAAAGAGGGGAAAATGGGAGGAAAAAGTTTTGGCGTATTGGCGCCCAACTCCACTCTTTGGCGGGACAAAATTCTTGGCGCCCAAGAGCATTAATTGTTTCTCACTCCTTATTTCCTCCTCAGTTTCTATTATCTATTTGCGCCCATGAAGTTCATTGCCTACAGATAATCGGCCGGAGAAGACAACCAAAAACTGGAAACCATTAATATCGTCATGTTCTCCAGTGAAGTTTTGGATTTTTTTTATTTGTTTTGTTTTGTTAATCAAATACGCTAAAACTGGAAAGCCTTATGAGTAATTAATTTTAATACTCGAATTTTACTTCAGTATTAGTTTAATTTGCAGGCTTGAATTTTTTTTGGTTGTAAATTTTTGTTGTAATTTGCATCTCTGTAAAAAGAATAAACTTAATTTTTTTTAATTGTTTCTTGAAATTTTTGGCTTTGTAGATCTAGCAGCTTATTTAATAAAAAACAATTGTGCTAACACACTACATACTCGAATTTTTATTCAGCTCCATAGTTCGTCTGTACTCCATTTTCAGTCCCCCTGGTTCATTTGTAAAGAAGACATTCAAACTGTAATACAGGTTCTAATAACAAAGTAAATTAATATGGTTACTAAACAATTTATCAACTTTTAAAACCGTTTCAACCTGTTTGGATACTTATATAATATAAATAAGATAGTTAAGGGCAATCTATTATATCGACCACGAATATACTAGATCGATCAACAAATAATTCAATAATAATCATTAATATGTTAAATAAAAACAAATTATGTACATATATTAGTAATCAATTATATCATTATATGTTTTTAACATATGAATTTGAAATCATTTTAGGTTTGTTAGTTTTTTGGTAACAGGGGCGATTTTAATTGTATCCTAATCCTATAATATAGTTTTTAGATGGCGCTTCTAATTAGCATATCTACCAAAGGAACGCCCGTTATACCACAGTTGAATATCCTGTCGACTTGGTTACACCTGCATGCCCTGAAAGCGTCTCTCTTGCTCTGAGGTCTCGAGTTCGAATTTCACGCTTGCCTCTACTGTATTTGCTTATTACTTTACACATGCCTCCCCCACAACCCTTTTGTTTTTTTTCCTTTTTTTAGTAACACTTTACAGTAAATTAGTAAACAAAACCCCAACCCAGAAAGTATGTTTTAATTTCGATTTTTTTTGTTCTGCATCTGTGATAAATCAATAGTGAATGTGTTGTCATTATAACTAGTCCAATGTCCATATTCAGTTACTAATCAATCATAGATTTTAATATTAGAAAATGATGAAGATTATGGAAGATTAAGAACACAGTTCCTTATAGTTAATGGTGAAGATGAATAACCCAGAAATTTGTTTCAAAGATGGTGAAGATGAATAAGAGAAAAACAAATCCAATATAATGAAAAAGAAAAAATTGGTTCGAAAAACAAACCCAGAAAAATATATTTTTTTTGAAATGAAGAACATGAAGAATATTAGGAGAGAGAATAGAGAATAGAGAAAAAAAACCCAGAAAATTTTTTTGTCAAAAATTTACAAATAAAAGGTCCGTTTTTTTTCAACTTCGAATTAACAATAATACAATGAAAAAAATTCATGAAAATAGTTTGTAATTTTTATTTTTGAAATGAAGAACATGAAATAAAAAGAGAGAGAAGGGAGTAAAGGAAACCGAAAAAAATTCTGTCAAAAAAAATGAGAGGAGAGAGAAAATGAAAGTTGCAAATTTCTGTGCATTAATTGTGGTGCATTGAAAATACAAATCTGATTTGAAATTTGAATTGAATTTTGATTTGAAATTCAAATGAAATTTCTGAAAACATAAAAATGAGCCCCTAAACTAATCACCAATAAAAAGAATACACATCATCAATGTATGTCTGGCCCACATACACTTGATGTATGTGTAGCCTTTTGCCTTTTTCCACCTTATATTACAACTTTAAAGTTGTTGTTTTGTTGCCATAAGTACTCCAATCATTGTTTTAATTAGTGTATTTTTCTAACCTTAATTCTGATAGAAAAAACAAGCACTAATGTTGGAGGGAATATAATTTAACTAGGGTAGCAAACTTAGATTATAGATAAACAACATAAGCACAAAGAATTTTTTCTGTATCATACAACATCAATTCAAATTAATCAGAGAAAGTGGGAAACATGCCCCACAAAAGAGACTCAAAATATAAACAACACCAACAAATAGTTGACACTCATAATGCGACATCCCACCCTTCCCTTCATTGCATTGAAACACGAACACTCCACCAACAACCAAAGTAACACTACCCACCTTTCCATAAATAAGTCGGAATCATCAGTGCAAGAGTCATCATGCCACCATTAATTTGAAGAGTTCTAAGAATTAAACACCTTCAACCCATGGTACTTGATCTTTGTTAATACCTTCAGGAATTCGGATCAGATCTTTGCTAATTCGGATCTTTATTAATGAAGTCATATTCTTTTGGATCAAATAAAGCTAAATTTAACTAAACTAATACTCCCTCCGTCCCTTAATAAACTTCCCATTTCTCTCTAAAAGTTTGTCTCAAATAAACTTCTCATTTCTCCAAGTGGTAGGATCCACATAATAAAATAACTTACTTTTACACATGGGACTACCACTTTATGTCACTAGAAATCGAGTTAAGCCTACATTTAGGTACTAACATTTGATAATTTTCACCTTTTAGGTACTCACTTATTTTGTTTCACCCTTTAGGTACTTATGTTGACTATTGGTTAACTCCCATATAACCATATTACAATTTCTTTTAAAAAAATGCATAAAATAAATGTAAAAGAACCTGAAATTTCAAAAACAACGTTAGTAGCCCAAAAGTCTAATGTGCTCCTTCCTACTATCTCAATAATGTTATGGCAACACTATCTCAATCTCAACACTATGAAATTATGATTATGTTCTTTAGATAGATAAATAACAAAACATTCACTTAAATTCTAGAACTAATCAAGGAATTCGCAGCACAATCAACTTAAATTGGTAATAATAAGTAGTGTTCAACAATCTAAAGCCAAAATTGGCTCAAACAACCCAGAATTATGGTTACAAATTGAAAAAAATTACAAGCCCTAAACCCTAATTCGCAACACAAACCACTCAATTATGAGAAAAAGGGAAAAATTCAGAACGAATACAAGAACATACCTTTAATGAAGATTGAAGACGAATGATAAACAATGTCAATTGTGGATTGAAGCCAGATAGAGAAAGGAGGAAGAAGGGCGGAAAAATAAACGATAAAACAGGGTCTTTGCTGAGAGTATTTTTTTTACTGCCTTCCTAAGAGTATTATGTTAATTTAGAGATTAAAAAAATATTTTTATTCAATAACCTTGCATATTAAATTAATGAGTTAACATTTTAACTCAAGGTGTTAATATTTTGATCAAAGGCACTAACTTTTTAACCATTAAATATTTAAAATTGCTAGATATGGTAATTGAGTACTCAAATGGTGAAACAAAATAAGTGAATACCTAAAAGGTGAAAATTATCAAATGTTAGTACCTAAATGTAGACTTAACTCCTAGAAACCAAAACAATACTTTTGAAAGTCATCAACTATAAAATTCATTATTTAAAAGATCACAAAGGACCCACCACCAACTACTTTCTTAAATTGTGTACATTGGAGAAATGAAAAGTTTATTGTGAGACGAAAGGGTATAAAATTAATTTACATGAATTCAATCTAAAAGAATATAACCTAAAATTACTTCTTCAATTCCCTCCCAAATAAAAGCAATATTTGGCTTTTACACTCAAAAGTAAAAAAAAACAATACTACAAACTTTACGAAGCAAATTGATAAACATGACCATTAAACGACTTGTCGTGTCCCCAAATAAATTTTCAATCTAACTTTGACAATCGATGGCCAGTAAAAATTACTAACCATTTATTTCTTTACTTGTTTTTTCAGTAAATATTATATTACCTCCGTTTTTTACTTGTATTATTAGGGATTGTGGCACTCTTCATTCATGTGCTCGTAAACGATTAGTGTGACTTATATAAGGAAAGTTATAGTCATGTGGGATCTCGTTAGATTCTTCTCATTGTATAGATTATTAATATCTAATTTGTATAATTCTACTGTATGTGTAACTCAAAATATTTAACTTATAAAATATGCATCGGGATGCGTAATTGCTCCCAATGATACAAGTAAAAAAAGCGGAGGAAGTATAAACAAAAGTTGAATATTTGAATGTATACATTGAGAAATCCAATAGAATATAAACTAACAACTTTTTTTATACATTAGTAAAAGATAGTGGTGAAAGTGGAGTAGGTAGATAGTGGGCAGCCCAGAGGATTATTCTTCTTACTTTAATATAATCTCATACTTATAAATGAGATTATATGTTTTTAAAAAAATAGCATTAAAATAAAATAGCAAAACCAAAACCCCTTCACTTCTAAATTAAGTTTTTTTGAAGTCAAAATTGTGACATGTTTTTTGAGATGGAGAAAATAATGATTAATTTTAAGGCATTGCTTCAAAATTTATACTTCCTTCGTTTTTTTATTGACTATCCTTACCATTTTAGGAAATTTTAAATTAGTGACTACACTTCTTCTTTATTTCCATTTTAATTACTTTTTCTCTCTATCTCTCTCCTACCACTTTTCTTACACACTTTTACTCACACGCCAAAGTTTTACCTAGGAGTCCGTGTTTAGAGAAGTGTAGCCGATAAAAAGAAACGAAGGAAGTAGATCACTTAGGGACTTATGGTCGGGAGGCCTTCTCTACATGTCCATTTCCTTATTTTTTTTATTTGTGCACTTCTCTACAATATGATGCATACAGTTCTCATTAGGAGTGAGCACAATCGGGTACCTGATTATTTTACTTGGAATCGGTACCGGAACCGGTTGGACCGGGTACCTAGAAACTGAAACCGGAACCGGTTTCGGTTCCTTAATTTTTGGAATTGGAACAAGAACTGATCGGAACCGGTTCCTTGACCGGGTACCGCAAAACTGATTGTTATTTGGTCTATTTGGACGGTTCCAATACCGGGTACCGCTTCCCTGTTGCATTCAAAATCTATATTTTTCTTATTTAGCTAAAAATAAACATCATACATAACGTGATTTGACACTTCAATTGATCGGTACGTCTTAAAAACCTTCAAGTCTTATTCATCGCACACAAAAATCCGGTCTTGGAACCGATTGAACCGGATACCCAGTGGGTACCGGGTCTATAATTTCACTACCCAAAATTAGACCCACTTCCAACCAGTTTCTAATACCCAGTCCCACCATTTCCAGTTCCAAAATCGCAATTCCAACTAGTTATACGTCTGAAACCGGATACCCGACTTTTCTGCTCACCCCTACTTCTCACAGCGGTAGTAGTAATTTAAGGAAATGAACATGGTATCAAATTATGTGGACACCTAAAAAACGTTTCTTTCCCCTTTTGACTTGTTGAATGTTAATTGATACTTAGACTCAGGGCGATGTCTTTAGGGTTTTTGTAAGTTACAATTTTGTGATAGTTAAAATAATTTGAATTTCTAATTGATATTTAGACTCAGAAAATTATCATGAAAGCAGAGAAAACTAGTTGTCTAATTTCTAATTTAAATTTCAAAAGTTACAACTTAACTTTTGGTTTTCCTGCGTACATCATCATTTGTTTAGATAAAATAAGTAATAATGTTAAGAAGGAGTGATGGTTGGTAACTCTTCTTCCATACGTGATGTTATGTTGTGAGTTCAAATCTTCATATTAATTTTTTTAATACATGAGAATGATGTGTATATAATGCTATTGAAAGGAGAATGATGATACGCTGTGGATTGCAACTATTGCATACGCTTTTAAAATGGTTAGTAGTAATCTTTCAGTACAAATGCTTGTGTTAGACAGTATATACATGACTATGTGTAACTTTCAAGTTAAACCTTCGAAATTTAAAATTTTAACACTTTAGACACTAAATTTAAAGTTAAATCCTTGTTAAATGTGCTACCTCAAGACTTACTCCATCTTTGAGATCAATCCCTTTTCTCTACATAATTATTAATTATAGATTTAATGTTACATTTCAAAAGTTTGAATATGAAGTTTATCTTTGTATCTTAAATTATATTAGTAATTTAATTAGAGTAAATAATATATGGAAAATGGCAAGAGCATGTGGTAAATTTGGCAATTATCTTAATATATTTCAAAAGTCAAGCCAATAACTTTTTTTTTTGAAGGTAAAATTAATTCATTAATAAAAGAGTCATACGGCATCTACAATAGAAATTGGAACTAACAAATACAAAATAATTTGGATCAAATAAAATTCTAATTTGACAAAACCACGATCGTTGTAGATGCGATTAGACACTGATGAATACCCTCTTTTACATCGCTGTTTCATACAGCCTTCTACGAGGGGGTCTTCCAATTCGCTGTAGTCTTGAAATTGAACTGAATCTGATAAAATTGTTTGTAGATGTAGAACTGACCTTCGTCGCGACATCGCACAAATCTTCATCAACAAATCAATGTCTGCAAAACTAAAGAACGTCACCAAAACTCTCACAAGGAGAGAGACAAAACCCAATATATGGGTAGATAAAACCCAATAATTGGGTAGAAAAACTCTCAAATTGAGAGAGAATGGATGTTTATTCACCATGAAATTTAAAAACTAGTAGTAAGTAAGGAAAATAGGGGCTTACCATCAACCAAAAGGTTGAAGGTAGCCCCTAAATCAACAAAAGTTTTTTAGGGTTTTGGAGGAAGAGTCAAGCCAATCACTTTGTATATGTATAGTGAGTGATTAAATTAAGGAAAAGATGCAACAAAAACATTCCTATATGTTTTTTTTTCAGGTGAAAAACATTCCTATTTGTTAGATAAGGCAAAATTAGATTGCGGAAACAGCCATTAAGATTACAGATAAAACGACAGAGAAACACGGCAAGTTCACGCAGAAGAGCAGAAATGCGTACATAGGCCATAGCAACTGAATCGGGTGTTTTTCCGGATCCAACCGGGTTAGCCGGTCCTGGATTAAGTGAGTGAAACAGTCCAAACTCAGGATAGCCAAGTCCATGTTCCAAAAACTATAATAGCGTGTTTGATTCAAGATGTTAGAATGATATGAATTGAGATTTTATATTAGGGTGGTATCTGCCTATCTAGTTTGTACTGGAAATCCCATACTAAGCTTAAACTATTTGGTTCAATTTTGAAATAAATTATATTTCCGTTTCAACTGTTTGGTTCATTCTTGGAATGAATTTTTAACTTTTTTTTCCTGTTAATTATTTTATATAGTATGAGTTATAGTCAATTTTTTAAGATGACCAAAATTATTTTTTTTTAAACTGAATTTTCAGTTACAAAGGATTTCAAAATGAAAAAAAAACAAAAACCAAATACTCCCTATAGTTTCTAATTCGAAGGGGTTGGGATGGAGTTAGAAACTCTTTGTTATCATATTCCATAGCAAAAAAGCCCAACCAAATATTGGGATGGATTCTAATTTGTTTGGGCCTCTTCCAGTCATAGCCCACCTAACCGATGAAATGACTAAAATATCCTTAGGAGGCAAAATTACCATTTTACCCCTAAGGATCCTTCAGGCCAGAAAGTACAAGCCTTCAGTCAGGCCCACCGACAAAAAGGCTTTCATGACGTCACCATATTCACCAGATGGCGTCTCTTCAGCACTACCTATAAATAATACTCTCATCTGATCATTCAGGTACGTTTTTTCCCATATTGCAGAGCATTTGCTTGTACTATTCTCTCTGACTTCTGAGATCAGATCTGACTTAAGCATCGGAGAGCCGATCCCGGGAACATCCCCGGGGTAGTTCACGGTGCTCGGTTTTGAAGGTGCCGGAATTCGAAGACCTTGGACTTATTTGGTTACTACCCTAGCTGGATATTGGACTTCCCCGAATTACAAATTCACTGTGTTTCTTGTACCCGAAACAGTTGGCGCCGTCTGTGGGGAACTAACGTAACAACTACATTTTCGAACACCATGACACGAGGACAAGGTAACCGCAGTACTACTGCTCGAAGAACTGCTTCTGAGAATGCTCAGACTACTCTGCTGAACCAAGGAGGTGTTATCATGGAGGACGAGACCGACGTCCCCGTAACTGGAAGCCAGGCTGACACGGCTATGGAGGCACCACCACCAGCAGTGACTTACTCGGATCTTCGACAACTCGAACTCCGAATGGAAAGACATATGACTACTATCATGCAACAACTCGTTTCAGTAATCAAGACTCAACAGACAACTCCCCCTGACCGAGGGACAGTCCTGGATCAGCCGCAGGCTCATCGAAGGGCAGCTCAGCCAAAACGTGCCCTAACCGAGCATGTTGTTGGCGGCCCCTCGAAGAGGATACCCGCTGCTTCGAAAGGGAAATCTATCATGTCACCGAGCCAAGATGATGCTCGACATATCATACAACAGAAACAGATGAGGGGTAAGAACTTCGACGCCCAGGAAATCATCGAAAAGATAAGAGAGCAATCCCGGGGAGGAAATTCGAGGTACTCAGTGGCCACACAAACCACAGGACAATCTCATCCCGTGACTAGCCGTCACACTCTGAGAATAGGGAACCAACAACAAATCGAGGAGCCCGAGTAAGTAGCTGAATCAGGCTTTCGAATGGGTTCAGTAGTGGCACATAAATCACCATTCAGCCAACACTTCATGGAGACCCCTAACCCGGGCAAATTCAAGATTCCTTTGATAGAGCATTACTCAGGAATTACTGCAGCATACAAAGCTCAGATGAGCGTGCAGACGTTTTGCTAGGCAACATGGTGCAGGTACTTCCCGACCACCCTCAAAGGCTTGGCTCTTAATTGGTTCACAAGCCTACCAAACGGCATCATAACCAGCTTCTCGGCTCTCGAAGCTCTCTTCTCTCAGTAGTTCATAGCAGCAAAACGTCACAAAAAGACTAGTGTTCACTTGATGTCAGTTTCCCAGCAGAAAGGGGAAAGTCTGAGCTGCTACATCAAGCGTTTCAACGAAGAGTCCCTCAAGGTCTCCGACCTCTAAGATGGAGTCGCTGTTACAGCCTTGATGAATGGTCTCCATACTGGACGGTTCAAATTCGAGCTCGCCATGAGGGAAACTCTTTCTTTAGCAGATGCCATGAGGCAGGCGTAGAAGTACATCCAGGCGTCGGACATCTGCAAAAATGTTCATGAGGAGGGAAATAACAAAAGAGGAAGCGAGCCATCGAATCAGAAAGACATGGCAGATAGGATGAAGAGACATCGACCCTCTGATGGAGGTCATGATCCTCGTTTCAATGTCAATCGAAGAGAAATATACTTAGACATAAAAGAGAAATCTGTGTTACCTCGACCAAATCCCATCAAAACGTCGAGTTATTGCAGGGACAAGAAGCTATGGTGCGAATACCATAAAGATTGTGGTCACACGACCAAGGATTGTAGAGAACTGAAGAAAGCACTTGACAAGTTAGCTGACGAAGGAAAGTTGAACAGATATCTCAAAGAACCCCAGGGTGATCGAAGAAGAGATAAGGGAAAGGAGAAACAAGCAAAGAGCGATGAAACCGAAGGCTATGTAGGGGTCATAGCTGGGGGCTTCGCTTCTGGAGGCTTGACCGGCAACGCAAGGAAGAATCACCTATACTATCTGAAAGATGGAGAAAGAATGAAAAAACCGGACACTCCCACCATGGTGTTCGGAGAGAGTTCGAAGGAAATACAGACCCCCCATGATGACCCTCTGGTCATCGAACTTAAAGTGGCCAATCACAGGGTTGGTCGAGTGTTGATAGATAGTGGTAGTTCAGCAGACATCATCACCTTGAAGTGTTTGGAGAAACTTAAATACGAGAGGAAGGACATCAAAGCCATCGACCAACCTTTGGTCGGGTTCGGAGGCCAATCCGTTCACCCCCTTGGAGTCATCAATTTACCTAGACGGTTTGGTGACAAAGGAAAGGGACGATGCCTTCCCATCAACTTCCTTGTTGTTGACATAGACCTCCCCTACAACATCATCGTAGGGAGGCCCACACTGAACAGAATAAAGGCTGCAATCTCGACCTATCAGCTCCTGTTGCAGTTCGAAGCAGATGATGGGACAGTTGGAAGGTTACATGGGGACCAAAAGTCTGCTTGAGAGTGTTATGTCAATAGCTTGAGAAGGAGAAAGCCAGTCGAGCCAAGCTCAGGGAAAAGGAAAAGAGAAGAAAAGAAACTGACAAGAATTCACCTCCACCATTAGGTTTGTTCTACAACGAGAACCCAACCAACTACAATCGACCTCAGCCGGTCGACGAAGATGAAGAGATACAACTCGGACCTGATCCTAACCGGACAGTTCGAATTGGAAAGGACCTTAACCAGGTCGTTCGAAAAGAAATAATGGACCTCCGCTAAGAGTATCAAGAGGTGTTCGCATTTTCAGCTGATGAGATGCCAGGGATAGACCCCTCAGTCACTAAACATCAGCTGAACATCAAGTCGGAATTCAGGCCCATCAAACAGAAGTTAAGGCACCAGGGCGCTGAAAGGAACAAAGCAGCAGCTGAAGAGGTGAAAAAGCTGCTAAGTGCTGGAATGATAAGGGAATGTCAATACACATAATGGCTGTCGAACGTAGTACTAGTTCGAAAGCCTAACGGATCATGGCGCATGTGCGTCGATTTCACTGATCTCAATAAGGCATGTCCCAAAGACGACTTCCCGCTCCCCAAAATCGACAAGTTGGTCTATTCCACAACAGGTCATGCACTTTTTAGCTTCATGGATGCGAATGCTGGTTACCACCAAATCCCCCTTGCCGAGGAAGATCAGGTGCACACCGCATTTATTACAAGTTCCGGGATTTATTGTTTCGTAGTCATGCCGTTCGGAATTAAGAACGCAGGGGCTACATATCAAAGGCTGGTGAATAAAATGTTCGAGAAGCAGTTGGGGCGCAACGTTGAAGTCTATGTTGATGACATAATAGTTAAGAGCAAGCTGGTCGAGGATCATGTCCAAGATCTGCGAGAAACTTTGTCCATCCTCCGCTCATATAACATGAAACTAAATCCTAAGAAGTGTATCTTCGGCGTTCGAGGAGGAAAATGCTTATGATTCTTGGTGGAAGAGAGGGGCATTGAAGCTAACCCTGACAAAATACAAGCCATCATCAACATGAAGTCTCCTCGAACTGTGAAGGAGGTTCAAAGACTCACGGGGTGTATGGCTGCCTTAGGAAGATGCCTATCAAGATCAGCTGATAAGAGCTTATATTTCTTCAATACTTTGAAGAAACCAGGCTTCGAATGGGATTGTGAAGCAGAAAATGCCTTCCAACAGTTGAAAACTCACTTAGCTTCATTACCAAAGCTTGTTTCACCCTTGCCGGGAGAAACATTGTTCGTGTACCTCGCGGTATCTGAAACCGCTCTAAGTGCTGTGCTCGTTGCCGAAAGAGACAAACAACAACACCCGGTATCTTTTATTAGTCTTGCCTTCCGAGGGGATGAAAGTAGATACCCCCCGTCGGAGAAAATGATATATGCCTTGGTAATGGCCAGTCGAAAATTGAAGCCTTATTTTCAAGCTCATCCAATCAAAGTACTCACTAGTCAGCCACTCAGAAAGCTCACTGAAAATAGAAATGGCTCTAGTCGAGTTATCGAATGGGCTAATCAATTGTCAGACTTCGGTCTAAAGTTCGAACCTAGAAGAGCAATAAAAGCACAGGCCTTAGCCGATTTCATTGTTGAGTGCCCGACAGAGGTCGAGACTGCCACCCTAACTGGGACATGACAACTTTATGTTGATGGCTCTTCATCAAAGGCAGGTTGCGGAGCAGGTCTACTGATAATAGACCCTCTCGAAAATCAAATGGAATATTCAATAAAATTTGACTTTGTTGCTTCAAACAACGAAGCTGAGTATGAAGCCCTTCTGCTCTGATTAAAACTATGCCTCTCGAATGGGGCTAATGAAATAACCGTCAAGACAGATTCACAGTTGGTCGTGGGTCATGTCAAAGGAGAATTCGAAGCAAAGGAAGACAATATGAGGATGTACCTAGGCAAGGTAAAGGAACAGCATCAGAAGTTCACCAAGTTCTCTATAGAACATATCCCACGGTCTGAAAACCAACA
Source organism: Patellifolia procumbens (assembly GCA_947645195.1). Lineage (NCBI taxonomy): Eukaryota > Viridiplantae > Streptophyta > Magnoliopsida > Caryophyllales > Amaranthaceae > Patellifolia > Patellifolia procumbens. The sequence continues at coordinate 494,169 of CANSGD010001116.1, forward strand.
GGCGGATGCTCTATCTCGAATCGCAAGCTCAGCATCTGGACTGGAACCTCGAACCATTTCTTGGGAAGTGTTGTACAGGCCAAGTATCAACAGCCAACTCCTCATTTGCAGTATAGACCATTCGAACAATTGGATGAAAAGCATTTGTCTATACTTCGAAGAAGGAAAACTACCAGAAGATGAAAAAGAAGCGGAAAGAGTGCAACGCCGTGCAAGTTGGTTTCTGTTGCATGACCACCTGCTATACAAGAAGTCCTTCACACATCCCCTTCTAAGATGTGTGACACTCGAAGAAGGCCAGCAAATACTTCGAGAAATACACGAAGGCACCTGTGGTAGTCATTAGGGAGCTCGAACTATAACTAGTAAAGCCCTTCGAGCAGGGTATTATTGGCCAACAGTGATGAAGGATGCAAAAGAAATGGTCAAAAAATGTCACAACTGTCAAGTGTATGCCCATGTACATCGACAATCAGCTACTCTTCTCACTACAATGCAAGCTGTACTACCATTCGATCAATGGGGGATGGACATCCTCAGGCCCTTCCCAGTTGCATCCGGTGGAAGAAAATTCCTATTGGTAGCTGTCGACTACTTCACCAAATGGATCGAGGCTGAACCCTTAGCCACCATCAAAGATAACAAAGTGCAAGACTTCATGTGGAAAAATATCATCACTCGTTTTGGCATACCTCGAGCACTCATATCAGACAACGGTCGACAATTCAACAGTGGACCTACCAAAACCTATTGCGCTCGATTTGATATACAAACATGATTTTCTGCTGTCAGTCGACCGCAGAATAACGGGCAGGCCGAGGCAGCCAACAAAGTCATCCTCAAAGGGCTGAAGAAAATGTTAGATGGAGCAAAAGGGTCGTGGGTCGAAGACCTTCCGGGTATACTATGGTCAGCTCGAACTACGGTAAAAGAGGCAACTGGCTATACGCCTTTTAACTTGGTCTATAGGAGTGAAGCTGTGCTGCCAGTTGAAGTGGATATCCCCTCACCGAGGATAACCTTCTATGATTACAGGCAAAACGAAGAAGAGAAGAGCGTCAAGCTCGACCTCCTGCTAGAGACCAGAGGGAATGCACTGCTCAAATCAATTGCTCAGAAAGCCAGAATGACCAGACTATACAATCGGGGAGTCAAGGAAAGAAAGTTCGAAGTAAGGGACCTAGTCCTTCGAAAAATTGAAGCCACAGGAAAAAAGATGGACCATGGCAAGCTAAGTCCAAATTGGGAAGGACCATATCGAGTAACTGAGGTTATTCTCCCCGGAACATACAGACTCGAGAACATGGATGGTTATCCTTTGTTTCGTCCATGGAATATCGACAACTTGAGGAAGTTCTATGTTTGAGGCCAACCACAAAAACTTAAGGGGCTAATATCACAGTAAGTTAGATGATTCTTTGTACTACTTCGACCTAGCCGGTCTAGATGAAGATTAAGTTGCTGTGATATGCAAAGTATTTGTAATATTCTTAAACTTGTAGACCTTGCCGGTCCAAATAGACTTGTTGAGAATTATGAATAAAATACGACCTCACCGGTCTTTTTAATTTGTCAAAGCATTTTATTTTATGTATCGTATTCGAATTTTCTTTAATACCTAACAGGTTCAAACGAAGTTATGACCTCACCGGTCTCTCGGACTTATTATCATCACGTTATGAATCCATGTTAAGACTAAGGCAACTCCTTCAAGGAGGGCCTTCGAAATTTTAATGGACCCTTCTTTTGAGGGTGCTCGAATTTTGTCATCACATACAAAAGGAAACAAGAGACCTGACAGGTCGAGAATAAATGTAAAAGCATGAAACAAGATGAGTTAAAGGTTCTTTTCATTCCATCTCAAGTAAGGATTACAAGCTTTGAAAAAACTAAGTAGATGAGTTACAAAAAGCTAAGTACAGAATGCTGAGTTACAAAAGTCAAGGGGCCTCTATGTCAATATCCTCCTCCTCAGACGAGGACTCGGATGAAGAGCTCGCATCTTCAGCTTCACCCACCTCAGGCTTACCTTCAGCAGCTTCAGCAACAACCTCAGCGGCCTCAACTTCACTTTGCTTAACGGGTGAAGGGTCGACAGGGGCTTGATTCTCTTTAGCCTCTTCGAGCTCCTCAAGGACAGAAGTCGAAGCATCACCAGCCCCCTGCTTACCCTTCTCCTTCTCCATGAATTCATCGAGGGCCTTCTGCTCATACTCATCGTACTTGGCCAAGACTTGTTGGAAATCCAAGTCAGGAGCCAAATCCTTCAAAGTCTTCTCGAAGAAACTCTAAACTTCACCCCGAGCAGACTGGAAACCCTCGATCATCTTTTGGTCGGCGAAGTTGCGGCCCTCCTGTGATCGCTTCCAGCGACGGATGTACTTGCTCATCTTCTGTTTCAAGTCCTTGACGGACTTGTCGTATTTTTCTTGCAAGTCATCCCGCTGAGCCTGGGCACGATCGAGCAGTTCCTTTTGGCCCCTCAGCTGGCCCTCAAGATCAGCAACCTCTTTGCGCGAGGCCTCGAGCTTCTTTTCAGCTGCCTTGAGCTGGTTGGATAGCTCCTCTTTGTTCGTTATTTGGCTCGTCCTCTCGCTATTAAAAGCCTCAAGGTTGTCAGCATTCAACCTCTTGGCCGTCTCGAGCTCAACCTCGAGAGAACGGACCTTTCGAGAAGCCTCCAGCAGCTCCTGTTTACACTTGTCGAGTTCCTCAGCCAGCTTACCAGAATCACGACCTTCCTTTTCAGTAAGGCAGGCCATTCGGATAGACATCTACGACTGACAAAAGTAACAAGATGTATTAAGTTACAGAAGTGGGATATGGACAAAAAAAGGAGTAAACGAAGACTCACTTGTAACCAGCACTCGTTGAGTGCCTCAATCTCCTTCGTCGTACTGAGCTTAGAGATGTCTTCCTTATCCCCAGGCACCAACAATGCCTCTCGAACTCGTTGGTAACGAGCCCGAAGAGCCTTTCGACTGGCATTCTCGATGCTCACAGCGCCGGACTGACCGTCGACGTCGTCGAGCCAAGAAGACTTCGTCTTCTTGACCAGGGGCTCCTCAATATCGTCCTCGCCCAGAGGACTGGAACCCGCACCCAGATGGAAACTAAAATCCGGTATTATCGGATCGATTGAAGGAGAGGTGCGGGCCTTCCTTTTAGATCCCGCACTCTCAGGGACCTCGACCGCCGATAGAGGAGGGTCGGGCAGAGTGGCAGGAGGGGCAGGCAAAGGTTTCGGCGTAGCCGATTTTGCCTTTGGTTTATGTTTTGGATTCTGCACAAACAAAAAAAGACTAAGTTCAAAGGAAACAGAAGACTAAAGCCGAGTAAAAGAGGGTGTTCGAACTTACAGCGGGAGGTTTGGGAACTTTAAAATCCCCCTTTTGCATTGATAGCCTGGACATGGTAGCCATACTGCTCTTCGCAGTATTCTTCTTCATCTCCTCGTCGAGATTGTTGTAAGCAAGTACTGCAAAAGCAAAAACAAATCAAAAACAAGTTTATGTTACAATCCAAAGAAACAGATAAGTAATAGACCCCTACATTGGTCATATGCCGGGGACACGCCGAAAGCCGACAGGAAGTGCTCGTTGGCCAGGTCCTTATCGTTGGGCAGCCAGTAATCAGTCTTTTACTTCTGCTTTCCTTCAATATGAAACGACGTGGCCTGACAATGAATGGCCACAATAGCCTCCTCGGCGTCCATTTAAGGCACATTAAGGTTCATGCCAAAGTTAGGAGGACTATCGGACAGAGTTACGGGCACATCCCACGGCTGATCTTCTCGAAATACGAAGAGGAACTCCCCTCGAAAAAGTGCCTGGTTGGTTGGCATCTCGGTCGTAACCTTATATGACTTCTCATCTCTTAGTCCATCTTTGACCATAATGAGGTGTCTAGCCTGAAAAGAATACCAACCAGGCCCATGGCGAAGCTCGGAGACTTCGTTTATCCTGAACATGTTGCGCCAAAGGCGCAAGGAAGGTCGCACTCCAAGCATGCGACAAATGCACAAAAAGGAAACAATTGTCCCAACAGAATTGGGCATCAATTGACATAAGGCAATGTTATACGCCTCTAAAATTTCCTTAAAAAATGGGTGCAAGGGAAAACGCAGACCCAGCTCGAAATATGACTTATATACACCAATACACCCCGGGGGTGGCGACACCACCAAATCAGTGACTTGGGGAGGATACATAACATAGGGCAACTTTATATGATACAAGGTTGACAGAAACGACAGCCCGCCTTGAAGATCCTTTCGCCACTTCCCCGTTGACCAATGGCCACTTATTCCCAATCTCATGTTGGGGGAAGGGCAGGGCTCGATATAGTCGGATGTCGAAGTCCCTTCATCCGTCGCCTCCATTATTTGCACTACACCAAGGGAAAGGAAAGAATCTAAGTAACTCCTCTTAGAAGGAGGGAAGGCTATCGTTACTTTATTCAGGTGATCTAAAAACTCTTCGGGTTCCTCGAAATTATCCTCACACTCCTCTTCTTCAATGGGAACGGCGTCGAGTAAGAAATCAGAGTTTGGGGCCCAATAAGCTATTGATACAACAGGAGCCTCATCTACCCATGTTTCTACCCAGGGCATATAAGGAAGGGGCAAAGCATATGAGGCGCTCAGTTCGAAAATAGGGTTCATTATTTATAATATAGAGACCCCTATCGAATTTATTAAAAGAAAGAAATAGAGTCAAGAATGAGAAATCATACCTTGGTCGAATTACACGAAGGAGATTCCTCGCACTCTTGACGCACTCTGAGCAGCACACAAAGGAAGCAAAGGGCTTCTTTAAAAGAGAGAAAACTAGAGAGAGAAAGTAGAGAGAGAAATTGCAAAGTGAGTAAATGAGGAAAGAAAGGAAATATTTATATCCCACCTACCATGAACAGTAACTTCTCTAATATGAACAGTCACCCAACATGGGAGTTTGTGCCAAGGAGTAGAAGGAGGTTTGTTTCGATACGGTATTTATACGGTTAAAATGTATAAAAATCGGTCAAATACGGTTGACCATCCCAAAAGTTGACTTTAAAAACATTGACTTGAAAACATTGACCCTCACTGGGCCTACTTTGAAGAAATTCAGCTGTACAGATCTTCCCTCACCGGGGCTTCCCCGAACTCTTCAAAAGGAACAACCCTTTGACTGAGCTACCTCGAGCAAATTCAAGGATGTTCTTTGAATCCATACTTAGAAAATTTTCCAAGTATACAAAGCCCTTCATAAGACACCCTCATTCGAGCCAACGAGTGTTGAGCTCAATTAGCCCTTACTAGGCCACCTCGAATTTTCAAACCAGTGCCCTTACCAGGCCACGCTGAATTCTGAAATTGAGTATTGGACTCAATTAGCCCTTACCGGGCACCTCGAAGAAAATTAACCGCCCAATAGTTGGTGTTTACTAGTTTATGTCGAACACCCCGTAGAGGATGTTCAAGTTTTGTATTGAACCTCTCTATTGAGGGCGTTCGAATTTTGCCTTTCATAGAACCCCTCCAAGGAGGGCGTTCGAGTTTTGTTATAAACCACCCTATGGTGAGTGTTTTTTATTTTATATCGAACACCCTGAAGAGGGTGCTCAAGTTCCACATCGAACTTCTCCACTTGAGGGCGTTCGAATTTTGTGAACCTCTCAGTAGGAGGGCGTTCGAATTTTCGGAAAAAACTGAATTTTAAGTGTGTCTAAGCTTTTTAGAACTTCTCCTAGGAGGGTGCTCGAATTCCATGAGCTATTTCTCCTAGGAGGGCGTTCGAATTCTCATTGAACCCCAGTAGGGAGGATGTTCGAACTCCATGAGCTATTCTCCTAGGAGGGTGCTCGAATTCCATGAGCTATTTCTCCTAGGAGGGCGTTCGAATTCCCTTTGAACCCCTGTGTTGAGGGTGTTCGAATTCACAATGAACACCTCCAATTTCACATTGAACCCCTCCAAAGGAGGGCGTTCGAATTCACATTGAACCCCTACAACGGAGGGCGTTTGAATTCACATTGAACCCCTCCAACGGAGGGCGTTTGAATTCACATTGAACCCCTCCAATTGGAGGGCGTTCGAATTCATGTTGAACCCCTCCAAAGGAGGGCAATTCGTATTTAGCTCCCCAATAGAGGACGTTCGAATTCACGCCCAACCCATCTGGTTGAGGACGCTCGAATTCTCGTTAACCTCCTTTGGATGAGGACGCTCGAATTTTACAAAGGTAACCCCGCTTTGGGGTACGTCGAGTTTTTTAGCAACCAAAGCAGACGATTCCGCTCCACATCACAGTCTCATCATTATCTGACACTAAGACATAGAGCATGAGACTAATGTTTGGGTCTATTCCAGTCATGGCCCACCTAACCGGTGAAATGACTAAAATACCCTTAGAGGGAAAAATTACCATTTTACCCCTAAGGATCCTTCAGGCCAGAAAGTACAGGCCTTCAGTCAGGCCCACCGACAAAAAGGCTTTCAAGACGTCACCGTCTTCACCAGATGATGTCACTTCAGCACTACCTATAAATAGTACTCTCATCTGATCATTCAGGTACGTTTTTTCCCATATTGCAAAGCATTTGCTTGTACTATTCTCTCTGACTTCTGAGATCAGATCTGACTTAAGCATCGGAGAGCCGATCCCGGGAACATCCCCGGGGTAGTTCACGGTGCTCGGTTTTGCAGGTGCCGGAATTCGAAGACCTTGGACTTATTTGGTTACTACCCTTGGACTTCCCCGAATTACAAATTCACTGTGTTTCTTGTACCCGAAACATAATCCATTACATGCCATTTCAACCCCTTGAACCAAACACCCCCTAAGTGAATTCAAGAGAGGTGATGTTAAACATACTATGTATTTAGGTGTTGTTCTTTTGCACCGAATGAAGCTGAACTAAAATTACGGGAGTTGAACTGTAATGAAATAAACTGAAATGTTTTTCAATTAATCCAGTTCAAAATATCAGGGCCTTAATAGAATATAAAACATATTTTTCTGGTAGAAAGTCTTACTTGACCCTTACTCCTTTTACTCCCCATGCGCAATCTTCATTGGAGATTCGATTCTACCATGGCAGAATCATTATATTCAAACGATCCTACAATGGTGTAATTGACATCTCTAGCCATTTCCACTGTGTAACCAAAATCTCCGGCCAAACAAATTTAATTTTTCGTATGCCTTTACATTTTGAAAGATTAGAAGAGCTCCCAAATCCCCACATGTGGACTAGGTCATATTGCTCGAACCATGTTAAATCCTTGTGTCTTTTTACTTCTTTATTGTTTATTTTCTTTCTAATATTGTATTGTTGACTATTGTTCCGCACTAATCAAACACATATACCATCTTATTTCACAAGAAGAGGGATGGTAAGTTGATGACACATGTCGGATTATAATACTTACCTATATTTTTGTTATTTATATAGGTTATATAATAAGAAAAGGAATTAATAAGGTACGGGTGGACCATTAAACAATATAAATGTTCCTGTATAAGGAAAAGGGAATAACTATATTTAAGCATAAATCAAAAAGAAATAAAACAATGATAGAAAAGAAAAGGTACGTAGTAGGTTTTGAAAGTAAAAGAAGATCGGAGGTTGCAAGTTGCCAACTTGTGCTCTTTTTAGAGAGCTATTCTAAGGACATTTTGGAGAGCATAGCTAAGGAGGGAGAGAGATAACATTCTTAAAAAAAATTCGTGTGAAACTTTTGTTGAGTGAGACATCCTTAAATGATTAGAACTCTTGGTACTAGGAGCACATGTAAAATGCTCGTGCATGCATATAATACTCCAAACACTAACTAGGCTGGATAAAACAATGACAAGTCGGGGGGATTAAATTCTCTCAACATCATTTGGCCTATTTCTCTCTATCATGGGACAACACATATGCTCAAACTTGAATTCTTCAAACTCACACATGTCAACTTATTATAAATCAATTGTCTTAGAGAAAGATTATCTCATAACTCGCGAGTTATAACCACTATGTCACTCTTTTTTGTTTTAAATAAGTATACCCTTCTATCTAAGAAATATTTTTTTTTGAAAAAAAGAACTTTTTTACTGCTCAATTCTTCCTTCTGTACATTTCTTTTCTTTGTTTCTATAACTAAATATATTATTAACATGCGTGGATAACAATTGTAGGGCGCCACGTGACATTTTCCCTTCTTCTATTACATACATGTCACTATTATACAATAAAAAGAACTGCATATGTTGCGAATATAAAATTTCAAACCTATAACCTAATTCTGGGATAAAGTATTTTATCTACTAAACTATTACCCTCTTATTGATAATCTTATAATAAACCAAGATGATATTATGGGATTTAGAAAGGACATTCATGCCAAACTGTTCAATTGGGTGTCAATTTCTCAAGGCTCCACGATAGCAAGTTCGCAATGCAGATTGAATTGCTATAACATGTTTATCTAGCCTTATACTCCCTTTGTTTCCTAAAAATCGTTACACTTGCAAAAACACAAGAACCAAGGAAGTTGGTATAAAAGCATGACAATGATAGGAAAAAGTAACTTTAGGAGAGATAATAAAAAATTAAAAATTAACTTTAGGAGAGTATAAAGAATAAAAAGTTGGTGGGACCATATATCCCAAAATGGTAAAAGTAAAGTGTAACAATTTTTGTGAAACGTATTAAAAAAGAAAGCGTAATAATTATTGAGAAACGGAGGGAGTAGCTCTTTCAAACATTTTGTAATGTTAGTTTTGGGTGTGCTTCTGTCAAAAAAATATCAACCTCTAAATAAATTATAATCATTTATCAAATATTAAACACACAACAAAGTAGGATATGGCCCAAGTGACTGACTAATCTATGTATCTAGTTTAAAAAGCATGGGCAACATTTGCACCCTGTCATGTGTCACTATTCGTCTTTCAATAGCATTTTATCCACATCATTCTCATATATTAAAAGAAAATTGTCAATGTGCCCCACGACCTCAAGTATAAAATAAAGCGCTCTAACCCTCACTACATCATACTTTTATTACTTTTTCTTTGACAAAATTAATGATGATATATGAATGAAAATCATAAGTTAAATTGTAACTTTGAAATCTATATTATAAATAGAATGACTTACTTTCCCTTTTTAATAATAGTTTTTATACTAAATGATAAATATTAGTTATCTTTAAATACTGTTAAATTGTACTCCCCCCGTTCCAATTTATTTGCTACATATTAGCTTTGAGCACTATTTGCCACTTTGATTGTCTTTGAGTTTATATACGTAACGGAAAACATACTAGTATGAGTTCTTATTTGATTTGTCTCAATGTGTACTTTCCAAATATATACTTTTTGTAATTTTTTTCTATAACAATTTTGAAATATTAGTTTTTGAAATCGTATATTAAAAACTGTGAAAAAGTGAATGTAACGAATAAATTAGAACGCAGGGAGTACCACGTAAAAATTTCAAGGCATCACCCAAATCTAAATACTAGTTTATCCGATAAAAACATGTACTATGACCAAAATATATTAATTCATTCATGTCTACTCGATGTCACCCATTGACACGAAACCTAATCAGAAGATATCAAGGATATTATCATGGTGGTTTGTTTTATTGTTTAAACATCTGAATAATTGGGTTTTAGGGGACTTGCCTTAATTAAGGTCAATAGGAGTTTTGTCCTTGCATGTGGTGACTGGTGTGGCCGTGGAAAAGGTTTTGAACCATTAGCATCTCCAAACTGTCAAGCATAGTAAATCATGTCAAGTGGTAGTGTTCGATATAATAGTTGTTGGATTGAGTGGTCGATGCTAATCCACGATATTGACTTAGGCTCTATTTTTTGGACTAGAATGAGAGATTAATTTAATCTACTTTTGTGTAATTGTATTCGATTTCTCTCACAATTTAATTTAAATCCGTTTGACAGTATTTTATTACTTTATATTTTTTTCAAGGTACATCATAAATGGATTACATAATAGGAATAGAGAAATAATTTACTACTTTTTTCTTGTCTCAACTGATAAGCTAATATTTAATGAGAATTTTTGAACATCAATTGCGCATTCATTTGAGATCGGATATTTGGTACGAATTTTCGAATTTTGATTACCAATTCTAATATTTTTGGATTTCGAAGATTCAATAGCCAAAAAAATTATAAATCCAATCTTTAATTTTGGTGGAGATATATAGGGTGTGTTCTTTTCATCTGATCTGAATTTTTCTGATATGATCTAATATGATATGATTTAAACTTTTCAGCTCTGATCTAAAATATTGATCTGATCTGATCTAATCTAAAATTTTCTAATCTTATTTGATCTTACTATAGTTATTTTTGTTATTATTTTGTGATCTGATATGAATTTTTCTTATATTTTATGATTTGGTAGCCGTTTGTACGATCTGATAATTTCTGAAATAAGCATCAAAGTGCTTAAAAAGTTGAAAAGAGCCGGAGCCATAATCCTTTTTCTTAATACATTTCAAATAAGATTGTTTTTGGTCGGGCTGTTTCATTGTGTTAAGTTCTTAAGTTCTGGTGAGGGAGGAAGATAAGGAATTACCGTAGTCGTTTCATATTATACTAGTTGAGTCCTGGGCGATTCCCGAGTCAACTTTATAATGTAGGTTCTATTGAGTTAGAATTAAATTCTTCACCTATTTAAATTATTGATAAATAATTTATTATTTTTTCCAAAACTTTATTAACATAAATTAATTTGTTGATTGCAATAAGACAACAATTGTGATTGTGCCTTGGTGGTAGAGTATATGATATTGCAACTAGGTTATGGGTTCAAATCCAAGTATATGCATTTTGAAAACAATAATAACAAGGAAATTATCATATACAATGACGACGTTGACATGAGATGACACGTCACAAGCTGCAACCATTGTCTACGCGTTTTAATTATATGTATATTACTCCCTCCGTCCCTAGAGAATTTTCCATTTCCTTTGGGCATAAAGTTTAAGAAGTGGGGTTGGTGTGGGGCCTAAATTTTCATTTTATAACTGGAAAAGGAAAGTAGTGGGTATTTTTTAGAAGTATTTATTAAGATAGAGAGAGAGAGTGTGTGGGGTCAAGTAATACTTTTTGTAAGTAAAATGATATATAGTAGGTGGACCATATCCAAATAAATATGAAAAATGTAATTGGGACAAAAAATTGGAAATCCTTTGGGGGACGGAGGGAGTAGTATTTAGCTTTGAGCTATGCTACGAAATTTTATGCGTTATAATTTACTAATAATTGAAATTAATTAAAGTCATTTAGGGTGATAAACTATCACTACCAAAGAGATAAAAGATCATCTCATTTTATAAATTTATAAATTTGGCAACTTAACTCTTAGTTTTCATTAATATATCATAATTGATTTCGACAGGAGAAGCAATAATGGTATGTTGAAGTGGTGGTTGAATCCCTTTCTTGCATACTTGAGGTTGCGGATTCGAATCTTCACATAACAATTTTTTATATATGAGAATGAAGTGGAAAGAATGCCAAAATAAGGATGGTGACACGTATCGGATTGCAAATCTTGCATATGCTTTTTGATATATTATATATACTAGCATTGCTGGCACGGATGTGTGCCACAAATTTTCGAAATAAGCAAAGTTTCCGGTCTCGAACAAAAATTAAAATTAGCTCGCAATTTGTAATTTATTTGCACCTCCAATTTGGAAGTGAAATAACTACATACCCTCTTCTATCTTATTTTCTATCTTTCCAAGCAAGTTTGTAATTTTTTGATTTTTTAAATTTTTTATGGTTTACCCTTTTCCCTTGTAGCTAGAAGAAAAATTTAGCAAAAGAAGGGGGTATGATTGTAATTTCATGTGGACATCAAGTCCTCCCCCTCCTTATATAATAGAGATAAAAAAGATTTGTCTTAAAATTATCATACCTTTTTACATTAGTTATTTTATTTTTTCAAGGGGTATGCATTTTAATGTCAAACGAATATAAAGAGTAATATAAATATATATAAAAGAAAATAAGTAATAAATTTTAGAAAATTGATGAACAATAATGATCTGAAATTAAAACGCCAAAAAGGACAAAAAAAACAAAAGATTAATAGAAGATGTCAATTAAAGCGATAAAGGGAGAGGGGTAGGAGAGTGAAAATGAAACAATTATAAAAAAGAGCTTTTGGTGCTTTATCACCCAAGAGAAATTATTTTGAAATAAATGGCTATGATCCGAAATTTTAAAAAAAATGTACGATAAAACTTAACTTACAGAATTAATTATAGGAACTTCAACTTTTATACTTCCTCCGTTTTGTTTTGCCTCAAAAACTGTAAAAGTGAAGCAAACCAAAAAAAAAAATCCAAAACAGCCATACAAGCAGCAGTAGCAAATTTGTTCCAGCAAAAAAAACCCACATTTACCCCAAAAATATTCCCAACAATCCAAAACACCCAATAATCTAACCTAAAACAGGATCAACACTAATTATCAAATGGGAGATGCAGCAAATGTGTTCTTCCTTGTCATGGTTGATAAAGATTATTGGGATGCTTACTATGAACAGCTTCTAAATGAGATGGAGCCAAACTTTGACTCTCAATCCCCACCTGAAACACAAGAAACACAACCATATGTTAGAGGAAAAAAACCAACTTTAAAAGACGATAAAAGAAGGCAAGCAATTGATGAGTTTTTACAAATGGAAGAGCAAAATAAATGACCATATGGAGCTATATCAAAAACAGTAGAGAATTATGGTGTTTCCAGGGTCACAATAGCTAATTGTGATGCCATTGATGTCAGGTGCCAAAAAGGGAATAGTTGGTAGAAAAGCAAAGGAATACAGTGAAGAATTGTTGCAGTCAGTCCCCCTTAATTTAAGGACATCTGTAAGATGCTTTGCAGGGGCATTGAAAATCAGCCCCTCAACAGTTTACACACTCCTCAAAAAGGGGAGATTAAGAAGCCATACAAGCAGCAATAATCATCGTAGTCTAATTGATGCACGTTGAACCAGGAACCCCAACACAAACACACTTTCATGAACTTACAAAACATAATCCACATTGATGAAAAATGGTTTTATCTTAGTCCAGAAACAAGAAGGTTTTATTTGTTGTCAAGGGAAGATGAGCCATATAGGTGTTATGTCAATCAAAATGGTTTAAGATAATGGCTATGTTCATGGTAGCCACTTCATAACCAATATTTGATAGTGAAGGAAAAGTCATACATGATGGAAAATTTGGCATTTTCCCCTTTGTGGATAAGGTACTAGCTAAGAAGAGAAGCAAAAACAGAGATGCAGGCACAATTGAAACAAAAGTAGTTGAAAGAATTACTCAAAAGGTCATCAGAGACATGATAATTTAGCATGTCATCCCCTTAATCATGAGTAAATGGCCTGAGGAATGTCTAAAGACATTTTCATTCAGCAAGATAATGGTAGGCCACACATACAACCTGATGATGAGGAATTCAAAGCAGCAGCAACACAAAATGGATTCAACATCCAACTCATTCAACAACCACCTCAATCCCCTGATTTAAATGTTTTAGATTTAGGGTCTTCTAGAGCTATATAAGCTTTGATGTATCAAACATTTCCAAAAAAAACATTGATGAGCTTATTGTAAGTGTGAAAGATTCTTATGAAAGATTTGATCCAAATGTTAGAAAGTACACATGGCTACAATTACAATATGTGATGGTTGAGATTTTGAAAGTAAAGGGGGAGTAACAACTAAAAAAAACCCTCCATCATGGTAAGGTAAGATTAGAAATATTGGGACTCTTCACCAAAACTGTGGAGGTTGATCAATCACTCATTGATGAAAGTGTCAAATACTTAAATGATAAACTGCCATCAAATGAACGAGAAATGATCATTTTTGACAATGATTCAAGTATGAAAAACATTGAAGATGTTTCTGAAGAATGAAAGGCAGACTTTTCAATGCAAATAAGAGAGAAGAGTTTTTGAGGAAGAAGTGATGCAAGAATGAAGATTTTGAAGTTCAATATACAAAATGCATATAGGACAGACTTTTGGATGCAAAATGAAGGTTTTTGGATGGCAAAAACAGAGTTAGAAAAAAAGGAAATGTAAGTAAGAAACTTTTTTGGGTTACAAAATGGTCTTTTTTGGGTTTTCTTAAACTACAAACCAAACTTGGGTAGTTAGGGAAGAAATTGAAGTTCAATTTACATGTAATTTTTTGAAACTAGGTTTGTATATGCAGTTTAAAACATGTTATGTTTACTATTTGAAAGTTATGTGCAATTATGATCATCATTTGCAAGTTATCGAAAGGATTCATTTATTGTGCATCAAGGGATTGATTTAGGTGTCAGAGATAGAAGAACCACATTATGCGTCATACAAACATTAATTGACCTTTTAATCCATCAGGGATTGTACACTAACTCATGAAGATAAGCCAATGTTACCTCGGCACCTTACTTCTTTTTTTTCATACATCGGCACCTCACTTTTTTTAATTACCAGTTGGATAAATCCAAACATTATTAGAGCGATCATCAACTATAATTGGAAAATAATGTGCACCAGACAAAGAAAATTCATAATATAATAAGGCCTCCATAGATCACAATGTATCAAACGAAACAAATCTATCTGTTGCATAACTATCACGAAGAGAAAGAGAACCCGAGTTTGGTTTCTCGCAATCATACATCACATGACTCTTAACAACTTCTTCGTTTTACTATGCCTACAAGTTTCTAGAAGCCTAAGAAAGATGCTGATAGGAGGGATGCCTAAGCCTGTGATGGAGTAGAAGAGAAGTGTCTATGGAGTTGGCGTTGCTCAAAATCGGTAGTGTCACTAGCCGAAAATAATACAACAATATTATTTCAGTGCCTCAATAGCTCCCGTCATAAAGTGAGGTAATTGTATGAGGCCGACTATTAGAAGTAAATGTGCAAAAAATATCAGCCGTAATTGATGCTAAAATTAATAAGGTGCTTGATCGTTTTAGTTTTTTTAAGGGATCGAATTCGGAACATATTTGAGAAGAGATGTAGAGATTACCTATAAAAAGTTCAAATTCAAAATTTGGAACATTGAGATGTGTACTCCTAAGGCAAGAGGTGAATTAGAAGTTATAAATAATGTTTAGAACAAAAATGTAGTGAACCCTCTACCATATCTATCTATATAGAATCACTTGGCCGCACATATGGTACAATAAAGAGCCTCTCTATGATCGATGATGATCTGAGATGTATGATTTTCTTTTTACCCTTACCTGCGGTATTGAGTATAAACAAGACAATCCGTAAATAATACTTTATCAACTCTCATAATTATGGCGACACTTGTATTTTCAAAGTTAAATTTTATAAACTTTAACTATAGATTTTCATCATTATATAGGAAAAAGATTTAGGAATGTGAAATTTTGATAGGTCATCCCTCCAACTTGGAAGAAGAGGTCTGTAATAATAACGTTATTTGGGCTTATTGATATGATTGCACCTCCAAGGTAGAGAAGCATCCAAGAAAGAATCCAAGCAAAGGATCCTAATAGTCACTAAGTCCGAAATTGTCAATAGAATAAATCAAGAACTCCAAGAACTCTTCCAAGATCCAATCTTTATTTCAAGAAACGTTCAAGAACAATTTGTGTAAGTGTTTATGTGTTTTAGGATATGGAAATTAAATCAATCACTCCTGAAAGATTTAATTAACTTTAACCTCACTTAAACCACTCCTGGAATTAAGTAGATTAATCACTCAATAATTAACACTCCTGAAAATTATTAAATGGAACGAAATTAATTGACAAACAATTAATACTCGAAAATTATGAATCAAAATTCTGAATATCTTATTGATAAAATCGACCATAGGCCTTATTTATACTAGTACATTTCCTAGTATGATAAGGAAACCTAAAATCTATCTAGAAAGCATAAATTCTATCTAGAAAGCAAAATAAATCTTAATCCCTAAAATGAAGGGAAAGATAGAGATAAACATAAGTAAAGATAGCTAATAAGAATGATAGGATTTTCAGCCCTTATCATCTTATTCTCACGCCTAATACTTACCATTTTCCCCAAAATCTATCCTAAACACAATAGGAATTAGAACTCAACTATGACTCTTAATATAACCGAAAAATACAATATAATTTCGGCCATATGAATCTAAAATAAAACATTAATTAAAATGCTGACTTAAATACTAAAATTAATAAATTAACCAAGACTCCTAATGACTCAATATGACTCAAATATGGACATTTGCTTCATCATTCTTGGACTCCATCTTCAACCCACCTTAAACATGGACGAAAAGGTTGTGTTGAGCTTAAACTCGTAGCTCCCATGGCCTTGTTTTGAAGGATTAACCACACCCAAAAATTGCGAAGGTCATATATAGTGATATCTTGAATCAACCTCTTCGCTCCTGCATCACTTATTATGTTTAGTGCCATGTAGATTTAATACGTACCTCAAGCCCATATGATGAGCAAGTTCTATTAGTATAAAAAAAACAAGAAAAGGGTTTAGTAACAAATGTAAGAAGCTGCTGGAAGAGTTTAGGAACAGCAGCAAAGATATCACATTCCACGCACAAAGCAGAAACCAAGCAGGATTGCAAGAACCATTTCTCTGTTTTTCTTTCTTGAGAGCTGATCCGTTTTTTTTGCTTTAAGGGTCAAACGTAGGGATGGTAATGGTTCAGATCCGGATTGAGTCCTTTAGGACCAGATTCAGATCCGTTTTAAAACAAGGATCCAGACACCTACCCGGATCAACAGGCTAATAAAAATGAGGATCTAGATCCATATGGTCATACGGATCCGAGTCTAAAACGGATACAAAATGGATCCTTCCTTATTTTCTTCAAATAACTCTAAATTTGATAATAATTAAGATTTTCAACAACGAAAACAATGTCGTTTCGTATCTCCATTTGTTGACGTTCATGCAAAAGTTCATTACAACAAAATCCAACCATAACATTAAAGTTCAAGATAAATAAACAACAAAGTTTAAAATATTACAAAATATTACAACATAAAGTAATAATCTACGGCTGTGAAGACTAGAAGACTAAGGAGCAACGCTGATAAGTGATGAGCAACGCGTTGGAGTGAGTGAAGAGGAAGATTGGTAGGAAACCGACAAGTGAAGAGCATCACAAGGGATATTAGGGATTTAGGGTTAAGCGTTTTAGACTTTACAATGAACTGAAGAGAGATAAGGTTAATTTGTTTTTGTTATAAATATTTTTATAAAAGGGGTAAACGGATCTGGATCCGCGTAATACTTTAGGACCCTGTCCAAATTCGTTTTTTAAAGCTAGGACCCTATCCTACCCGGGTTTGATGGGTCCAAATTCCGAGGATCCAGATCCACTCAAAACGGATACAGATCTCGAATCCGGGTCGGGTCCATTACCCATTGCCATCCCTAGTCAAACGTGGTATGATCGTCACCAAATTTTGACACGGTGTTCATGACATATCAACCTTCATATCCAACGGTTGAGTTGTCGTTTTGTGCTTCCGTAGTCAGTATTTTGTACTCAGCGCTAAATTCTCCATAATTGTTATTTTACCACCTTTGAGGGATGTTTATTGAGTTTAGTTGTTCCAAGAATGTTTTTTGACGTTTGTAGTACCTCTAGTATTATATAGGCAAGACATTGGTGTATCCACTTGTTTATTGTTGATTAGTGGGATGGGAAGGCTTGGTGCCGTCGAGGTTTCCCTCATTGGGGTTTTACCACGTAAATTGTTATGTGCTTTATTTTATGTGAAAGTATTGGGTCAGACCGTCTGACAGATACATTTTGTCAGACGGAGCCCAATATCTTCTTCACGCAAACGCCCAGAAACCGCCGATGTGCGACGGCCGAGAACGTCAACGCGTAGGATCAGCGCGCTCATTGGGAGGTTGTATATTACGAGCAAGATTCAGAGGAGTGTTAGGGTGCAGTGGGACAAATGAAAGCACATATACCATGGCAGATTAAAGACCAAAATAGGCTCAAAGCAATGTGCACAATTGCTGCAGTAGAAGATGACGCAAGAACATTAAGAGTTCCCTTCACTGCAGGATCAATCACTCAATCTTCATCTTCATCAGGTGCCCAGAAGATGATTGCTTGATATGTGGGAAGAGTGATGTGAGTTGAACCATCTGATGAAGATGAAGATTGAGAGGTTAGTTTTTTAGTTTTAGTTTTATTTTAGTTAGTTGTTAAATGAAAGAACAAGAAAACTAAATGAAAGGATAATATAAGTAACTGAAAACTAATTTGCTTTCATTTAGAACTTATTTTCTTTCATTCATTTACTTAAGTTTTGTTTTCAGTTATACATGAAAAACTAACTGAAATAATAAGACAACTAGCTGAACATGAAAAAACATGTAAATGAAAACAATAACAAAACCAACTGAAATAATAAAACACGTAAATGAAACAATAAGATAACTAACTGAACTTAAAAGACATCCAATTGGAAAAAAAAGATTAAGTGAACATAAAAGGGGTCCAACTGAATGAACAGAAGGTCCAACTGAAAGAAAAAAAGGATCAACTGAACTTAAAATGCATCTAACTGAATGAACAAAATGTCCAACTGAACTTAAAGGACATCTAACTGAACAAAAAACATATCCAACTGAACTTATCCACTGAACAACTAAAATCAAAATACATCAACTGAAAAAAAATTGAAACCAACTGAAGTCCGTCTGACACAATACCTTCTCTTATTTTATTATCTATGGGCTGTTTATACTTATTTTTTTGTGTATTTTGTTTATATTATATTTGGTTGAGTTTGGTTCTGATTACCCATTTTACAACATAAGTGGAAAAGTTGTTCATTTGCTTCCGCTACACATTGTTATGTTGTTCGTGATTACTTTCCCAACAGATCTGGTAAGACTCATCTCACAAAATACCAAATGTTGTAAGAATGGTGAAGAATAGGGAGTACAAAATAAACAATAACAAAATGCTACTTGAAGTTAAAAAGCGTTTCCAATATCGTCCAATATTAATGTAATTGATGAATATTGAAGAAAGCTCAATGTCTTGTACTTTAACAAAGAGTAGACGTTATATGGTTTTCCCTACATCAAACACAAAAATGTAGAAATAAGTTTATACAGCCCTATAAATGATCAAAAAAAACTTGACTCGGTCCATTTTCGACGTTCAATACCTTGACAAAACATTTCACAACACAAGAACAAAAGACAGAGTAAAATTGGCAGGTATGAAATCAACAGTGTTAGTGTTTCTAGCCATTAGCATGGTCCTAGTGACCCTTCCCAGTCCTTCTCAGGCGGACATCCTCGAATTCGACCTAGCCCCAGACAACGGCTTGGCACCGGATTCGGACATAATATACACTCCTGAGCCGGCTATTGACCCAAAATTAGCCATATGTGCTGCCAAAATCACCCTAGATTGCGCGTCGGAGGTAGTAAGCAATGATTTTTTCACGGTCCATTTCGAGGCTAAGTGTTGTAGGCAGCTGGTACGGATGGGGAAGATTTGTAACAATTTGATTGTGGATGATATGCTTACTGAATTTGATATGAAGACGAAGTCTACGCAAATGCATGATAGAAGTGATCATTTATGGAACAAATGCCTTCACGTCTTGTCCAAGTATTGAGTCCAAATATAACATGTCATTTGGTCATATAGTGTCAATTGGTAAATTTCTAGTATTTCTATTATCATAGCCCAAGTATTAATGGGCTCTATTTCCTAGATTTTTGTAGTGATGAGTTATCTATGAAGGCCCAACAAGTTCAACAATGCTTATCGGGGAAAAAAATTCAACTATCTTTATCATTGCATTCTAGGAAATCATCTTCATGAATATTTCTAATAACATGTTTTTGCCATGGAAATCATCCACGAAAAATAAGATGTTCTACTTTTGTCAGGGATCCATGTAAGAGATTTCATCAATTTTGTTGTAAGTAAGATTATTTAAGACATGCAAGTTCGGATTAACTTCACTTTTTCGTTTTCAAGAAATTTCTACCCCTCTTTTTTTTTGAAGTTAACAAAACATGTACAAAATCTTGGAGTGATACGATTCAAAACTAATCTTTAGCGTGCTAACTTCATTTTTTTAGAAAGGTAGACTTTTGAAATAGAAAGTTGCCTCAATATCACATGAAGTTACTAATTTACTAGCTATAAAAGTTATATAAGACTGTATCCCAAAATATTATGCTTATTTAGGGATTCCTTATCCAAAGTCATGAGCTTCATGAACGACTAGGAGTCCGGAGGGATTTACGTTTTCACCCTAGACGCAAGAGTTTTTACCTCAATTATATTTGTTATGCAGATGTGTGTGCACTGTGATCGATCCCTTCCTTTCAAGTATTTGGGAGGGCTAATTAACATTGTATTTTCTGCTAAGAAACTTAAGGCAGAATAAATGATGATTTGGGGAGACTTAGCTTTATGGTGTCTAGCTCATGTCTCATGTGATGCTGATGATACCAGCAAAACAAAGAAAGAACTATCCCGGGGGGTTTTACGGGAAAAGCCCCTCTGATGCTTAAGTCAGGCGGTAGGAGAGTTGGATGAGAGAATGTTAATGTAAGCAAGAGAATCCTGTGAGTTATATAAAAATTCATTACGAATTATTAATTATTTTGTATGTAGTTAAAAATTAAGAATTAGGAGTATTAAATAATAATGTTTAGCTAACAATTATAACTATGAATTATTACATGGTCAATTGTTAATTATTAATCACTAAATGTTACTCCCTCTGTCCCATATTACTTGATACAGTTTGACCGGCACAGAGTTTTAGGAGTGTTATTTGACTTAATAATTTTAATGTGAGTAGTTAGTTGTTGGTATTATTTAAGTCCATAAAGTACAATGTGGGACAAATGTGAGCCATATGTTTATTGACAAAAGTAAAATATGGAACCCATCTCATAATAAAATATTATATTATTAGTGTAGAACCATGCCATTTTTAGAAGTACATCAAGTAATATGGGACGGACGAATATGGGAAGTGTATCAAGTAATATGGGAAGGAGGGAGTAATTATTTGTCATTACTTGTTAATTGTTATCACGTAAATGTTAATTGTAAATAGTTAATCATTAATCGTTAATCATTGATCATTGAGTAATTATTAATTATTATTGATTTGAACGGAACTGGTCTGAATTGAATTAAACCACAAGAAATTAAATTCAAAGAAAGAGAGCCATAGAATTAACATTGAGAAAAAATAGATTAATTTGGATAAAAAACAAAGAATTAAAATAATAATTTTTTAAGAAAATAAAAAATTAAAAAAGCGTTTTAAAAAGTAGAAATGGGATCGTGCTAAAAGAGAAGAAAAAAGAAATTAGGTCACCACTCAGGCACTCACTACTAACCCTAAGTCACTATTCACTAACCAGGTCGTTCTTCAATTCGTGAAACGGTGCGGCGGTGCAGTGTGGTGCAGGCATGTACATTGTACAAGTTACTCAATTGGCTCGAAAAAAAATGAAATTGGCTAAACTATCCAAAAATTCGTCAATTGAAAGCAACGATTGCTGTTTATCTGAAAATTTGACCATGAGAATATTTGGTTGTCTCCCACTGAACACCTTAGCTGCCTTGACGGTAATTTCTAAAAAATGGTATTGGCTACTATCTTTATCTTCATTTGCAAAGTATTATGCTGCTTGTTCTACTTTCAGAACTCCTTTAGATCTCATTTTTCAGATTGACTATAGAATATCATCCTTGAACCACACAACTCTGGTTGGTGAGGAGGGGATGATATTCTATATGGGCCAACAGGGGCATGGCCCCTAAAATAAACACGACAAAAAAAAATAGTTCAAGTTTCGAGATATGTTGTCTAGTCGAAATTTGGTCGTTTGGACTAAAACGGACCAATCACCCTTAACTTCTTTTGAATTTTCATGTTTATATTATATCAGGTCAATTCGTTTTATGTTGTATTAGATTCAATTTTCAATCGGGTCATATTGAGTAATGTAGAAATCTTAATCAAATCGAGTTTATGTCGATTAAATTTGGGTTTGATTTTGGTTTGATTTAATTTAGATTTTGGGTAAAAATCAATTTGACTTAATTTCTTTCAAGTTATTTGGATATTGGGTCAATTTTGGATCGAGTACGTTTTTTAATCGAATTACATTAATTTTGTCACGTATATATATTTATTCAAATTATCTAAATCATATATTTTAAAAAGCTCGGCCCCTAAACAAAAAATATCAAGATGCACCACTGTTGGTGAGGCTGAACAATTAACCACAACAGAGTTTGAACACAATCTACCTAGGCCCTATTCCACAATTGAGATGAATTATTATTATTGTGCTTGTTCTGCCGATGGTGTCATATGTTTGATAATCAGTGAGAGGAATGCTGGGGTTTACAATGATAAAATTGCCCTTTGGAATTTGTTTATCTCAGAGACTAGGTTCATACCCTCACCTGCAACCCCTTCTTGGGTTTCTCGTTCTCTTGTAGATCATTTGCTTGCGTGGTTTGGCTATGTGGGGTTTCTAAAGGATTACATAATTTTCATGTTAAGGGGTAGTTGTATATTGTACGAGTATTGAGAATAATGATTGGCTAACCTGTTTAGGTTGCCTGGCATTGTTATATATA
This sequence comes from Patellifolia procumbens, assembly GCA_947645195.1. Classification (NCBI taxonomy): domain Eukaryota; kingdom Viridiplantae; phylum Streptophyta; class Magnoliopsida; order Caryophyllales; family Amaranthaceae; genus Patellifolia; species Patellifolia procumbens. The sequence continues at coordinate 516,851 of CANSGD010001116.1, forward strand.
GAGTTATGAAAAACTATTTTTACAAGCCTACTAAGAGTCTAATTACCAAATTACCCTAATATACCCCCTCAATCTTTACGGGGAGGAATCACGGATATATTGGAACGATGTTTATAAAAGAACTCAGAAGAAAGACCCTTAGTAAAAATATCATCAACCTGCAACTGTGTCGGAACGTGCTTGACCTGAAGTCCACCTTTAGCAACCATCTCACGAACAAAATGATAATCAACATCAATGTGCTTACTACGATCATGATGAACAGGATTGGCAGTAAGATACATAGCAGAAACATTGTCACAATAGAGAAGGGTAGGTCGTCGATGAAAATACCCTAAATCAGCCAACAATTGACGTATCCAAATTGTTTTGGCCGCAGTGTAGGCAACAACACGATACTCAGCTTCAGTAGAAGACTTCGAAACAGTAGGTTGTTTCTTAGAGCGCAAGGAGATCAAATTCTTCCCTAGGAAGACAGCATAACCAGTAGTAGAACGCCGAGTGTCAGGACACCTGGCCCAATCAGCATCAAAATAGGCAACAGTCACAGTAGGAGAGCCAGTACTATGAAGAAACAGCCCGTAATCAGAAGTTCCCTGCAAATACCTGAAAATTCTTTTCACAGCATGAAGGTGAGTAGTACGAGGCGCATGCATAAATTGAGAAACCGAATTAACAGCATAGGCAATATCAGGACGAGTCATAGTCAAATATTGTGGCAAGAAGTTCACCATATAAGAGAGAAAGAGTGACACGAGAGACAACATGAGTACGTACGGGTTTGACAGTATGAAGATGAAATTTCTGAAGAAGATCTACTACATATTTAGTATGAAACAATAGCAAACCCTAAGGAGTACGTAAAACATGAATGCCTAAGAAATAATGCAAATCACCCAAATCCTTCATAGCAAACTGGGCAGAGAGGACACTGATAAATTTCTGAAGCAAAGAGGAACTACTACCTGTAAGCACAATATCATTAACATAGAGCAATAGAATGATAATATGACCACTGTGTTTGAGAGTGAACATGGAGGTGTCACAACTGCTGCACTTGAAACCAATAGAGAGTAGAAAGTTGTTGAAACGAGAGAACCAAGCTCGAGGAGCTTGCTTCAAACCATAAATAGATTTTCGTAACCGACAAACATGATGTGGTTGAGAAGGATGTTCAAAACCAGGAGGCTGACGCATATAGACTTCCTCATTGAGGAAACCATGAAGGAAAGCATTTTTAACATCGAGTTGACGAATAGACCATTTAAAAGTAGCAGCAAGAGTTAAAACTAAGCGAACAGTAGTAGGCTTAATGACAGGACTAAAGGTTTCAAAGTAGTCAATACTTGCCTGCTGATGATTACCAAAAACAACAAGCCTGGCCTTAAACCGCTCCACAGAACCGTCAAAATTATATTTAATCTTACACCCACTTACAACCAAGAGCGTTTCTATTGCTGTTGCGAGGCACAAGTTCCTATGTATCATTCTTAATTAACGCTTCATACTCATCACGCATGGTTTGTTGCCAACGTGAATCTTTAGACGCTTGCTTAAAATTAGACGTTTCAGACTCAACATCATCGGTTTTTAAATCCAATAAATTCCTAGTTGAAATGATTTCGTCTTTTAGAAGCGTGGTCATGGTATGAACATTAGTAGGATCGACACACTTAGACGACTTCCTTGGACGCCTAGGGGGAGGGACGATAGGAGACGGGGACGACTCAAGACTAGACGGGGACGGGGGGAAACATCACACCCATCAAGAAAGATGACGTGTGAGGGGGAAGGGGGCAGCAGGCCTCCCGCGGGCGCAGGAGGGTGCTGCGGGCGAGCAACATCTTGTGGCATAGGCGCACAAGATCCCGCGGGCGCGGACAGACGAAGCTGCGGCTCGCTGCTGCTGGGCGGACTCCCTGCGGGCGCGCGTGGTACCTGCGGGCAGGCAGCATGTGGCTGCGTATGCTCGCGGGAACCTGCGGGCGCAGGATGGGTAGGCTGCGGGCTGCTGCTGGGCAGCCGCGACTCGGGCTCGCAAGCATGCTGTGAGCAGGCAGTGGGTTGCTGCATGTGCTCCCGGAATGCTGCGAGCTCGGGGGATGGAAGACTCGAGGACACACTCCGTGGGTCACTAGACAAAGGAAGACTCGGAAACCAAACCAAGGGGTCAAGGGGCTCATCCAAAGACGAACCAATGGGTGAGCTAGACACAAGGGAACGATAGGAAAATTTCCGTTCACTAAACAAAACATGACGACTTGTGTAATTTTGCCAGAAACAGGATCAAGTCATCGATAACCCTTATAATTTGACGCATAGCCAATAAAAACGCATTGAATCGACTTAGCCTGCAATTTATTGATTTTAGGACCCAAAATAACGGAAAACAGGCACACCCAAAACATTTCAAAAACTCATAGGAGGGGGGACGATGAAAAAGCTTAGCAAATGGGATGAACCCTGTGATGCCGAACTGGGAAAACGATTTATCGTATAAACCGCCGTATAACACGCATCGACCCAATATCGAGTTGGCAACTCAGATTGAATAAGCAAAGTACGTGCCATCTCGATAATGGTTCGATTTTTCCTTTCTGCAACACCATTCTGCGCTTGAGTCCTAGCACAAGACTTTCGAAAATAAATTCCCGAATCACAAAAATGTTGTAGCAAAGGAGTATTATCAAACTCTCGTCCTCCATCACTTTGGAAAAATTTAATTTTGGAATTAAACAAATTCTCAACAAGTTTCTGAAAAGCTAAGAAGGTCGAATAAACATCAGATTTTAGTTTAAGTGGATATAGCCATGAAAAACGCGAATAATCATCAACAAAAACCACATAATACTGAAAAAATTGATTCGATTTAACAGGCTATTGCCAAAGATCACTACGTATCAAATATAAGGGATAGGGAGCACGATGAGTCACAGACTCAAAAGGCAAGCGATGTATCTTTCCTACTTTGCAATGAACACACTCGTCTTTAAACTTAGAAAAACATGAAATCAAGTTTTGTGAACGTAAACTTCCTAAAATTCTAGCAGAAGTATGACCAAGGCGAGTATGCCAAACATCTCAAGACTCCTTGGTGGCTATGAGGGCAGGGACAGACGACTCTGGGCAGCCTCGGGAAGACTTTGAACAAACTCGGGAAGACGACTCTGACTCTAGGATGTGAGGTTGAAGAGGGTAGACACCATTCCTACTGATTCCCCGCAACAGAACTGTCCCCGTGGTCTTGTCCTTAACACAAACAGAAGACTCGTCAAAACAGACTATGCAAGAATTATCCTGACATAACTTTTGAACAGATATCAGATTATGTTTTAACTGGGGAACATGACACACCTTCGTGAGACGAAGGGGGCGACTAGGGGAAGACAGAATCAAATTACCAAGTTTATTAATGGGAAGTCGTGTGCCATCACCAACAACAATAGAACTCGAACCAGTGTAAGGAAGAGCGTTAGATAGCTTACCATCCTGTGAGGTCATGTGGGAGGCGGCTCAAGAATCTGGATACCAAACGGAGTCATTTGTTTCACCACCAACAGACAGTGCAGCTAGGGCACGTGTGACACCATCAGGAGAAGAAGGCACAAAGCTAAGATTGAAGCATTGAGGGCAATAGGCTGCTTGATGACCTGGATACCAACAAAGACCACAAGTATCAGAGGAAGGGATATTGGCTAAAGTGCCGTAAGAAGGATTACTTCTTGCTGAAGAAAAATCATTTGCAATATAATTGGCACAAGAATAATCAACATATGAAACGTTAGATACATTACCTATACCATTATTTCGGGCTGCATTGCCGCGACCACCCTGTCCTCCATTGCCACGACCATTTTTTGTTGTTTCCACGACCACCATTGTTGCGATTGTTCCTATTCTTATTCTTTCCACCCCCTTGACCCTTAGAAGTCGAACCACCAGAAGAGGATGATTGAGACCCCGAAGAGACAGACTGGACAGCAACCAAGGCTTGATGCGTAGTGGGTGCCTCATTATAAGCACGTATAGCCTTAAGACGTTGCTCATGTTGTAAAAGTTTGGGGCGAAGATCATCAAACGTCAAGGAAGATTGAAATTGCAACAAAGTGGTAACAAGAGGATCATAATCACAATCCTTTTCAAAGAAGTCAAGGTATACTGAACAAGATCATATTGAGAGACAGGACACTGAATAGCAGCTAAAGAATCAACAATAACTTTAAGCTCACGGAGAAATGACTCCATAGACTGTTGTTCAGGTTTCTTTATATGACTCAAACGACCTTTGAGTTCCATAGACCTAGCCATACTAGCCTGTAAGAAACGGGACTGTAACCTATTCCAAATCTCCACAGCAGTATGCAATTCATGAACATCCATCATAACATCACGAGAAATAGAAGCATATAACCACAATTTAATTTGTTGATCAAGTCTCATATACTCGTAAAATTGAGGGTTAGGCAAAGAACGACCATGATTATCAAGTAAAGTAGACGGAGGAATCGGAATAGTACCTTCAACAATACCAAGAAGTTGGTGTGTCGAAAGAAAACACGTAACCTGAGTCTTCCACATAAGATAATCTTCGGGAGTGGCTAACTTAATAGAAACCACCCTAGTGATGTCATGATGGGTGAGTGATGCAGCGGTGGGCAGGGAAGGTTGTGTAAATGTCGGAAACACCGACGAGGAGGGTTCAAACCCTGGCGGAAATCGAGTAGGAGTCCGCAACGTGGTAGCGCTCGCGTGCAAGGCGGAGCTTGAAACATCATAGAGCATGGAAGGTTATGGTGAAGACCACAACGGGGCACCAGAAAGACCACGGCTGAAGGCGGTTTGACCACCAAGAAAAGGCGGGGGCTGGGCGGTGGTGTAAGAGAAACCACCATTACCCGTGAAGAGACCCACGCTGGCCTGGGCTGCACCATCATACGATCTGGGCGGCGCTGCTAGAGGAAGGCGGGACTGTGGTGGTGCGCTGCCAGAGGCGCCGGAGGCCGGCGGTGAAGCAGTGGTGGCCGGAGTATGTGACATGCCGGAGGATGCGTGAGGTTAAAAATTAGGGCAGAAAAAGAAACCCTAAAAAAAAAATAAGCGGAAGAGAGAAAAAATTAACCTAGGCTCGTGATACCATGTACGAGTATTGAGAATAATGATTGGCTAACCTGTTTAGGTTGCTTGGCACTGTTATATATATAGAGTTATGAAAAACTATCTTTACAAGCCTACTAAGAGTCTAATTACCAAATTACCCTAATATATATTTCTTTACTCGATGAAGAGTATGGTCTGGAGTGAGGTGACTAACAATCAATTTCTAGCTTTAATTGGGCAAGTGGAAATTCAGTCATCTCGCAGCTGCGGTTCAAGGTTTCATTTGGTAAATAATAGATTTCTGTATGTATTGCACATTTGGTTATGACTTAATTGTCAAGTATGACCTACAGACCAACAATCTGCGTGGAGAAGTGTTTGATGAGCAACGGTGTATAGGAGACCCTGTTTTCTATGGAATTGGGGCAACAAACACTGTGGCTCCAGCCTATGATGAGACCCAGTGTTGCTATGTTGACCTTTGACGATAAGGTCTTTGTTGACGTTGAGGACTTGGTTGTGGTGCATCCTCATGAAGATGAAGCTGCTAGGACTTTACGGGTTTACAATGATGTTCGAGCTATCTTCACCGTCAACCATGTGCACATTTTGCTCTCTCCTGATTGGCTTGACATGGTAGACCTAAAACATCGAGGTAATTTCTTTTTCTAAAATTAAATAACATTTTCCTTATTTGTTTTGCTTGTGTTGAACTTTGATTAACATAATATTTAGAAGAATCTAAAGGGCATTCTAAGAAAACAAAATCATCAATTGTAGTTGGTTATTAATGTATAATATGCACTTCAATTGTAGTTGGATATGGTCGCACGGGAGGAAAGGAGGAGAGGAAGTGCAGGGGCGGTGTGTGTGGGGAGGGCCCGAGTTTGTCGCAATACATGGATATAGCCCTAAGTATTATAGGTGGACAACTAAGTGCAAGATAGGAACTTTTTTGGTAAGCTTGCAAAGGCTTTCAGGCTTAGCTTTCCTTCTTCTTTGATTCAAAATTTTCGGGGTTTTATAGAAGAACAACTAAGTGGATCTAGCTTGCCAAAGCACAACGATCGTCGTAACTTTAAAGAGTAAGAAAAATCAAAGGGAACCAGATTTCAAGCATAAGATTACTGTTGAAGAGCTTTGGCTAAATGCCACTGGTCCGCTATGGGTCACGAAACAAATGGAACCTCTTGACTTTAGACTTTCAGGAAAATCTAACACTGACATGTCTTCCAATTTTTCTTCTGCTGGTGTCTAACGAGCGGTTGATAGTACCTGTATGCAAATAGATTATTAGTCATACAAGTGAAACACTATTAATATTTTCTTGTTATATAGTAATTTTCTGCCATATTGTTTGGGTGCTATTTTCTTTTCTTTGGTGGATGGGTAAGAAAGTTTGGTGATTTTAGGTTCCTCCTCGATATTGTTATGTATTATTATAAGCTATGCCCCTCATGGACTTGATATTGTTGAGAAGGGTGCCAACCGAAGTTTAAGAGTAATGAGTCTTTGGAGGCGTGTTAAGAGAGATAGGGAAGGAACTAAAGACAAGTTTTAAATTGTGGTGAGATAGATTGTTTTGCTTGCTATTCATAATTGACCTGATATGCAACTGTGTTAAATTTAACATCAATTTCAAACATTTTATGGAAACCAAAATGCATATATGTGCATGTGTATGCTGTGTGTGTGTGTGTAACTAACTTTTGTTGAGGAGGATGCACAAGGACATGTTGCAAGGGTGGAAATTAGTATGCTAAGTCATTTTGTTATATTTGTACGAAGTTCGTTGGGATGTGATGTGTTGTGTTGTAACAATGTGCATTTCGCCTACAAACTGAGCGTGAGATAGTGATATGGTCCAACAACTATATTGCTGAAGGTCCTAGTTTGTTAAGCTGTCCAACTGGTGTCTGCAGGTGACAACAAAGGATTGAAGAATGATTAACCTGGAAAAGACACTTAAGGAATTGTGATCTCAGCAAAAGAAACTGGTAAGTTTCATGTTTCTAGTTACTAGTTAGTATAAGATAATGTAGTGATTAACTCGCTCTGTGACATTGCAAGCCTATAATATAGCACGGACTTTAGGACATATTCAGAGATGCAAAACATATGTAATGCTTAGAGTGGCATGGATCTTGCCAAAATTTTAGGTTGAGAAGTAAACTTTTTCTCATATGTTTCAAAATACTCCGCAATTACATATTCTACTTTTATGATGTCTGAAAACATGCTTTCATCTTCCTTTCATATATAGTAATGATTTATCATTAGATGTTCTAATGTTTATACTTCGTATAATTGTTCTAGGTACAAAATGTGTTTTTGTAACATTATGCCAACTTAATTTGAATCCAGACCAAGGTAGCGGTACAATCTAAATTGGAATTCAGTATTATGGCTAGTGTGTAGTGATTGTCCTTATCCTATTTTTTCAAGTTCACTAATGCTCTTATATTGTTGCAGTACTAGATTTTCAAAATTATGTGTCTAGCTTGCTATAACTGAACGTTTGTTATCTGAGATTCCAGGGTTTGCATGGCATTGTCCGATCCTGGACATTAATGCTGACACTAATGTTGCCTGCAAAAGCACAATGTAATACAGTAAGATAAATTTGGGAAGATCATATTGCTGACGCTTAATTTTCCATTCTATTTTTTGTGGTTTAAATTTTTATAGTTAAACAATAGGCGTACCTAGAAAGTCATTGCAGATTATTAGCATGCATGATGCTATATTAATTAGGAAGCAAATAGTTATCATGTTGGCGACAATTTAGCTTAGGTAATGAATTAATCTGTGAAACATGTACATGATTTTAACTGTTGGGACTTGGGAGTATGTTTGATTATTTTGGTTGTTTCTGTTTAACTTTTTCTAAGGTTGATAATGCAGTCATAGTAGATATGTAAGCAATGTTGAAAATGTTAGATATCTGAGAATTGGTTTTCCCGACAATGGCTAGTTTAGTTCATGGTTTTACATTTCTGGGGTGTCTTGCAATTGGATGTTGCCTGTTCGACTTGGCTGTGACTAAGTGAATTCTGTTTGGCAAAAATAGATGTTGGCCATTGAAACTTTTTTGTTCTATGTCTGTTGGTGTATTGCTTCAAAGTTAGTTGTTGCCTTTAATCTAGCTTCTAGCTATTAGTACGTGGGTTAATAATGTTAGTATGTTTTACTGAGTCAAAGCCATGTCTAATATCACGTTTGGGTTTGGGATAGTGGGTTTTATATTAACTAGTTGCACCGCGCGCGGCTCCCCAATATGTCGTTGTAGCTAAAGTTGTTGCTCTCTTGTAGAAGTAGCTTGGGATGTCAGAAGTTGTAGTAGAAGGTCAAGCGGTGGTGATTTGTATATGTTATTGTTGTTTAAAATGACATAATTATGGCAGTAGTAATAAAAGTAGTAATATAACAACAGTTAATAATGGCTAGTAGACTAAATTACAGGGAAAATATATTAGGATGGATAAGACTAACAAAGATTACGAGACTGCATGATCGTTGTGGAGAATCATGTTCGAAAGTTCAAGTAATAGTAATTGCAGTTGCAAAGAATTTAAAGGAAGCTAATTTGCAACCTAATCATCTTGGAATTTTATGCATTAATAACACTTAGTTGGTGATTGTGTTGGACGAGCTTTTCTTTTTTTAGGGGAAAGTTAGTGCAATTACATTGATAAAATATCCATAAGTACATAGGAGGAGACCTCTAGACACGTGATTTTCCCAACACTGCTCAATTCCGAATGGCACTAACTTAGCTAGGTGGTGGGCAACACTATTCCCATCACGCTTGACGTGAGACCATCTGAGAAAATTAGAACACCTACAGTTCCAAGCTTAATCCTCTAACACATTATCTATATCTGAAAAAGAAAAAGTTCATGCTTTCATTTTGTGCACCAAGTTCAGTGAATCAGACTCCAATTAGATGGAACTAAGACCATGAGATTTTGCCAACTTCAAACAAAACATAGCAGCCTTGCACTCCACCTTGCCCGAACTCTCTTCATAGCAGTGAACAGAACAGAGCCCGTGAAAAAACACGAGCCAAAACACCAAGCCCCACCCACCCCGGTGAACTCAGAGATGCATCAACATTTAGTTTAATGCCTGTAGGGGGTGGCGGGTTCCAGACTGAACTGCTGCGTGGGAGGGAAAGAGGAGATAGACCATCATAAATCTTTTCAGAGTACATCCTGAAATCACGGATAGCTCGTTGCACACTTGCAATGAAAACAACAGGAGGACTCACACTCGCTTCGAACACTCATTTGTTGCGGCTGAACCATAAAGACCACAAGAGAAAAAAAAACTGCATTGTCTGAGTTCCGTGCTCAGCCTTGACTTCCATTCCATAATCAGTTCGCCAAACTCACATTCACAGGAGGAGGGTAAGGCAGATTCTAAGCCCATTTGTTCCCAGAACACACGAACAGCAGGGAACCATAGCTACATGACATAGTACAAATATAATATTATGAATACTTTGGAAGATCAAGAAATTGTATAATGCATTTAAAATGACTGTAAGTAGTAGTTTATCTATGTAGATGTTATAAATAGTTATGTCACTTTTATGGAAAGTTTGAAAAAAATCGTAACTTTACTATAAAGGGTAGCTCTATCAACAAAAGGAGCCATGTTACCACATAAGTTTATATAATGAAGGATGATAGCTATGATATTTTAACTTAATTCCTTATAAAATTAGGACCGATGGAGTATAATTAAATAATACAATTGTCACCATTAGTAGTAGTATGAAATATAAATTCATTATGAAAGCTTTCTTAGACCTGTAGAAAACTTTTTTAGACATAATAGCCAAGCTTAAGATTCATACTTGCCAAATTGAACCAGCATCATAAGGGCAGATATGTGAGTGAGATCATCTATCGAAAACATAGAGTCACGAGAAGTGCTAATAAACCAAGAGTACCGTCCATCCAACCATTATAGCGAAAAAGATTTGAATTCCTTGCCCCGAGATGGTGAGATCTGCGGTTGTATCAGCCCTTTATTCCGGAAATATAAAATAACAATAAAAAAAGCATATTGAAACATCTCAAATTCTCAATAACTGATACATCATTGATAAGGTAACCATAACAGAAGGTTTCACTTCTCATTGTTTGACAAGATCAAATTAATAAGCACTTTATCTTCGTCCCTCAGATTGAATCAGAAAAATGAGATGAAGACGGGAAGGATGAAAATGTTTATTATTAAATAACTTTCTGAGATAAAGGTCAGAGTACCTTCAAATGTTCAGTTAGCTCATTAGCTTGCAAAATGTTAGCAAGCTTTTATTGACCATATCCATGTCAACTGCTATACCTGTAAATGTAACCAACATTAACATAAAAGAAAATAATCATATATATGTGCAGCACACATTTCTTTTTCACACACATTTCTTTTTCACAAGTTATGTATCTCTCCCATATTAAAGATAAGCTAACAGTCCTTTATATATTGAAGGTTGGACCTCACAGCTCTTACCTCAATGAGATTCACACTAGATGACCTTACCTTACAAAGTCTGGTTAAAAGAAGCCAAAAAGTAAGTCAATTTAGTTGAACATTACCTGTATGAACGTATGATTTACCGAGGTATACAAATCTAGAAGCCTATATATTCCGGACCACACTCACTTTGGATATCAGCATGATTAATACAAAAGTTCATGGAAATCTAGTAAATGACAAAAAAGGAAGACGAAAAGGAAAACACCTAATACAAGAAACTTCAAGTTTGTATTTTGTATCATATGACAATTATACAGCAAACATTACCTAGAATATAGAAGGTTCCACATCTTCCACCATTACTTTATATCCGTATTTGGGTTTCCGGCAAGTCCAAAGAACTGAGCTCTAAATAGAGGAGAACAAGCAACAAGTATCAAGTTATGGATATTGAATGTCTCATCTCCAACTTTGAAAACAATGTCGTACCCATTCGTTCTCAAACAAATCTTTATACCAGGTGATAGCATGATTATGCTATATTGTTTGGGTCTCTCCATACGATTTCTAACAATTTCGACAGTGCACTTCAACACAAGCTATCTTTCCTCAAATATTCGGAGTGTTCTAAGGTCGCTCTCCTGAAAAAACACTTATAGTAATTCTGAAAATCCAAGGAATGGTCAGACAGGAAAAAATGCCATGACAGTATCATCAAGAATGGTGCTTTTACAACCAGAAATACTTGTTATGATCTTTATTCTGCAGAATTCACTAAGGGAGTGTAAAAATATTAATTAAAAACAAACTCATCCATCTCTTCATGCATACAGTGATACAGGTAACAAGAAAAGATACCCGATACTCATTGTAAACCCCAAAAATAAGAGAATACCAAGAAGAGTTCCAAATCAAACCAAGATGGAGTTAGTACTCCTCTTCTCACTTCTGAATTCAGATGTATATTCTTTCTGGGTATATTCTTGTTTGTTTATTAATGAAAGCATAAATGAGAAGGCAAAAAAGTACTTAAGATTTAAGAAGCTCAACTTTGCAGCCACATTATTGAGCGTGCTATTTCAATAATAAAAAAGTAAGTTCCTAATTGGCATCATAAATTTAGGAATTTGATCCTTTCATCCTAACATGTTTTTTTTGCTCTTTACTTTAGTCCATCTTGCTATCAGCACTCGAGATAGAACTCGCTGCAAGTTTATGCTAAGACTTAGATAGTTTTTCTTTATGAACTTTGCCTAGAACATTTCAATACAAAATAGTAAAAGATATTGAAAGATTAAACACATATGGAAATAACATTACCCAAAATTGGAGTGCACTTGCAATGCTAGTATTGGTTTAAGTGGTTTAACCCTTACATCTCAATAAAATGAAAAACTCGTTAGACAGTTGAGATGGAAATTACAGTCTCCGGCGATAATGGTGATAAAAACTCGTTTAACTATAGTAAATAAAATTAAACAAAAAGTCTCAAACAAGAAGCAAAGAGAAAGTACATACTGATGAATTTAGAGGTTGCATTACTACAGCCGTAGAAGAATTCGGAGTCTTTGGAACTCCAAATATCATGTTTAGATTTACCTCCACTGACCTACAACTCAAATCAATCACAAAAGCCAAATCAGATCGAAACAACGTCTTCCTAAATAATCATAAAATAAAAACAGTGAAAAGATGAATAAATGAGCAAACCGGAACAGAAGAGATCGTAACTCCAACAGAAGCATCATTTCCTAAAAATCAAACAAAAAAATCAGAGAAATCAATCATTGAATACACAAAAAAAAAAAACAGCAGAAAATGCATTTTTAGAGAGAGAAAGAGAGATTACGGAGAAGGCGGTAGAGCGGTGGCGCGGTGAAGGATGAGGAGCGAGAAAAGAGAGAACGAAGAAGCATACTAAAAATCCAACCACCACAATGACGGGAAGATATCGCCGGAAAAGACGATTGTTGTAGTTATAGTTGTAGTATAGGTGGTGGCGCAGCCGTGGAATCGCCATATCCTAGCGCGAAAAATTTCATGACTTCAGAAAATTGAATCGACAAGACTAAACCTACAGATCTAACATGTAAAGAACAAATGAAAGATAAAAACTAATAAATTTAATAAGAAAGGAGATACCAGTACACGAATTGGAGGCCAATTGCAGCGCCATATTGGTGTAATCAGATTGACCCTTGAAACCCTAGAAAAGAAACATTGAAATTCAAGGATCTGCAAGAAAAAATTGCTATTGGCATCTTCCTGGCATGGTGATAATGCTTAAATTAAGCGGAATTAGAGAGAGAAAGTAAGGGATTGATGCGAGAGAAAAAAATAGAAGTGGACAAATGGAGGGGAAAGCTCGAGAGAGAGGCGAGCTCAGTGTGCAAGAGAGAGGGAAGCCAAACAAATTGGAGGAAAGGGTTCATGTGAGAGGCACGTGGGAAGTGGGAACTGTTCCTCCCAACAGTAATTTCCCAACTCCCACTTTTTAATATGTATGTATAGATTAGTCAAAGTATCAGTTTATGTATAAGGGTTTTAGCGGGGTAGTGGCCTAGTGGGTTTAGATGGCCTCAATATTAGGAAGTAGTTGTGCTTGTTTTTTAGCTATTTAAATCTCTTGTATTTTCAGTTTAAGAGTATTCAAACAATATTTTCTTTGTGTTTCATTTTTCCTTCTGCTACAATTCTCATTTCATTTGTATCCTTTAGTTCAACAATGTCTTCCTATCTTTTTCTTACAACTTTTATTTATTTTGACTTGTGATAGTTATCTTGGTTTAAGTATTTTCTGCTACAATATTTTAAATAAGTCGAAACGTTCTCACGCATAGTAATTGCGCTTTAATAATTTTCTTATATTTTGTTGAAAAGCGAGGTGCCAAAGTTTCTTACTTGAGCGTCAAATTGTTCTTATGTATTCATCTTTTATATCGTCCAAGTGATTCTGTATCTTCTTTTTACTTTGTTTCACGTCTCATGCTCCGTGCTTTCTTGTTTATAGTGTGTTGTATGTGTCTAATGTTGTTAGAAATACATCTTGTTGGTTTGTGGTTAACCTTATTCGTTTTAAGTTTTTTCAACCTAATTAGTTGGTGGTGATGCGAATACAAATACTTCTGCCCTTAGCATCCACCATGTATTGTTGTTGTGCATGCAGTGATACTAATTTTTATGTAGGACGGCAGGAAAGATTGTTAGCTTGTAGCAGACTGCAGTATCTTACATTAAGATATTTCACAATTAATAGATACTAATTATGTTTTGGTTTTCTTTTTTGGGTTCCCCTCAGGCAAATATCTACTAATAATACCTTAAAATTGTAATAATCAATTAATGGTGGAGAAAGAGCAAAAGGTGAGACTTTAATTACCATCACAGTTTAATGGAACATAGGAAATGGGACAAAATGCGATTAAAGCGCATAAATGCAACAAGATTAAAACTCCTCAAGTCCTCATTGTTTTCAAGGTAAATCTAGTAGTTATCTTGTCTTAAGCTGTTATCAAGATTAGTACAAAAGAAGTACTATTTGTAATAAAAATACTCGTATTAATCCTCTCCATGTAATCTGCTTCTGAAACATGTAATATCCTTGTTAATATTTGAATGTTACACTTGTTTTCTGAACATATATCGTAGAACACATCTGTGAGAGCTTTGAAGCTTATTACAGGTATAAGCAAATGTCATGGAAGTCGATAAATAGATCAATTCATATGTAGTACTGTTTAATGTCATCAAATTGAGCTGGTTAGCCTGTAATTAGCCAGCAAATGTCTAGTGTCCAGAATTCGACACTAGAAAATCACGTCTTTTAAGCAAAAGTATCTAGATATGAAGTGCTATTGTCTTCTGATCCTCTGTCTCGAATGCTGGCATTTTTGCCTTGTAGCTGATACACATTTCCTAAGATCTTTGATGCTGGCCATGACCCTCCACATAATTTTTAAAAAAAACTTATGTTTGTTTGAATAAGAAAAGCACCCAATCATTGATAGATTGGAATATAAGTTTCTATGTTTTCACTATTCCAACATTGATAACAATTTAACAAATGGAAGGAGCCCTTTTCGTGTTTTCATCCACTAGTTGAAAATAACAAACAAATTACGAAATGAATGAGTAATCTATAACCTTTGTAAAAGGGAGGAAGGATTTACTGTTCATGTGAACAGTGAAATGGGTCTCAAACCACTGATGTATTTGAGCCGCTTAGCTTGTTTTTTTTTTTTCGCTTTTAGCATTTTTATAAACTCCCCTTGTCAACGTTTTCCGCTTTCATATACTCCCCTCTCTCTCTATGTTACCAGAGCATTCTGATTTCTAATAAAGACAATCTCTTTTATCTTTCTCTCTCTTTCTCCCTTCTTCTTCTTCATCTTCTCTCTCATCATTGTTGTAGATTCCAGTATATCGGAAAACAGCATAAACTGAAGATGTCACTGAGAGTGTTAAACCCAAATGCAAAAGTGTTCCAACAAATAAGAAGCACTTCTTATGATTATCAATGGCGATAAATCTAAACTCTGAAGACACCATCTAGCACCCAAGAAATTATCAAAGTTTAGAAAGAGAATCTGCAGCAAAATCTCAAGTAATTAAACCCATCTTTCCTTTCTTTTAATTCCCATCTTTTCATTTCTTGCGTCTTTTTTTTTTCAAATTTGATTCAGGCCATTGTCTATTTGCGTTAACCTATATTCTGTTTAATTTACTCCATTAACAAATTCAATTAATGCTTACATGATCTTGGGTTAGATATTCCCTTAATTTGTAGACACACACACTCTCTTGTACCTAGCTATTTTTCGATTTGGGTGTTTCTTAACTTCTTGTATGTGTCTCTTTTTTCTCAATATGTGGTTACATTAAATTAGAGTTCAATTTGAATTTTCTATTCCTTTGTTTAGGTTGTATTTGTTGTTAGATCTGACTCATCTGATACATAGCTAAGATGTATTAACTCATAAATCAAGAGGATGATGTCCAAATCAACATGAAGTTTTCATTTTGGAGGAAGCCAAGAACGGTGTGGAGGGAGTAGTTCATATTATGTTTGACAAGGTATTATAATTTTTGTATAATTTGTGTGCAACAAATTATGGATCCTTTAATCTGTTGGATGAATATAATGTGAATCAATTTCCCATTTTTTACTTGCTTAATTAGTTTTAGGAAAAATTGTGAATAAACACCTGCACGATACACATATTTCAAAATAACCACCCCATTTTCATTTGTGTTTAAATAACCACCTCTCCATTTCTTAACTTTTTCAAATACCCACCTGTTAACGGAATTGGTTAACACCGTTAAGTGTGGACCCCAAATTTTTTACTAAATTACCCTAATTCCCTCTAAATTATCACTAATTACCTTACTAATCTATACTTTGACCGGTCAAATCATGATTAATATTTTAAAATTCCTTTTTTTTACAATGTTACAATTTTTAGAAATATATATTAGATATATGACATTGTAATGGATACAAATTTGGAGACAACATATAATCACAGTTTTAATACCAAAGACGACGTTATTTCAAAAAACGGATATCGGCGTAAGCCCTTTATGGGCACGAATCTCGAGAATTCCAACGAAACGACTACCTACAAGTCGGTGTTTTCGGGAATATACGTCTCGAAGTTCGTTTTTCGAAGAAAAAAACGTAGTGTTCCGTCCGAAAAAGCCGTCTCGAATTACGTTTCCGAAAAGTCGGCTTGTAGGTACTCGTTTCATAAGGATTCTAGAAATTTGTGCCCTTAAAGGGCTTATGGTGGTGTCCGTTTTTCGAAAAAACGTCGTGTTCCGTTCGAAAAATCCGTTTCGAAATATGTGTTCGAAAATTCGGCTTAAGGGTACTCGTTTCGTAGGGATTCCCCCAATTCGTGCCTAAAAGGGCGTACAGCGATGTCAGTATTTAAAAAAACGGCGTTCTGAAAAAGTCATCTCGAATTACGTGCCTGAAAACATGGCTTGTAGGTACTCGTTTCTTAGGGCTTTTAGAGATTCGTGCCCATAGAGAGCGTACAGTGTGTTCTGTCTGAAAAACTCGTCTCGAAGTACGTGCCCGAAAACCCGGCTCGTAGGTACTCGTTTCATAGGGATTCTCGAAATTCGTGTCCATAGAGGACGTATGACGGTGTCCGTTTTTCGAAATAACGTCGTCTTTCGTATTAAAAACGCAATTATATGTTGTCTCGAAATTTGTGTCCATTACAATGTCATATATCAAAAATTAATAGTTTAAAAAATTGTAAAATTGAAAAAAAATATAAAATTAAAATGTTAATCATGATTTGACCGGTCAAACTATAGATTAGTAAGACAATTAGTAATTGTAGGAATTATGACTGGTAAAATAATGAACTTATCTGAGAATTGTCGTGGCGTGATATGATCACTGCCCTAAAGTTGAAATTGCCCCGCTACGAACACACGGACTTATGGCAAACCAACCTCCAGGGTTAACACGACATTGACTCGCCGGTGAAGTACAGAGAGACAGTTTGAGAACGCTCTTAATATTGCCCAGTAATAGAGATTGTAAAATAGAGTAGGAGGAATTAACCTGTGTCCCAAAACGGTACCAGAACCCATCTATATATAGGAACTGGGAAGAAGAAGTAGAAACAAATCATGGCTATTTTTAGGGAAGTGGAACGACAGTAGTGGGAAGGTAGAAGTAGCCCACTAACAGGAAGTGGAAACAAAAAACTTCTCAAGTAACCAACTCAATAGGTAATAGGAAGAATAATATTAATAAATGCATTACTTACCTTTCACTCTTCTTATGTAGAACTACTAACCTTTCACATTCTTTTGAAGCAATTAAGAGTTTTTCTCACAACATTATGACCAAACTCCAACAATCCCCCACATGATTCAAAAGAAGAAAACAGAATGAAACAGGGCTGGAAAAAAAAGATATGGGCAATAGATACTCAGTTTTGTAAGCATCAATGTCTTAGAGACTTGAATTGATACCCAGCGCATACAAGTATGTCATACTGTCGTATTAGGTAGATTTCTCTTTGAACCTGCTACGGAGTTTATAATCAATACTTGCGCACTAAACCTTTTTCAAAATAAGAAACGTTCTCGCGATATATATATAAGTGCCCCACAATGCCTGGATTTTCATGAATGCTCTAGAGACCCTAAGCCTTAGGGATCTCATAGGGGATTGGGCGTAACCCCCACATTCACATAAGTAAGTTCATCAAGTTTGTACTGCTTCAAACCACCTTATCAAGGCTATGAGCTTATTAAGAGCATTTTGCTAATCCTTACACATTTTACAGTAAAAACAAATACTACATCACTTTTATTAATATAGGAATGGTAGTAGTATTTACTACTTGAGTTTTTTTATGACTTAGTTTGACCCTTGAACTTAGAAAATTTCTAAGAAGGGTATCAATCATAATTCACTCCACAATAGGCTTTAAACCCATTCCTTGTGCTAACTCTAGCACCATATTTCTACAAAGGCCTTTCGTGAGAGGATCTACAATATCCCTCTCAGATTTTACATACTCATGTGATATCACAATGCATAAACACAATGTATCTATGATTTCTCATAGGACTATCCCATCTCAATGGAGTATAGACAGATTAAGGACACTCATTGCCCAATCTCATATACAAGTGATGAATCCATCAAGTCCAATTAAAGAACCACCACATAGGCTATAGATCCATCATGGACAAACAATTCAACCTCTTAATGCATGGTGAGTGCTACACAAAACATACCTGCAAAGAGACATGAAACCTGACAAACACAATATAGACCGTTAAGAAGTGGCTAATGCCATCAAATTACCCCCACAATGGGCAAAAATCTTTCAAAAGCCAGTTTTTGACTTGACTGATTCAACTATTTGAATCCTAATTCATAGTTGACTTTGCAATCCCCTCTTACGTTGCAATTGAAACCAATGCACCAATACTCATGGAAAGTACCTTGACTAAAACTGCTTTGTATCATAAACTTTCTTACTGCAAGACAACATCAAGTCAGGATCATATTACTAGCATATTAGACTTGTAACTCAGTACATCGTCATTTAGAAAAACGCTTTCTAAAAAAAATCCACAACCTTGTGCTTTATATATGGTAAGCTGACAAACTAAGTCATAAGCAATACATGTTAAGAACAACACAAAACCATCAAGTTTAGAAAACATACTTAGGAAAACACTTATTTCCTCTAAAATCAAACCAATGGGTTTCTCAAACTTAGCTCTTAATCCATGCTCTACAAATCCATTGCTCCCTAGGCTGAGGAGGATGGAAATCAACTCAAGACACTTTGCATAATAGAGTACTACAAATCCTAATCAATCAAGAGATTTAGTAATGGACCCTATACAACACACTTAGCAGAATAAATAATCATACTTTGTATAGGCAATTAAAGTCCACACAGAAAACAAAGTAAACACATGGAAGTTTCGTTCTCCAACACTCTCAAAAGAGAGCCCAAACAACATTCCTATTTGTTTCAAACTCTAACTTACCCCCCGCATTGCAATCTAATACAATGATAAATATGTAAATGAAAACAAGCATTAAGCATTCAAGAAACATATTATGCAAGTTTAGAGTTTAATAGCATATAGGATGATCAGGAAACTTTCCTAAGCACATTGAAGTCTCGATAGCATTCCATATGCGTTTGACCGCTCTCTTTTCAACCTTTGCCCTTTGATTCATTTCATCGAACACTTGGTGTGCAATCAAGAAAATTATGCCCACACATTATACCAATGATAATCTTAAAATAATAGTCTTGAAAAAGGTTTTTCGAATCAAATCCAAATTAAATTATGACTTGGAAAACTAAAACTGCTCGAAAAACACTTTTCCCAATCGAATTTGGACTCGACAGGGCAGTGCTCACTACTAAGTAGTGAGTCTTTCTCAAAACGCTATTTCCACCCAAAAAACACTACTTAAAAACGCAAATCGGAGACATTTAAGTTTTCGCAGATTTTCCCAGATTTCGTCAAAACCTTTCGCATAAATAAATTTGTCATTAAACCTACGAAAATCATACCATCCAACCAGCCTATTCAAATTAGGGTTTACAAAACCCTAGCATATTGAAATCAAAGCACGTAGAAAATCAAATCATAGAAGATAAGATAGTTTTCACCCAACTCATAGGTTTAGCAAATGATTTTTCACAACGATGAAAACAACATATCCAAAAAGTCCCAATAAATCATAACAAGATTTATTCAACGGAAATAAATCATAACAAGATTTATTCAACCAACCCATGGAAAAAACTTACGGCCATTAAAATAAAATTATAAATCAATCACCTTTTAGACCACTACCAGCCATATTGAAACGATAAACAGAGAATCAATTTCAACTTTAGATTGTAGGAATTATGACTGGTAAAATAATGAACTTATCTGAGAATTGTCGTGGCGTGATATGATCACTGCCCTAAAGTTGAAATTGTCCCGCTACGAACACACGGACTTATGGCAAACCAACCTCCAGGGTTAACACGACATTGACTCGCCGGTGAAGTACAGAGAGACAGTTTGAGAACGCTCTTAATATTGCCCAGTAATAGAGATTGTAAAATAGAGTAGGAGGAATTTTCCTGTGTCCCAAAACGGTACCAGAACCCATCTATATATAGGAACTGGGAAGAAGAAGTAGAAACAAATCATGGCTATTTTTAGGGAAGTGGAACGACAGTAGTGGGAAGGTAGAAGTAGCCCACTAACAGGAAGTGGAAACAAAAAACTTCTCAAGTAACCAACTCAATAGGTAATAGGAAGAATAATATTAATAAATGCATTACTTACCTTTCACTCTTCTTATGTAGAACTACTAACCTTTCACATTCTTTTGAAGCAATTAAGAGTTTTTCTCACAACACTATGACCAAACTCCAACAGTAATAATTTAGATGGAATTAAGGTAATTTAGTGAGAATTTAGCCTCACACTTAACGTTGTTAGACGATTCCGTTAACAGGTGGGTATTTGAAAAAGTTAAAGGAGGGAAAGGTGGTTATTTAAACACATATGAAAATGGGGTGATTATTTTGAAATATGTGTATCGTGCAGGTGGTTATTCACTATTAATAACCATGGTTTCCCTTTAATTAGTTTATTGGCAGGATTTGATTGATGCTTTTTTTTCGTGATTTCTGTTGATACTAGACTTATTTATTTTATCAACATGTATGAGCTGTGAAGTCAGGTTATGGGAATGCAGAAGGATAAAGCACTGCCATCCCTATTTTTGGGAAGTCTTATCCCTCCTTTTTGCATATCTTTTTCTGTCGCATTTTATATAGACTTTGCCATCTTGCTTTCAATCTCATCCTCTCAACCTATTCTCTCTATCCTTAGTTTTAAGAGAAAGAATACACCGGAAAATTAAAGAGAGAGTAATGGCTGATATTTCTCTGAGAAACTTTGCTCACATTTTTGGTATCTGTGTTTTTCTTAAACCTCGTTAATGGCAGACTAGACAGCAATGAAATGATATAAGTTAATGTAAGCTTTTAGCTAAATTTCTTTGTAAACCTCGATATATGCTTTCTATAGAAATTGATATCAAACTCCATGGAAGAATCGATGAACAACTTACAAGCATTCGATGACGGATAGGTTAGTTAGCTCTTAATTTTTGCTTGCACTTAAGTTTTTTTGTACCGTATTTTAGTTCTTCCTCCTTCCAAGTCCCTTTTTAACTCTTGAAGGCTGAAAAAATTGTTCTACTTACTTCTTGCTCTATTTTTCACTGCCTTCAGTTGTCCATTACAAATATGCAATTATTGGGCTGGTCAATTTTGAAGTTCTAGGCTCATTTATAAACCCTGAAAAGTTTGCCTTTTTTCTTTTTTAGCTGCCATTTATAATATTTGCTTGAGTTTTTTTGTGTTTACAGCTATGTTACTCAGACACGTTTGAGTGTCTACTCGGATACGGGTGTCCAAGTGTCCGACTCGGCTATTTTGTAGAAAAAAGTCGAGTTTTTAGTTTAAAATGAAGTATCCAACTGAAGTGTTGTGTCGGACACGACACGACACCCGATTTTTGAGGTAAATGAAGGTGTCGGAGTAACGTAGGTTTACAGGTTGTTGTTTGAGTTCACAACCATATGTGGAGTTTATTTATATTATCACCAAATGAAGTTTGAGATGGAACCATACTTTCATGTCAACCTGTCATCTCTTAGCCACTTATTGACCATTTTCTGTTTAATCTAAGTTAAACTTGATCAATTTCACCATGTTTTGACCTTTTTGAATCATAAATCATAGATAGACTTATGTAATGAACCGATCGAGAGGGAGGGATACTTTAGGAAATTAGTTCTATATCCTTATAGTGCTTGTATTAAGTCAATCTTGCATGAAACAAGTGACAATTGATAAGTTCGTTCTATTTCCTTAGCTATTCAACAACTGTTGGTACTTGATTCCGCGAGATGCATTTTTATCGCCGATGTTGATTTTTCAGTAATTTTTTACTAATCTGCATTTTTCATGAGTTGCATTCTTTGATTATAGACCCGTGGATATTTTTGACATGATCATGTTTAAATTTACTATTTATTTGCAACTTTTCTATGCATTGCGAAAGGGTGTAGCACAAGTACAAGAAGAAGAGGGAGACGAACGAAATTGGGCAAGGACTTTGGTAAGACTATGGGGGTGTTTGGCAATTGGCTGGTGGCTGTTGGCTTGTAGCTTTATATGCTGGCTTGTTTGACCGGCTGTTTTTAGTGGCTTGTTTGACCGGTTGTATGATTATTGGCTGTTAAAAAAAGTGTTTGGTAAAATTGGCTATTATTGCTGGCTGTATAGTACAAAATGGAAGTAAAAGCTAAAAGCCAACCATAAAAGCTGGTAATAGCAGCTTTTGGCTTTTGGCTGAAAAGCCGGCTTTTCAGCCACTGCAAAAGCCAGTTACCAAACACTTTTTTTGGCTGTTTGACCAGAAATAAAAGCCAAAAGCCAATAAAAAAGCCAGCTAAAAGCCGTTTGCCAAACACCCCCTATATGTCAGTTTGATTTTTCTATCTTTCTATTTGGGATATGCTCTTTACTTTTAGTTTCATACTACACTGAATTAGGTAAAGCATAAATTTTAGTCTCTAATCTTTGTTCTTGTCTGTATTTTGCTCAATTTCTTGGATTTAAATCAAAATTTTCTCTAGAGTATTCTTATATTTATGAAAAACAACCTAATATGAGAGGAAGAAAGGAGACTTTGGTATGATAAAAGTGGGTTTTCAGTTTTCCAATGTTTGGTTATAAATCATGAGCCCGAGATCGCTGACTTTTCTTTTGTCAAGTCTCTATTTGTTTGAAGGTATGATGCAGTCAACAATGATATCCCCATTGAAGGCCTTTTTTAAGCAAATGCTGCATATCAGGCTTCAAGAAAGTCTTCCCCTAGAGTGACTAATTATGAAGTTTAGTTCACAATTCAATAATTAGTCTTCTATTGCATTTGTATTGCATCCTAAGGCCATGGTTCTTGAATTTCAATCATTGTATTGTGGTGGAAAAAATAACATATATCCTCATCTCTTCAATACAACATGGAGCTTGATCTCTTCTATAAATGATGTTTTTTTTACATTGTTTGCTTCTTTGTTGTAACTTGTTGCGGCTTGTAACCTTGTTCTTCCTATATATTGTAGGTAGTAAGGAGGATCTTGTAGGAAAATGAAGAAGATACAAGTCTAGATTTTATGATCATATATTTTATTATGTATACCTCTCAGTTTTACCTTTTATTTTGTTGTATTTTGGGAAGATTTTACGTTTTTTCTTCACTCTTCTGTAGATGGAAAATTAAGCAATGGTGTAAATTTGAAATTATGACAGTCTAAGATAACTCAATCATATTCCAAATGGGTGGAACAATTTGTAGCCTTTTATAATGTACCTTTATATATCTTACCAAGGCTTGTAAAACTTGATATGGAGGTTGTTTATAGTTATTAAGAAATATATCAAAATTTTGAATTGGTGTGTAAGAAAAGTTTATAGTCACTACAACTTATAATATGGTTTGTTTGCAATTTGAGAAGGTAAGGGAAGTTGCTTGTGTATTTTATCATTTTGGTTAGAACTCTACATGGTTTTTGTGTGTAAGTTTTGAATACTTTAGGGTGCATTGTCGCTTTGTCTAATTGTGCATTGATGGTAAGTCATATGGGATATTCTATGTTACATAATAATATGTAAGATTTCCGGACAAAATTAAATGCTACAATAACCAGGAGAAGAACACAAAGTTTAACAATTGGGCATAGGGATTGTTTGTTGATGCTGCCATTGTCCGAGATTGGTTGAGATAGACTTTCCCTCAAAAATATAAACTCTTTTGAATGGTATTTCTCAATTCATTGGGCTCCTTTTATGTCAAAACCAAGTGTAAGAATCTTCTACAATCTTTGTAAATTATAAAGTGGTTTTTGCGAATATTATACTATTTTGTGTAATTATATGAAATGACGAAGTTAACTGAAAGGAGACTTACAATGATGAAATCCCAAGAACCATTGTCTCCTCCTCATCTAGCACTTTTCTCAAATATAATGTAAAATTCATTATCCAATACAATAGAGATAATTACCCTACAATTTGTTTTAAGATACTTTTGTCAAAATGAAATTTTACTACCTTGGGGGGTCGCGCGCAAACAACTAGTCTTATTCAAGTTTTGGGTTGGGAATGGGCCCTATTAAGGATAGGTATGAGCGTTGGGTAGGAATGGTCTTGGGTTAAGACCTCAACCTCGACCCTGTTGGACCCGCCCCATTTTTAAGGGTATGGGTCCGATTTTTTTAAACCCTTAGGGTTTGAGTCGAGTTTGGGTCTATGTCTAAGAAATGGATCCAAGTTTGGGTCATATAGTCAAGACCTAGGCTCGCCACGATCCGGCCCATAGATCCAAAATTTAATCTAATATAGTTTTCTTTTACCTTCAATCTTTTAGTATGTAAAGAGAATTACTAGACTTCCATAATCGAATTTGACCTAGCCGTCAATATCACTCTCTCATCCTCTCAGTCACGTTGTATTTGAAGGAAATTATGAAGTGCCAACTTATGAGACTATTCTAATATCTTATTAAGTGTAATGACCAATGACTTTGATATTTTGTAAGTTCTTATTATGCATGATGAATTCTAAAACTCTAGTTGTTAGTTCACTTTAATAGTTGGTACTTTGGTAGGTTATTCTTATTTTAATTAGCTTGAAACCCATTTTAGACCCATGTCATTTTAAAAATAATCATCAAGTACAACATTATCAAATATAAAGTGTAGAACTCACAACTTCAACTGTATGAGTAGAAATAGATTTATCCATTATTTCACTATACTTTAATGGTTCTCTTACATAGACTGATATTATGGCTTTGTAATGTAAATCAAGAGTCAAACTACAATGCTTGAAATATATATAGATTTCTATGCACGCGATGCGTGCGACAATAATTTTATTATTAAATAATCTACAGTAGATAATTTTATGGATAGTCGCATCTTACCACTTAAAATTTTCATATTTTTAGAAACTTACACATTAATGTTTTTTTTAAATTCCACCTACCATTTACAATTTTATTAAAAACTCCCACTACTTAACGGTTTTTGTCAAATTTCATTAACAAAAATCCATTAAGTGGGTCCCACATATACATTTTGTTAACAAAATGGAACTTGAAATAGTTGCAATTCTTTCCAAATAGTTGTAATTCGTTCTAAATTTGCTCTAAATAAATTGATGAAATTGACTTCAATTTCAGCGTAAACTAATAATAAAATATATATGTATGGCCCACTTCACGATTTTGTTAACGAAATTTAACAAAAATCATTAAGTGGTGGGAGTTTCTAATAAAATTGGGAATTATAGGTGGAAAATTAAAAGAAAAATTCATTAAGGTGAGAGTTTCTAAAAACGTGAAAATTTTAGGTGGTTTTGAACAAAAAAATCATAATTTTATTCAATTACGATGTGTGTTTTGGACATTGTAACATGATAAAATATGAAGGTACACAACATATTTTATTTTCAAGCTAAATTCATTTTGCCTCATTTTTCTTTGAAAACATCCCTTACTCCCCACCATCAACTACAACTTTTGTTATATAGTACCTGATAAGGTATTTTTTGCTCATTGTCCAAATGAGAAAAATTCAAAAGTACTTGAAAATACTATATCATATTTCTCGCTCATGCTAAAGTACTTTATCAGGATCAATTTGATCAAATGTGCCTTCACTCATGAACAATCAATTACTCATGTATTTCAAAATAAAAAATTTCAAATGTATATAAAAAGTATAGCAAAGTGGGTGTCTATCTATAGATCTCAAGAAAATATAATCGTTGATATTTTTTTAATTGTTTTTACTTTGTAGGTTTTTAGATATTTTAGTTAGAAGTTTTGAACATCTTTTATTAAAAATCTAATAGCTAAATTTGGAAATAAAACTTAATTACTTAATAAACTCATTGATTTATTTTATTTATTTTTCCTTTTTTTCTTTTTGGTGTCCACCCCCACCTTCTGTTCACCGACACTTTTGCTAAAAAACCAAATTGGCTCTATTAATACGTTGATAACAATAAATCGCGGTCAGCACTCAAAATATATATACTTACAACTCAAAACTTACATAGATCAAGTCACTAACGAACTATTAGTTTCATAATATTGCATTTAGCCTTAAACAATCTCATTCATTAGCCATAAATCCCATGGAAAATTAGTTAGAAAACTCCAAAGATGTGAATAAAAGATTGGAAGTTTTGTTTAGATTCTTAAGTCATCATCTAACAGAAACTACATACGAACAAACTTCAATTTAATTCATGAACTTTTTAATGGTTTCTACTCCAATTGATTGGACCTCGTATTATTAATTTTGTATTTAATTATATACACCATCTAAATAATTTTAGTTCGAATATTGTTATTTCCACGTATTTTAACATTGTTATTTTACGAATAACCCCTTTAAGGGCTTGTTCTCTTCGGCATAGAATAACTGAATTGAACTAAACTGAAATGAAATGAATAGTGATATCTGATATATGAGAGTAAAAATATTAAACTGAACTGAACTAAACTGAAAATAAGCCGAGGAGAACTGGCCGTAATTCATTTCTCCTATGTCCTTTAACCCATCAAACACTCACAATATAAGATATCCCACTTTCCCTTTGCTTCAACAAAAAGCCAAAATTACTGCGATAATTGTTCGAATCAATTTGGAATGAAGGGAGTATCACTTCAATTCAGTTTAACTTTTAACTAAAATTTCTCTTTCACATTTTACTATTCATTTAAGTTCAATTTAATTTAATTCAGTTTAATTTAATTATTTTCAATCGAGGCGAACAGACTAATATACTATCTACCCTACTAGTGTTAAAATAAATGTTGGGAGTTGGCTGCTGCTGTGAAACTGCGCAAATTATAAAGCTCTGTCTGCTGAGTGATGAGCTAACCTGAGACTGCTGCTTTATCTTGTACCTGCAGCAAGCCAGCAACATCATCTCTTTCATCTCTCTCTCTCTCTCTCTCTCTCTCTCTTCACTCCTCTATTAAATTCTACGCGGTTACGTTGCATGCTCCATACAATCCAGCTATATAAGTATAACCCTAAGTTGCTTTATTTTTTTTATATATGTAACCTTTTTTAACCTTTTGAAAATTTTATCCTGGCTATTTTTACCCTATTATTCATTTGACCTTGTACTACTAGCTGGGAAATGGATGGCAAGACCAAGATTGTTTCTTGAAATTCGAGCTTTTGGCTTTTATGTTTTGACTTTCAGTAATGATCATCTGCTTTTTAACCTAGCTCTTGTACTAGGAGTACATTCAATAATACTTTACTTTTGTCCCCTCAATTTACTTTTAACCCTTTTATTTTATTAATTTCTCACTTTTTTTTACAACTAAAGGTTAGGGTTTGGAGACTTGCTTCAGCCTCAAGCATCAAAATTGCAAAAAATTAATTTTGTCTATATATCTATTAAGAGTTAATAATTTTTTAGATAAATAGTTTTTTGATGGTCTCATTTAGACAAGATGCTCTTTTTTAAAAAGCTAAAATAATTCATTTGCATTTACAATGCTAAATTGCTATCGTTGTAAGTTGGAAATTCTTCATGACCTCTTTTATAATGTTTTTTTTGTGACAACATCCAACGAGAGGAATATCGATTTATTGTAGATTTGAAGTCAATTTGATTTGAATGAATTGATTGAAGATGAGGAATTAAAATTGCTTCGACATCATCCTTGGAAAAAAAAAACTCAACAAAACATAACTCCAATCTATATGGATGATTAGACTAATTAACAAAACAAACTTACACTTGTAGATTTTGTTGAAACTCATAAACAAAATCTAAATTAGATAAAGAAAAAGGGTAAAAAATAGCTCAGAGATTTCGGTATTTCTCACACATATACTCGAACCTTATTATAATGTATGACGACCTATATGAAAAGAAAAATTTCTTACTTTATTTTTCTATATTAGTTGGGTGAAAATTAAGACAAAGACTTTCCTAACCTTCACCATTTAAGATAAACCGAACATTTTCCTTATGGAATATAGAAATAGTTCATTTCTTTGCATTTTGAGGACATTTTTGTTTAAATCTTTGTGTTTAATTTGCCATATATAGCATTGTTTGATTAGATAGTTCATCAGATGCTATATAGCATACAGTATATAGTTACTATACCAGTATTAGTATACAATAGTATTTGATAATTGTTTCTATCTTGCAATGCCTGGTATTTCCTATACAAATTTATTCACCACCTAATTTTCTGTCTTCCAAGGGAAAAAACTTAGCCAGGCTGCTACAATAATTATCATATTTGGCAGGACAACACGTTTAAACTGGGTTTTTCTTTTACTCTCTCAGATGAGCTTTAAATGACATGGATAGTTGCGAAATTTTGTGCTCAAACTAGAAGCATTAAACAAATAGTTTGTCAACCAACTTATTTTATATCACAATGGGTAACATCCGAGCAATATTCAATTTTTCCGATTGATATACGTATGAAAATGTAGAGCAATTATAAACTAAAAACTAATTTCGGATGATTGGTATATATATCCTTAATGTGATAGTCAATTATAGATGAAGCGAATTTTTGTAGTTTCTTTACAACTTATCTGACATCAAAGTAATACAAAATACTTCATTATTTTTAAAATTAGGTGCACCCAATTCCATTTCATATAATTATACAATTTTGTGAAAATACACAAGGCCGTCGCAATAAAGAAGGGCTCATTGCTAATAGAAATAAGTTAGGCCTACAAAAATGGAAAATGATATAATTTTTTGGTATATATGTACCATAATAAAGTTCCTACGAGTTTTTAGTAAAAAAGTTTTAAAAATACGAAGTAGATATTGAAAGTGTGAGACAAATACATTAATTTGCTACACTAATGGAACTATTTAGATTTTTCAGAGTCCTTTAGTTTCGGAGGCCTTGTGCACTGGAACACTTTGAATATCCTATATAGACGGCCCTGAAAATACATAGCTAAATGTAGATAGAAAGAAGCACAAATATGCAAGAGATTGTTTAGAAAATCACACAAAATACAAGTTAGTAGAAGAGTTTGAAAAGTACTCCTACATTAATCTTAAACAAGAAAATAAAGAACATACACTTGATGATGATCAGGATGGATCAAAGAAGGGGAGATAATCAGCCTAATTATCAAAACACTCTTATGCAACAAGGTCTTTCTTTTTACCCTAAAAGTTTCAAGTTAACTTGGCTTTAATTTGCCATAATTACTTGCAACAAAAACAGTTAAGAGAGGAAGGAAGGGGGAATAGCTTATGATGATATATTTTAAGAGTCCATATACCTTTGATTTACTGACTAATTTTTGGCGAAGTCAATACCCGAACCCAATTCCCTTGTAATGGTAGCCATTGATAGGTTCCTCCAAATCGAGATGGTTCGATTTTTCGAGTCCTTTCTACTTGCTATAAATTTCATACATACACCATTGCAAGGTTCACAAAAGGTGCGTTCTTGACTTCTGCCATGGATGGTACCGTAAAATCCCAAAAGTTGTAACACATACACTCCCCTTCTCAAGCTTAGTTTTTGTCCGGTCCTCTACTAATCAAGCTTACTGCAAAAAAGGGGAAAGCTAAGTAGATTGCTAAAATAATGTTGATGTTAAAACGAATGCAAGAAAGATCATGAAGACAATCAAAGCACGCATTGCTTTTATGTGCTTCACTAACAATGTGTTTAGCTACGTCTATAAGATGGGAAGAGATAAGTTTTATTGATAGGTTCGTTAAAATTATGAGGCACTTAAGCACGAGATTAAGGCATCTCGACATGCTAGCTGAGTAAAATTTATCTTATGTCTAAATAAGATGGTACAAGTTTTTTGTTGCACAAGACAATGATATTAACAATAAATTCTTATGCTTATCACGTTATCATAAGAGGTTAGAATTAACATCTATCAGATATGACTACTCAAGTGTGTTAACGACGATAATATTTTTATTGTTCAGAAAATTATGGTAATTTGATTGTGGTCAGCACACCTACCTAGCATTCGCTCTTACCGTGTCTATTATAACATATTTCCTGTGTTTCATATTAGTTGTAATGTTTGTTTTTAGCGTTTACATTTTCATCAATATTGACCATGTTTTAGGTACCCGTGGCTACAATCACACAATTGCAAAATTGTTGTAATAGTACATATAACAAAATATCAACATCGAAGTTGTGCATTAAAGATTATAAACGAAGCAGATGTTGCAACTATATAAAACGAAGGAAGTATATTGATGGTAGATACCCTCAAAAAGCCTTTAACCTAAGTCACATGTAAGTATGTGACTCATTCTTTTAAGATGAATGAAAAATAGGGTTATGCAAGATTCAAAAAGACAAAATTTCTACCCTAGAACTTCCACTAATTTCGTGAAAAAAAACTCAAAAAGAAAAGATTAAGCACAAAATAGATGATTAAACTGGCTTACCATCAACAAAAGCACGCCGATCGAGTTGTTTGATCAAGCGCTCTCACAAGCTACAGCAGCCTTAATCCTTTCCACAGTACACTTAATCAAACTATTAACCGTAGCAACAGAACCCAAGGAGAGCTTGGCTGTAGGAATTGAATCCACTAGTATTTGGAATGCAACCGTTAACAACGAACCACCCGAGCCAACCTCCATGGCCCCACCACCGTGACCTGCCACCGGTCCATCGGGCAGTATGGCAAAGCCCGATGGCAAGAGTGCAACGTAGTCCGGGTCTCCACCATTTAAGACCACATTCATGGCGACGATATCTACTGGAGCATAGATGACATAAGAGCCTGTTGAATCTGTGCTGCTCTCTTGTAGTATTAGCATGTTGCTCTGGCTTGAATTTGCACTCTACATGTCACCCATAGTAAGTAAAATGTCACAACCAAAGTTTCCTTAGATTAATTTGAGGTGTATTACATGAGTAATTTGCACTATACATGTCACCCATAGTAAGTAAAATGTCACAACCAAAGTTTCTTAGATTAATTAGAGGTGTATTACATGAGTAGTTCCAAACAGACTTCTACTAAATAAGTATGTGTTTTGGGCCATTACAATACATATGTATAGGTCTTGTATATATCGGATGTATCAGGTATAAGAAGTATGCTCATTTTAGAATAACTGTTGCACCATTTACACGTGGAAATAGTTACAAGTCCGGAAAGAAGGACGTTTTGTACGGAAATCATGACAAAATAGATCAATTTCAAAATATTACCATAGGATGAGTAAATTTAATTGTACCATGTAAAATTTACAGGAAAAATGGACTGGAATAATCCCAACTATGATCATTCCGCTCAAATAATCCCATGAGTTATTCCTGAATAATCCAAACTATTGGGGGTACCTTCTCAAAATAATCCAAACTCTTAATTTACTATGTATAATAGTCCCAAAATGGATCATTGAAGGCAAGAAAAATAAAGTTTGAA
Organism: Patellifolia procumbens; assembly: GCA_947645195.1. Classification (NCBI taxonomy): domain Eukaryota; kingdom Viridiplantae; phylum Streptophyta; class Magnoliopsida; order Caryophyllales; family Amaranthaceae; genus Patellifolia; species Patellifolia procumbens. Next base: position 548,523 of record CANSGD010001116.1, read on the forward strand.
TTATTTTGGGAAGCTACCCCCTAATAGTTGGGATTAAAACCCTTTTGTGTAAGGTTTTGGCAATACGCAATTCGTATCTTAAGTGACAAAGTGAGAGTACTTACATTCACTCTTAGAAGCGACACACAGTTCCCTGGATCGCGGCCATTGGCTATGTGAGCCATCTCTTGTACTAATCCTCCATTTGAGAGGATATCCCACTGTAAAAAGGACAAAATGTTAGCTTGATCAATGATTAATTTTTATCTCAGAGTTACATTATTAGTTTGTACCAGGGTCACATAACTCGCTAATTCCCCTACGAATTTCTATGTGACCGGTTTTGGTTATTTTTGACCAATTTTGAGCGAATTTTGAATTCCAAGATTGAATTTGCATATTGAATAATGTGAACCTGGTTTATACCCTATTCAAGCTTAGAAGGAAGGCCAATCTGTAGGCTATTGGTGAGAAAATTAAGGTAGGAAAGAAATTAAGTCCGGATCTGACAACTTGATGCAAATGAATTCATTCTCTTCTTGAAATTGCTAATTTAGAATAATTAGTATTGCTAGTTGATCTTTTTAAGCATGTACCTCGCTCCTAGAGTTTTCATCACGGAGGAAATCGAAGACTCGTTTAGGAGATACTGGCATCCAGAATGAAGTAGCAGCACTAAGAACAATGCCAGGAGGTCTACCGGGGTCATCCATGCTCTTTCGAGTCATAACTCGAACATCATCAGCACCGCTGCCTGATAATGTCGTCCATGTATGGGCTGTAGAAGCTCCAACCCCGGCACAGAAGCTCATTACCATCCTCTCTGCTAGCTTCAGCATACTCTTCCTCCCTTCTGGACTTGTTATAACTACCACAATTTTTAACAAAATCAACAAAAAAAGACAGATAAATGTTTGTAGGAATAAAACATTACATAAAAAAAGACACATAAGATTCAATTTTAAAAAATTGGAATTCATTCGATATGATATTTGATCAAAATTGTTTATCCCAAATGATCTGAACCAATTGACACAAGTGGTACAAAAAATGTGGGACATGATTTTATTTCGAAAAAACATGGAAAATAAATTGGGATTTTAGAAAGGTTAATGTAATAATTACCACCACCCTCTCCAGCTGGAATGTTGCTAGCCATAACACTAGCAAGCCTTTCACATTGCCTATCCAAAGTTGAAACCCATCGTTTAGCTCCAAAGGCTAGACCCGAGTTTACGAGTGCCCTATATATGTTGTGCACAGCTCGATCATCCACTTCGACGTGTTCAACCCACATCACCTTAAGAAATCACATTCAAAACAAAACAAGTTTGTAATGATAATGCATACACTATAATTCATTGATCCACAACTAAATTATCTCAATGAAATTATTTAGGGTTTTTTCTTCAATACCTTAGAGTAACCATTGGGCAACTCTTGTATTAGGCACCCAGATGGCCTTCTACGACACCTTGGGATCGGGCTAGGGCGTAAACCATCCAATGAAACATCAACCACTGCCCAAGTACTGTCTCCATGTTGCTTACAGTATCTCACAAAGTAGTTTTCGCGCGTTGGCACAAGTGGTGAAGGGACTTGAAATTCAGCTGTCATCTGTGATTAATAACAAGTACTTAGTTACATAAGTGTAAAATGAGTAAAAAATACTTTTAACTAACTTAAAAACCGAACTAAAATTAGATTGATTATAGGTCAGTTAATAATAATTACCACTTGTAAAGCTCCATTGTAATTTCCAGCAACTCCGGTTGATAAAACATCTAGGGTCATTGCTCTTGATACTATCCCAGAGAATACACATGACCATTGATTCTACAATTATACACACAAGATCAAATTAGTCCATGGTAAATATAAAAGGAAAAAATAACAAAACAATATTGATTGTGACAAAGATGTTCCTACCACATCCATTAGAATTTCAACCAAGTTCATATGATTCATGATGACAACAGCCGAATCTCTCGAGGCCTCCGATTTTAGGCCCAATGGAATAGGTCCGATCCCACGAGGGAAAGTTCGAAAATACTCCTCTTCATTTAGGATTTCAGTTAAATTATCAGGGCTAGGAACCCACAAGGGTTCTACTGATTGAGCCATCCTAATGAGTTCTTCCATGGCTGCCACTGCAAGCTCGATGATCATAGGTTTATCTGCCTCGGTAGGTGGGGCAACGGACCGTAAGAGATCTCCAGCCGAGCCATAGATGTCTCCAACCATACCTGATTGTGGCCCAAAACTACCAACTCCAAGATCTAGAGAGGAGCGTGAGTGTAGCCCTTGACTTTGGATGTGAGGGTATGTCACTAAGGGCTTTCCTACATACTTTGCTGCTATGCCTGATATCCTATCAATCTGTAATAATTTATCAATGCAAGAAACATGAGTATGTATCATGTAATGAAGATCATTCAACATCAAATTTTTGGTATATTCTTGTACAAAATGTTATGACATTCGGACCGTCAGTGAGCTTAGAAGAAAGTAACAAGGTTACAAATGATAGGTCAAGTTACATGGCTAGATAAAAATCTTAGAATTAAATAGTTGAATGAAAATTCAAATTTAAGAAAATAGTAATTGAAATGTTTGTTGGTTAGACTATGTTACTCTGACTTAGGTACAAGTGCTGACTTGGGGACAATGTTCGGGAGTTGGACTTGACCATTTCATAGAAAAGTGTCAAGTTTTTTGCTTCAATGATGAAGTATCCGAGTACATAATACTACGATTCTAGCACGGATACATAAGGAAATTAGAAGAGCCCGAGTGAGATTGTCTAGTAGGAGTCAACTCTTATGTATGCAATTGAGTATGTAATATGATATAATAGCTTAAAACATGGTTTTTTAAGACATAAAATGTATTATACCTCCTCCCTTAGTCGAGCATTCTCGATCCTTAGTTGTTGCTCATCAAATGACATCTCACCGATAGCAGCTGGCCCTCCACAATTAGGACATGTAGCATTGCTAAGGGCTTCTTTGAACCTAATGTTATCGGCTCGAAGCTTATCATTCTCGGATCGAAGTTGTTGATTCTCTGACCTTTCATGTTGGGCCTAAATTCATACAACGAAGGTGAATAATATTGATTACTATCTCATGATCGACAAAAAAACGTACTCAAAACAACTTAATTGGCATGCTAGCAACAGCACATTTCATTGTGTATCATCTAGAAAGATAGGTTATGGAATGGATTATCATGTAAGATATAGTCATTTTCATAAAAGCACTATAATTAAGCAAAAGTATATAATACGTTGCTTTTAAAACATTGCTAATAGGATTAAGACATGTACTAGGACTAACAATAATTTCAAAACATATTAACTGACAATTGCTTTCATTAGTGGAGACTTAAACTCAACAAACACTAAAGAAGTTGTTTGCTGACCAATGCTTGTTTCTCAAACTAACTAGCTAATCCTAGGAATAACAGTTTTGGAAGAACCTATGAGCAAAAATCATCAATACAAAACAATAATTAATACGTTTATTATGTGCCGATTTCGGCCTACTGTCTAGTAAAAAAAAAGCTTTTAAATCCTATCTTCATATATATTATTACAACTTACAATTTAAAGATAAGATCATAAAAAGCTGATTTTCCTCTTTATGTATCCTAAACCATAGGAGAGGATCTCGTTCTACATAAAATATAGTGTAATAAATAATAATATTCACTTCATTCAACATTATCTTCTAATCATATCATAATGTGAGCCGTATATTACGAAATAATTAAGCAGATATTATGGGACGAAGGGAATATGAAATATCTATACCTTCATTTGAGTACGCTTGTTTTGGAACCAAAATTTCACTTGTAGAGGCTCCAATGATAATCTTCGGCTTAATTCCTTCCTTTGCTTATCATCCGGATGAGGACACTCCTTAAAGAAACTTGAAATTTGCACCCCCAAAATTTAAATTAATAAATCAACCAACAAAAATATACAAAATCCAAACATTCTTCTTTCCAAAAAAAATCTACTAAATCTAATTCAATTATCAAAATTAAAAAAATTAAAAAATTGTAAGAAAATTACTTTTCCATCTCCTGAATTTGGTGTTGAGTATGACGATGGTATCTCTTCTTCTTAGGTCGTTGATTCGGATCTTGATCATCGCCCGAAAGACCCTCCAGATTCTCGGTGGCGGATCGACTGCTTTCGAATTCGTCGTCTCTCATCTTCCCTAAATCACTATCCGGAGTTTTATGCCCGCCTGTTATCTCTAGCAGCTGGTGGTGTGTCTCAAACATATTTGGCTGAAACATTTTTTCTTCTCTCTTTATTTTCTTCACTCTTTTTTATTCCTCCTTTTGTTGTTGCTGATGAATTATTAGTTCACAACATCTACAAATATATATATACACACATAATAATCAAAATTGAGAAGTTGGGTTTTGCAATAATCTCAAATGGGTTTACAAAAATGTTATATTTTTCCTTTTTTAGTAAAATATGATTTCTTCTAAGTGTGGGAAAGTTGATGTACAAAGCTAACTCACTAAGAAAATTATTATAAATAAATAAATAAATAAATGAACCAATAATTTCACCTGAGCAGATTATAAGCAGCAACTATGAAGACAATCCAGATCCTTGCTCACTTCTTCCATTTTCCGATCTACGTCGAATCAAAGAAATTAAAACACGAAAAATTTAGAGTGAAATAATTGTAGTAAAATGTAAAGAAAGAACACCCACAAAAACAAAAGAAACCCTAGATTTGTGTCTCAAGAACAAACTTTGTCTTTATATGCATTTTTTTCATTTTTGATATTCTCTCTCATCTGTAATTTTCTGGGGTGACTTTAGCTCTACTAGATTGACTCGTGGGGGTGGTTTCTGGTTTTGTAAGTCTTTCTCTCTCTTATAAGTCTATCCCCTTTGACTAATGTCTTAGAAGAGAGAGAAATTAAATTAAACAATAACATAAATTTTAAAAATAAACACATTATCTGTCTAAATATATTTATTTACTCCTTACATAACCTTTAATCTAATCTTTATATCTCGTTTTAAAAAATTTATTTACTGGATAATCTAGAAGAATAAAATGTAGTAATATTTTAAGCTAAAAAAAATAAAAAAATTAAAAGAGGGTTGACAGTGTGAAAAGGTCCCTTTGACATAGCACTAATTCCAAATTAGCCACCTTTTTTCATTTCTTATTTTTTTTTTTGTTTTGGACACAGATTATAACGCCAACGAAGATCACGCCTTTTTAGCTCCTCTTTCTCTCTCTAGGAAATATAACGGAAAAAATGGTTCACATTTAGGTTTAGCTTTCATGAACATGAAAATTTTCTTCAAATAAAACTCAAAAAATAATACAAAAAATATAACCTCATGCTTCATTAGACAAAAAAAATGAACTACTAGGGCATTTCATGTAGAAAACAAAAATAACTATTTTTCTTAGTGTATGAAAATACTAGTTTTATGAAACTGATAAACACGCGCGCACACAGACACACACAGATAGCAAAGAAGAGCGAGATAGAGAGGAAATGATTTACTTACAAATTGGATCTGGATTTAAAAGTATATGATGTTGTTAGCTTTGAGAAGAGAAAGGAATAGTAGTATTTTTTTGTGTGATGAGAGAGAAAGAGAAAAGGATGGAGGGGAAGAGGAAGAAAGGGTAGGGAACAGGTGGAGAAGGGAAGTGGCAGCAGAAGGAGTAATTGCAAAGAGCGTATTAGTTTTTGAAGAAATGAGAGAGAGAGAGAGAGAGAGAGAGAAAGAAAGAAAGAAAGGATATGAGGGGAAGAGGGAGGTTGCAAATTGCATTTATGGTGGTGGGGGGTGTGAGGGTAAGGTGCTGTAATTGCTCCTTCCCTTTGGAGTGAGATTGATAGAAAGAGAAAGAAATATCCCTCCCTTTTTTCTTTTTTTATGCTTTTTATTTACATTTTTCATTTGTATTTTTTTAAAAAATATCCTCATCTGTTAAACAAGGGAAGAGAGGGTGGACACTAAAAAAAGAAGAAAAAATGTCTTAATTGCATCACTAATTCGACAATTAAACATTTCATGAATTAAATAATTAACCGTTTTCGCACATATCGCATATATTTGAAGCTAGTATATATAATATACCTGATTCGTCAGTTTCTATATATACTTGCATCATCTAGTTTGAGCGCAGAGAGAGGAACACGTGTGACTGAACAAAGACAGAGAGAGCTGGATGGTAATAATTTAGAAAATGTATTAAAGAAAATGATGCGAGTGTAAAATAACGGAGAAAGTATATAGCAATTTTCTTTTATTGCGTAAGTATATTGGTTTGTTGTTGAGGGCATGCTACGTAAAAGGGTAAAAACCCATATGTTTTGATCGAAACGTTTTTAGGTTTTGACTTTTGACTGCCCTTTGATGAAGTTTTTTTTCAACAATTAATCGTCCTTTTTCAATGCCCCCTCAACTTCATCCCTTTTCTCTCTCTCTTTCCCTAGTTAGTTTGGTTTCTTAGTTCTTACCATGTGTATCTATTTTTCATTTTCTTTGTTTGGTTTGAAATTGCTTTCTTTCTAAAATCTCATGGATTACTGAAGCTAAATTATCGGGCCTGATTGCCCGTTTTCTTTCTCATGCAAATTCCTCCAAAACATCAAGTTCCATGGTCTTTATATACAGTAATTGCAAGTTTTGCAATGTTTTAACTTTACATTATTTATATATTTACTGGGTAACATTTTGTTGGATAGATTTTGATTACTGAGAATATAAATAATATACATGTATATTGACAAATGTGAAAGTCAAAACATTGCAATCATAAAAAAAAAATGAGGACTTATATATTAGAGTAAAGACCACTAAAATAGGTTTTTTCCTAAAAGGCTTATAAACTCCCTCCGTTCATAAATGTTATTCCTATTTGCCTTTTTACGTTTATCAGTGCAATTTTATATTGTCAATAATCCTAACTACATATTTAGTAAAAATCATAAAACTTTGATGTTCTCAGCACACGTCGATACGAATCAAACAAGACCCCACGTGACTATGTTGGTTCTTACATATTGAGAACTAATAATTTAAAAGATTTTATGTTCTTCTTTCGAATAGTGTAAGATACCAAATGGAAACAACAAAAGAGAACGGAGTAAGTATCAAACTAACGTCTTGTTCTCATCAAGTTATTTAATAAATTTCAACAAAAATAAGTTCAGTTCAGTTAAAAATAAGTTCAGTTCAGTAAAAATCAGTTTCTATCCTTATTAACTTGTTAAGTAATTTAGTAAAAATAAGACCCTGTTCAGTTCACCTTAAAATAATAATATTCAGTAAAAATAAGTTCAGCTCAGTAAAAATAAGTTCAGTTCAGTAAATATAAGTTTCGTTCAGTAAAAATCAGTAGTGCAAAGAAGAAAAAACAACATGAATCAGTAAAAATAAGTATAGTTTAGTAAAAATAAGTTCAGTTCAGCAAAAATAAGTTTAGCTCAGTAAAAATAAGTTCAGTTCAGTAGAAATAAGTTCAGATCAAGAAAAATAAGTTAAGTTTAGTAAAAATAAGTTGAGCTGAACACGGCTTAAGGCCCTATTCAGTGCACCATAAAATAATAAATATTCGGTAAAAATAACTTCAATTTAGTACAAATAAGTTGAATTCAAAAAAAAATCAGTTTAGTAAAAATCAGTAGTGCAAAGAAGAACAAACAATAGAATCACTAAAAATAAGTGGAGTTCATTAAAAATAAGTTCAATTAAGCAAAAATAAGTTCAGCTCAGTAAAAAGAAGTTTAGTTCACTATAAATAAGCTCAGTTCGGTAAAAATAAGGTGAACTGAACAAAGTATGTTAAGTTTAGCTCAGTAATAATAATTTCAGTTTAGTAAATATAAGGTCTTGTTCAGTTCAACTTATTTTTACTTAACTGAACTTATTTTTATTGAACTGAACTTATATTTGCTAAACTAAACTTATTTTCACTGAATTGAACTTATTTTTACTGAACTGAATTTATTTTTGTTGAACTGAACTTATTTTTAATGAACTGAACTTATTTTTACTGAAGTGAACTTATTTTTACTGAATATTATTATTTTAAGGTGAACTGAACAGGGCTTGAGTTCAGTTCAGTAAATATAAGTTCAGTTCAACACAAATTAGTTTAGTTCATCAAAATTCAGTTGACGAGAGCATGGTCCAATGTTTTATATTCACCTTGTTTCTTGAAAACTTATCTAAACTGAACTTATTGGAACTTATTGAGCTTATGAATAAGTTCATTTTATTAGGTGTTAATAATACTTTTTGGTATTTTATTGATTCTTAGGCATTGTCCAATTCACCTTAAAATAATAATATGTAGTAAACATAAGTTCAATTCAGTAAAGAAGTTCAGTTCAAAAAAAAGTTAGGCCCTGTTCACCTTTAAAAAAATTAGTAAAAATAAGTTCAGCTCAGTGAAAATAAGTTCAGTTTAATAAAAATAAGTTCAGTTCAGTAAAGTAGTGCAAAGAAGGAAATAACAACATGAATCAGTAAAAATAAGTTCAGTTTAGCAAAAATAAGTTCAATTCAGCAAAAATAAGTTCAATTCAGCAAAAATAAGTTCAGTTCATCAAAAATAAGATTAGTTCAGTAAAAATAAGTTGAACTAAACAAGACCTTTGTTCATTATAAATTAATAGTGCAAAGAAGAAAAAACAACACGGATCAGTAAAAATAAGTTCAGTTCGGTAAAAATAAGTTAAGTGCAATTCAACAAAAATAACTTAAGTTCAACTCAGTAAAAATAAGGTATGTTGAGTAAGGCCCTGTTCAGTTCACCTTATTTTTACTTAACTGAACTTATTTTTACTTAACTGAACTTATTTTTACTGAACTGAACTTATTTTTACTGAACTGAACTTATTTTTACTGAACTGAACTTTTTTTTGCTGAACTGAACTTATTTTTACTGAACTGAACTTATTTTTACTGAATATTATTATTTTAAAGTGAACTGAACAGGGCCTAAAATTAAGTAGCGAAGTCTAATGTAGACCAGGTCTACACTAAATTTATTGGTGATCCCGTACAAAGCCCAAAAGTTAAGATTTTGTAATTAAAAGTTAAGGTTTAACAATAAAAAGTTAAGGTTTAGTAATCAAAAGTTGCATGTTATAAAGGAAAAGTTAAGGTTTGTTTCAAAAGTTAAGATTTTGTAATTAAAAGTTAAGGTTTAGCAATCAAAAGGTAGATGGTCTACACTATTTTTAGTGTGGACCAGATCCACCCAAGAATTTCTCAAATTAAGTTCAGTTCAGTAGAAATAAGTTCAGTTCAGTAAAGATAAGTTCATTTCATTAAAATTAAGGTGAACCGAAAATCTTATTGGAACTTAATTAGAACTTATCGAAATATTTGAAACTTATTAAACCATAAACTTATTTTTTTAAAAGGTGGAGAGAACCCATAAGTGCTCGATCTTTTGTTTTATGTGGAAAGTTATCCATAAAATTCCAACTCGTAGAAGTAACAAGTAAGGCCTTGTAACACCGACCTTTCCCGTACCTTTTTTTTAATTTAGGCCCTGTTCAGTTTACCTTAAAATAATAATATCGAGTAAAAATAAGTTCAGTTCAGTAAAAATAAGTTTAGTTCAGTAAAAATAAGTTCAGTTCAGCAAAAATAAGTTCAGTTCAGTAAAAATACGTTCAGTTCAGTAAAAATCAGTAGTGCAAAGAAGAAAAAAACAACATGAATCCGTAAAAATAAGTTCAGTTCAGTAAAAATAAGTTGAACTGAACGGGGCCTAACTATTCTTATGAGCAAAAAGACTTGGGTGGACCTGGTCCACACTAAAAATAGTGTAGACCAGCCACTTGTCACGTGAGCCCATATAAGAGCCCAAAGTCAGACAAAAAAATAAAAAACAAAACTTCAATCAATTCATCGCATAAACTTCAACAAGCTCCAACGCCAGCTTAATCGTCATCGTCGCCGCATCATCGCCATTGCCGCCATTGTTGATCTTCTTCTTGATCGCCTTCACAATTCGGCGCCACTCAGTTCTTCGGCGTTAATGGAAGAGCAAATTTACAAATTGAGGTCTCAATCAAGGGATTCAAGTGTAGGAGAAGTGTCTTGATTCTGGAGTTGGAGTTTGGAGAAGATCCTTCATCTCTTTTACTTTTAAGAAGATTGTTCTTCCCATTTGTGTTCCTCCTGCTTTTAAGCGTTTTCCAAGGGAGGCTAGATTTGATTTATCCATGGTTGAGGGTTTGTTTGTGGAGGTTTAATGGTTAGGGAAAAAGGGGATGGGATTTGAATTGATCAATTGTGGTTTTCGATTGGTTTTCTTTCCTTTGATGTGTTTCTGATGTTGTTTAACTCCAATTTCTCTAACATCAAAGCATCTACGTCACTATGGTGGTAAGTGTATCATATTCAAGAGGAACTAGTTGTAATCCTTGAGAGAAATATTTAATACGAAGTAATGTCATTCTTTAGGAATAGTTGTTTTCTTTTCTATCATGATCCTATATTGCTTTCCAAAATATGTGCCTAAGTGCCTTTGATTGGAAGTAGGCTTAGGCTTGTAGTCCTGCCAATATTTTTTATAGAACAAAGATAAATATAAATTTTTGATAAATATAATGATATCTTAATTTTTAATTAATAAACTTTAACTTTTAATAGCTAATCCTTAACTTTAAGAAGATGAAAGAATAAAGATGGAATTTGGCATAAAACTATAATTAAGCAACCAAAGGAAGAAAAAGAGATGAAACACGCGAATTTTAATAAATGAACCCTTAATTGTTACTAAATTTTAACTTTTAATTATAAAATAGAAACTTTTATCATCTTAGCCTTAACTTTTAGTTACAATACGTGTTGGATAATACCAAAATAAAACTGGGAAAAAAACTAATCAAAAGTATAATTGCATTATTACCAAAAACGTTATTTCTTAACTTTTGATTAAGAAACTTTGACTTGTAATTTCTAATTCTTAACTTTACGAAGACGGAAGAAAAAAGATGGAATTCAGTATAAAAATATAAATAAGCAAGAAAAGAAAGAAAAAAAGATCGAATACTTGTATTTTAGTAATAAATCTTAACTTTTAGCTACTTAACTTTTAGTTTTTGTGACTTAACTTTTAGTTACTAAACCTTAACTTTTAGTTACTGAACCTTAACTTTTAGCTACTTTATCTTAACTTTTAGTCACTAAATCTTAGTTACTGAACCTTAACCGTTTATCTAATTTATCTTAACTTTTAGCCACTGAACTTTAACTTTTAGTTACTAAACCTTAACTTTTAGTTGCTAGACTTTAACTTTTAGCTACCAAATATTAACTTTTAGCTACTTAATCTTAACTTTTAGTTACTAAACCTTAACTTTTAGTCACTAAACCTTAACTTTTAGTCACTAAACCTTAACTTTTAGCTACTTTATCTTAACTTTTAGTCACTGAACCTTAACTTTTAGTTACTAAACCTTAACTTTTAGTTACTAAAATTTAACTTTTAGCTACCAAATGTTAACTTTTGGCTATTTAATCTTAACTTTTAGCTACTAAACCTTAACTTTTAGTTACAATGGCTTAACTTTGAGCTACTTAACCTTAACTTTTAGCTACAATGGCTTATCTTGAGTAAGCTTGCCATTTAAAACATGATTGAATTTCCCCTGTGCGTCTATCCAAATCCTTCTCATGAATGGCTTATCCTGGTCATGAATCTATCATAAAACAAAATAAAAAAACCACCTAGCACAACCTTGATACAGTTACATTGCTTCTCCTGTTGTGCCTAATTGCTTAATTGATTCGACATGGTATACACCACGGATGGATTCAATAATATCAATAAATTTTTTTTAAAAAAAACTATTAATCTATGGTGAGTATGAGGTATAAGGTACAAATGTACAATATCTCGAAAAATTTGAGGGGAATCTGTGATGAAACTAAACAATTAATGTTTAGTTAAAGTTAGTAGAAACATGATGTAACAACTAACAAAGTCTGAAATCTGAGCAATATCTTCCCAATAATCTTTCGTACACTTTGAATACTCGAGTCCCAAATTTGACCCCGCCCTACCTAATTACAACTTTAAATCATGGCGATACACTGGTACAGACATTTCATAATATCAATTCAGAACTCCAATACTAGTGTAATAACCCAAAGCAAACTTTTATCTCACAAGGAGATGTTTTTCCCCTTCTGAACTTTGCTACCTCGGATATTCTGAGCTAGCTGTTACTACAAAATAACTGAGGTCCTATTATATAATTTCTGAATACTTGTGTGGACTGCACAATTGCAATCAGTTGCACCATGACAATAGCAAATTGAACTGTTGTATGCTGAGAAGTATACTGGTCCGATAAGCCATACTCTCCAAAGTTTGGTTCAATATGCAGAAACTGACCCGGTAGCAACTTCTTTGACAACGTGTCTTTCCAAATATCCACAAAGTCTTCAAGAATTTGTCTTGATTTATCAATAGAAGAGATTGGAAGATATTCAACCTGTAAATATAGAGACAAAAAACTTGAGATATAAGATTAGCTTATCCATGGTAGTAGATATCATATATAGCCATGTAAACATTCTTCATCAATCAGTGAACAACATATCATCAATAAGCTGGGTCCATATGGCTTAGATCCAATTAGCCTTAGGAAATTAACAAAACACATAATATCAACTTAGATACAGTGAAAACAAAAACAATAAACTTACATACGAATTAAAGTAGTAAAATGTTAACTTGTAAATAGGGGAGGTATGAAATGAGTATGATTTATATACAAGCTCGAACAAAAGCACCAAGTATTCAAACTGTCTACAGTGTATATATCATCAGATCAACTGCTACACCAAACAATTTGCAATATCTACATTAATCCTCATTTTCTTCAATTCACAATTTAAAGACTTCTTTGATAGTATTATTATAAGTAGCAAGGAAATGGTTGGGGTTTTGGGAACAAGAAAACCTCAAGGTTCTATTCATGTCTGGGCTTCATTAGCTCGGAAACGGTTGGGGTTTAAGGACTGGACGTGTTTCAGAAACTGGGAAACTAAGTCATGGAGGTATCTGTGCTTCATAGGTATCAAACAAAGAAATTCGATGTAGCTTATCCATGTAACTGGACCGCATCGCACACGCTATTATTATAAAGCATGAAATGTAACTTAAGTTTCGGAGGTTTTATGTTTGAAAATTTGTATCCATGACATACAACCCCTTCTTTACTTATAACAACCTGACAATGGGAAACATTCAACTTTAACTAATGAATCAATGTTTTTTTCTCACTTTTCACACTCAATACAATGGCTCTTTCCCCTCTTCTCATTTGACTGAGCTGAACAATAAACAAGCTTCTCAATTCAAGTACAGTAACAATAAGTTTTATTTGAATGTATGACACAAAACAAACAACAAGACCCAGAAAATGAACATCAATTTCCCAACAAGATATAACAAAGAATGGCCAAAAAACAAAAACCCGGTCTGTATATCACTACGGAAATCAAACAAAAGCAATCCATATGGAAATCAAACAAATATAAAAGCCACCACACTTATTGTTCTTCAGGTTCATAGACATAACCATTTTCGAGTTTCTCTTTTTGCTCATTCTCTTTTATTGGGATTTATGGCTTGAAGAACTTTCATCAACCTTCCTCTTACTTCCTCCTCCATGAATTGGCTACTGACTTCTTCCCCATTTTCAACTTTTAACTAACAAACTCAAGAGGAATTTCAGTATATCACTACCAATTCGAGAATTATAGTAAGAGAAAAATAAAATTTCCCACAAAAATTATCATAGAACTCAAACCCCTAAAATCAATGAGAAAAAAGATAAACCAAACCCTAAATCTATCATTGAAATGGAGGAAGAACAAAAATTGCAATGATAACAAAATTAACAATAAATTGAGAAAAAAGCTTACCGATTTCGAACTTGTGAGAGAAACAATTTCAGAAATCCAACCCTGAAATTGTTTGGAAGATGCTTCTTTGTTGTTCCTTAGAGCGCAATGACGAGAGGGAGAAAGGGGTGAGTGACGAGAGGGAGAAAGGGGTGAGTGACATGAGGAGAAAGTTGTGTAATCTCACGTGACTTATCGGGTCTACAATAAGTTTAGTGTAGACCCGGTCTATATTAGACTTTAGTTCTTATGAGTACAAAACTAGCAACTTGAAATGTTTTATAGATTTATATTTTAGCAAATCCGATTTGCACCTAATGCAAGTCATAAAATCTTATCCTTGAGCTCTTTATAGAAAACTATCAGCTCGAAATTTCAGTTAGTTTGGGTGGGTCTTAAAACCATCCTTATATGTTTTATTGTTGTTGAAAACAATAATTGTCTAATTTATTGTTTATTTATTAAACTTATATCTTGCTCACAATACATTTTGTGTACAACCGTCTTATACTTGAAGACTACTGACGTCATCATAAGGTTACTTTTTAAATGAAAATGTTAAAGAAGCAAAAATAAAATAAAATAAAACTCCTTCCGTTCTTTTTATTCTTCCTATTTAGAATCGAAGAAAGTATGGACAAATTCACTTTTAATGAAAATTTAAAAAAACATACATAAAATTAGATTCTAATTTGAGCCAATGATTATATTACTACACACAGGTTGAAGGAGGCAACAATGTGAATTTGTAGAGCTATAGTGTGACTGCATTAAATGCAATATACACAATTAAAAAGGCATATTTAAGCCTAAAGCACAAAAAAATGTGCATCATCACAAATAAAAAAAATCATGAATTGATGTTATTAATAAAAGCAAATTATTTTAAAAATGAATCAAAATAGGAAGAAGTTTTTGATATTTCCTACTGAGGCTACATAAATAGAAAAAAACGAATGGAGTATTAATTTAATGCAAAAATGGGTAACTATAATTTGTTTCTTATAATCAATTTGTAATTAAAAAAATTTTACTATTTAATAAGAAAAGGTAACTAATAACTAAAATTGGGTAATATAACTTGTGATATAACCAAAATTAGGTAACCAAAGACAAACTAAACAAGTTGCTAATAATTTGTATTTCAAAAGTTACAACTTATCTCTTGGATTCCATTCATATATATCATTACATTGATAAAATAAAAGTAGTATTGTGGAGATATGGTCAAAACTAAAAATTGTCAATATATATAATAAAATAAATAAAGTTTACATAAACGACTAATGGAACATTGACCTATTAGGACTTCAGCCTTGTAAACATATTAACATAACATGTTAATAGCTAATATAAGGTTTGAAAATATGACCTTTAAGTTGTATAACAAGTATTGTAAGACTGATGTTAAGGGTGTCTATTTGGATTTCATCCTCGCTCATAGACATATTCTTTATTCTTTTGATACTTGTTGATTTATAAAAGCTTATAATTTATCAAATAAAATCTGTATATATTAAAGGGGCATTTGTTTGCAAAAAGGGAAAGGAAAAGACTTCAAAAAGGGATAGGTAAGGTAAGAATTTTGAAACCCCAGTTTGTCTATCTACCTACATTGATTGGCTAAAGCATGGAAAGGGCTGCAATCCTCCTTCCAACTTCCCCCGTCCTCATTCTTCCTACCCTCCCATCTTTACCTCTCTAAATCTAACGACCATAATGTCCCTTGTCCAAAACATTGCGCAGGGCATTGGGCTATTGGGGGAGGCCGAGATGTTGGATTGTCGAGAAGGGATAAGGATCTCCAAATCGGTAGTTAGTCTCCCTCTTTAGAGCTTCATTTATCTCCGACCTTAATTGGTGGTGGATTGCTCTTTCTCTTTTGTGTGGTGACTTTGAGTGGTCGTGGTGATCTTTACGGATGATTTATGTCCTTAAGTATAATAAGACATTACCTTTATTAATTGGTTATGTCCTTTAATAAAAAAGACATTATAGTCATTAATTTTGGTTACATATTTATTCCTCGTAATGTCTTATTTTGTTAAAGGATATAGCCAGATATAAAGACTTATGATAGTCATATTTCAAAAGACAACCATAAAATTTTCATGACTTTTAATAAGTGATCGAGCTCTCTCTTATGCACGATGATTTAGGTGGTCGTGGTGGCTTCCGACTATGGTTATAATACCTTATGTTGTGCATGGTTTCTTTAGTTTGGTTGTTAGATTGGTTAAATGTGGTGGATGAGGTTTAATTTAGTGATCACAGGTGGTGGTGGTAGTTGCGCCACATAGGTAGGATCATCGCTAAGGTTATTGTTGAGGTTATCGGGGGTGTTGTTTAAAGTGGTGGTCTTGTTTATAGGACATTGAGGTGGGGAATCAGTTTAGATTGACTCAAAACTAAAGTAAACTGAAAAATGGGTAACAAAAAAGACAAAGATACTGATATAACACCCCTCAAACTAAGCAAGAGACTTGATTCCCTTTCCCTTTCCCTTTCTTAAAAAACACATATCCAACATCCCCCAAGTGAATGCCTGAGGATTTTGTTAGATACCAATTATAAAGTTATAATAATAATCTCTTTTATTAGTAATAAAACTTAATATATATTGCATTTTGCATCTAAGCTTGTAAACCTTAGGAAACTAATTAAAGGCAGCAATTCTTTGAGTTGTATTCCTTTCATCGTTAACAAACAGTTTTTCAATCCCAATTCTCATATTTCAATATACAAGTCGTGCCTAACCACGAGTAGTAACATAAGCTTAAGTTGGGAATTAGGAGGTCTTAGTTTGAATACCATGCTAAAATAAAGCTTATTCAAGGGATTCTTTCTTTCTCGCATAATCCCAAAAAGGGTATCTGTAACATCCCGTCCGAAACAATAAAAAAAAGACAAGTTTAAATGAAAATAAAGACAACTAGTGGTAGCGGAAATACCACTAAGACGGAGATGTTACTCTAAGGAGTAGAATTTAAACTAAGAATGAACAATAATCCTCAAATAGTAAATAACTTCCAAACATCATATATAAGTGAAATGAGGTCACATACCCTCAGTCCAAACCAAAGTTCTGAAATAACCAAGTAACCTCCAAAGGATCTCAAAGTAAGCGATTCAAATCCAAAAGACAATAACTAAAAATCCATGGTTTAAAACAATCGATAAAACATAAGGAAAGTACTTAAGACCCACTAAGTAATTAGTCCTAATTTCTGACTCAAAGTGCTCGTCCACGATGACTAGCACGACCTCCTTGCTCACAAGGTCAAACCGCACAATCCAGTCCAAACGGTAACGATCCTAAACAGCATCATCATCTGTATAATAATCGAACAACTTTCCACAATCAGTGGGGAGTATCTAGCAGTTCTCCCAGCCCTATATAGGAAACAAATAATAAACTCAAGAAATTAGAAGTAACGCTAAAGACATACATCACAAAGAAAGCACGCTCACAACGTGCATATCATCACACATCAAGACATAAGCAATAATCATGCATAATAAGAAAGCTCAATGCTAAAAACAAAGCCAAACCATAGGGCAAGCAAAGAAATCACACCATCAAGATCAAACACAACAGACCATGCCGCCTGTGAGTAGATTCATTGGACCATGCCGCCCAAGGCCTACGTTGCATATCCGGGGACCATGCCGCCCTTCCGAATAGCAAAACTCAATGGATCATGCCACCCGTGAGTGAATCATTGGACCATACCGCCCAAGGTTAAGTTACAAATTCCTAGGACCATACCGCCCTTAGGATAATCAAACACAAATTCCTAGGACCATGCCGTCCACAGGATCAATCAAACAAAAAGAAATAGTGTATACACGACAAGGTATACGAGCAATTCAAATAGTCAACATATGTATACACGTCAAGGTATACAAAGGATCCATAAACAATTATGATGTACACTCAACAAAGTACACAAGCAATTCCAACTCAAGTCAAAATACAAGTTAAGGTATATAACACAAAAAACGTCGTTTGAGTTTGGGTACGAAGTCAATTATGACTAAGTCACAATATTCCACGTACATAACTCTTGGCGAAGAGATGCTAAGGGCAGTATTATCCTTCCCCGAGCATTTTGATGTCGACAACTCAAAGTATAAACCTTAACACTCATCAAACCAAACGACATCAAAATCTACCCAACAATGTAGGGCAGATACCCTTAATAAATAACTTAAAACCAACCCAAACATACTTCAACATGTATAACATACATATATAAACCCAATAATCAACAATAAACATGTTGTAAGCAATTTAGGAATTTAAATCAAAACACGAAGCAACGGAGGTGCGACCATGGTCGCGAGGTGCGACCTAGACGTCGCAGGTCGTGAGCTTGCTCCCGAGTAGTGAGCGGGTGTTGCTGCGGGCAGCACTCGTATGGCCTTCGTCGAGAAAGTACGCATAAGATCAAACATAGACAACCAAAAACCAAGCCCTTCAACGTCCATAATCAAAACAACTACACTTACTAGCATGAGACTAAACAGCATACTCCAACAATTCCTCAATTCCCACAAACGTTCATAATTCACAACCTTCATTGCATCAACCACTCAGCAAATTGACAAAACAGCTTGCAAGAATCAAAAGTATAATCATATAACATGTCCAAGTGAAGAAAAGCATAACATAACAAGAAAACTAAACATGATGCTACACTAAAGTACATACAAACAATCACCTAAGTTCCACCTAGCATGATTCTAAGTTCTCTAACGCGATTCTAACAACCTAAGTTCAAAATCTATTCCCTATCGTGCAGTAAAACGCTTTGATCGTAGTCTAATCACCTTGCGGATTATCACCACCTTCGTTTCCTATGAGCACGAACACAACGAACTTAAGAAATGCTTGAAAACCGGTGCAAATTGCTTGAAACCCACTAACAAAATTGATTTTTGGTGTAAGAATTGTGAAGGAAAAACAAGAGAAACTCTTCCTCTCTATTTCTCTACGGTAGGCGTGTGAATATGGTGAGGGAAAGGAGTTGAAATTCTGATTTTAATCTTAGCAAAAGGGAGATTAAAGAGGTGAGTTTAAAGGGGTGTTAAATGGACACATAATGGCCATGATGAGGGGGCATAATGAGGGTGATTGAAGAGGTGAGACTTTAAAGTTGAATTAACGTTACAAAGAGAAACATGGCTGTCCAAGACTCTTCATAAACCCCTAGTAAATTAGATTTTTTGGACCCCTAATGCCAAGCAACGAATGGGCGTAAAAGCTAGTACAATGTACGTTTCAAGAATAATATAAATGTTCAAAATGAATATGTATAAGCTAATTTTTTATAAATAAAATTTATAAATATTAACGTAATATAATCATAAACTTACTAATCAAACATAATATACATTTCGCACATAGACGACCGCTACATTGCCCGTTTAAAATAATTGACGCAAGTATGAGCATTGAAAGTATGCTAAACAATACTACACTTTAATCACATTAAAATATATATAAATATTCTTGAAATAAAATGTAGGCGTAAACTTTAAGTATTTACCGAAAATATATCAGCAAAATATGATTTAGCGTCTAATAAAATAATAATTAACGCGCGAAAAATTCGGAGAAATTCGGGGTGTTACAATCTCCCATTCCGTTTCCCAAGTAGCTCCCTCGTACTTTTGGCTTCTCCAAAGTACTTTAACCAAAGGTATCACCTTTTTTCTCAAGGCACGATTTTGACGGTCTAAGATTTGAACCGGACGCTCTTCGAAAGTCAGATTTGGTTCAATAGAGACCGATTCTATTAGAATGACATGAGAAGGATCGCTGCGATATCTCCGCAACTGCGATACATGGAACACATCGTGCACCTTTGACAAATCGGGTGGCATAGCCAATCTGTAAGCCACCTCCCCAATTCTCTCCAAGATTTCATAGGGACCCACATATTTCGGGCCTAACTTGCCTTTCTACCCGAATCTCATCACACCCTTCATTGGAGACACTTTCAACAATACCTTATCCCCAACGGCGTAAGAAATAGGCTTCCGACGTAGGTCTGCATAAGACTTTTGCCTATCCTGAGCAACCTTCATTTTAGCTTGGATAACCTTCACTTGCTCAACGGTATCCTGAATTAACTTTGGTCCCAACACCAAAGAGTCACTTATGTCGCTCCAACAAGTAGGACTACGACACTTTCGCCCATACAAGGCTTCATAAGGAGCCATCTGGATACTAGCATGATAGCTGTTATTCTAGGAGAACTCTACCAAATTCAAAATCACAAGCACGAAACATATCCTCCAAAGTCTGAATAGTCCTCTCAGTTTGCCCATCAGTAGCGGCGTGAAAAGCGGTACTTAACTTCAACTTAGTACCAAAAGCCTCTTGTAGAGCAACCCAAAAATGAGACAAAAATCTAGGATCACGGTCAGAGACTATATCCTTTGGGATACCATGCAATCGGATGATTTTATTAGCATAAGGTTCAACTAACTCTTCCATAGACCAAGTATTCTACATCGGAATAAACTGAGCTACCTTACTCAAACGGTCTACGATCACCCATACGACATTCTTACCACAAGCAGCTCTCGGAAGACCCATAACAAAGTCCATCGAGATAGAATCGAACTTCCATGTGGGAATAGGCAATGGTTGTAGCAATCCACCTGGCCTTTAATGCTCGATCCTAACCTTTTGACACACCAAACATCTAGCCACCAATTCAGCTACTTTGATGCTCGATCTTCTTCTTGGTTTTTTTTTGAAATACTACTTTATTCTTGTTTTGTACTTATATTTACATGGAAATTTGTAGCCACATTGTATACATTTAATATTTGTCTTTAAATTTACATGAAAAGTTATAGCCACATTTAATATTTGTATTTTGTAATGCAAACACTTATCTTTTCAATACAAGTACTATGAATATTTAAGCAAATTATAGTTTCCTTAAAACCCGTGTAAAATGAGAAATAAGTACTATATTACGGGATGGAGTGAGTATTAATTGTATTTAGGAAAAATTGACGCCAACAGGCCAAACTATTGTCCATCTTCAATAAACAGTCCAAACTATTAATAATCCAAGTACAGTCCAAACTATTACCTCAATCTTCCATAAAGAGTCCCAAACTATTGCTCATCTTCTATAAACAGTCCAAACTAGAAGATTTTTTTCTATTATAACAGGTTAACAGGTCACTTAGACTGCTTTTAGAAGATTGGGGTAATAGTTTGGACTGTTCCTAGATTATCAATGGTTTGGACTGTTTATAGAAGATGGACAATAGTTTGGACTGTTGGTGTCAAATTTTCCTTTTTTAAATATCCCAGCCACAAGGTAAGTATTTCATCGCTAGGGAAAATGGGCAAATTAAAAAATTATGAAAATTAGACATTATCATTAGATAATCAATATATAATTGAAATTGATCAAGTCCTAAGTCAAAGAGAAGAAAATTAAGTAAAGGTATTAAAGCAATATAATAGAAATTTGTTAAGTTCTTAATTTACTTAAATGCCCTTAGTCATTAGAGAGAGAAGAAAACTAAGTAAGGGTATTAAGGTAATATAAATTCATTAAGTACTTGATTCACTTAAATGCCCTCAGTCATTAGATAGAGAAAGAAATTAAGTAAGGTTATTAAGGTAATATATAAGAAATTCATTAAGTACTTATTGACTTAGGCCCTGTTCAGTTCAACTTATTTTTACTGAACTGAACTTATTTTTGTTGAACTAAACTTATTTTTACTGAACTGAACTTATTTTTACTGAACTCAACTTATTTTTGCTGAACTGAACTTATTTTTTCTGATTCATGTTTTTTTTCTTCTTTGCTCTACTGATTTTTACTGAACTGAACTTATTTTTACTGAACTGAACTTATTTTTGTTGAACTAAACTTATTTTTGCTGAACTGAACTTATTTTTACTGAACTTAAGATAATAATATTCTGAAAAAATAAGTTCAGTAAAAAATAAGTTCAATTCATGAAAAATAAGTTCAGTTTAGTAAAAATAAGTTCAGTTCAGTAAAAATCAGTAGGGCAAAGAAGAAAAAACAACTTGAATAAGTAAAAATAAGTTCAGTTCAGTCCAGTAGAAATAAGTTAGTTTAGTAAAAATAAGTTCAGTTTTTAGTAAAAATAAGTTGAACTAAACGGTGCCTTATGTGTCATTAGTCATTAGAGAGAGAGAAGAAAATTGAGTTAGGGTATTAAGGTAATTTCATGTGGACACCAAGTCTTCCCCTTCGCTCTCCTAAAATAAGTTTTTACCATAAAACAAATAAATACTATTTTCATCCCTCATAAATTTCACCTATCTTAATCCAGCGCTATAATAAGGGACACTAGTCTTATATGCACGCGATGCATGCGGAATCATGCAAATTCAGCATAAAAATATACTAATATTTAGTTTGTTTATATGATGTTTTGTATTTCTATATTCAAAATTTAAAAATGTGAAAAACAGTTAGTAATGGAGAGACTTGTTCCATTTAATTAGGAATTTTTAAAAAAAAAATTAATGCTGATTTTTGGTGTCCCAGTTCTCTTCACTTATAGAATAGAGATAAGGAGTAATATTTTAGATAGAAGAAATAGATGTAATCTATTCTGAGCAAATACTGAATAAAATAAGTTCTAAATATTAGAAAATAAAATTAAAAGCTTCCCCTCGTCGAAGTATGAAAAAACGCCATGATTTAACTAGGTGCCAAAGTCACGGTGGTCAAAACTTCTGATTCTTAATTTCAGAGGAAATACTCGTATCTGTGGAGATGCCACATTTATTGGAATTCAATGAGAAGGATTACACAAAATCAAAAGAATGATTTTTGTTATCCACTTTTCCCACATACATTTCACAAATTAAAAGCTTGGCATGGCATATGTAAATTAATTATGCGATGACAAATGATATTCATTTGTTGAAGAAAATCATATATCTCTTGAAAAATTGCACGTACACATATTTATAGTCTGATTCTGTAATTATTGAAATATAGGGTTTTGCTAAATGCTAATCACAAGCTGTATGTTTATGATCTATGGATAAAGATTAAAATTATTGTTAAAGATTAGTGTCGGAACTTTGTAATAAAATCATTAATGGTTCTTGGTTCAGTTGGTTGACATGAGAAAATATGGGAAGTAGAAATTTTTATAAATTAGAAAATGGTGGAGTTTTTTGGTTGAAAACAAAAAGATAAAATGGAGAAATAGAAATTCCTTCTTCTTCCATAAAATGGAGAACTTACTTACTATTAGGGTAATTTGGTAATTAGACTCTTACCTTGTAAAGATAGAATTTCATCTCTATATATATATAATAGTGCCAGACAACCTAAACAGGTTAGCCAATTATTTCCAATACTCGTACATGGTATCAAGAGCCTAGGTTAAGTTTTTTTTTTTTTTATATAAAAAAGCAAAACCCTAACCCTAGTTTTTCTTCTCTTTCCGCCGCACCACATGGCCACTGATTTTCCGGCCACTTCCGGCGCCTCCACTGCTGCAGCCAGCCCCTCTACACCGGTCCCCACTCCACGTGTCTCATTGGCCGCAGCGCATCAGCAGCCACCGCAAGGACACACGTCCTTTGGCCTCGCCTCTACCGCCCAGGGTCTTGGTGGCTAGTCTTGGCTGGGATCCCAGCCCACCGCCCACACAACGGCGACCCTCCAGCCTTCAACGCTGGCCTCTCTTGGTGGTTCAACGCAGCCACACTCCTCCGCGCAGCCCCGTCTCTCCATAGGCAGCCTCACAACGGCCACTGTTTTGGGCGGCACGTCTTGGCTGCACCAGCAGCCCACCGCCAACAATCTGGCGGAAGCCCAACACCCTGCCGGCCCCACACAGCCCATTACACGGTGGTTCTTCTTTGACGAGTCCGCAACCTCGTTTTCCACCCGGTTTTGGTGCTCCTTCTCATTCATATGCGCCTATTACGCATACACCATCGACCCTCTTTCATCCGTCCATGGTTCCTCCTCCGTCATCTATTGCACATCACTTTAACAATCACGACATCACACAGTATGTGACCATTTAATTAACGACTCCAGAGGATTTTCTCGTCTGGAAGACTCAGGTTACATGTTTCTTGTTAACACATCAATTACTTGGTATTATTGATGGTACTGTCTCTATACCTTCTTCTACTTGTGTTGATCATCTTGGCAATTCCACACCTAATCCGCAACTTTACGAGTATTTACGTTTAGATTAACAAATTAAATTGTGGTTGTATGTTACGTTGTCTCGTGATGTTATGCTTGATGTACATGAGTTACATACTTCTGTTGAAATTTGGAATCGTTGAACTGAAAGGTAGATTAAGTCATATGAAAAAGCCTAAACAGCAGACTATGGAAGTTTTTCTGCGAGAAATTAAGATTATTGTTGACTCTTTAGCTGCTCTTCAGTGTCCTGTCTCTCAGTATGATCTTGTTCAATATACCTTGACTGCATTGGATCAAGATCGTGATTATGATGCCCTTGTCACTACTTTGTTACAATTTCAAACGTCCTTGACGTTTGATGATCTTCGCCCCAAGCTACTTCAGCATGAGCAACTCCTTAAGGCTAAGCGTGCTTATGATGAGACCTCTCCTACTCATCAGGCTTTAGTGGCTGTTCAGTCTGGCTCTTCAGGTTCACAACCGTCTTCTTCGGGTGGTTCGAATTCTAAAGGTCAAGGGGTGGTAAAAACAAGAATCGGAACAATAAGCGTAACAAGGGTAGTCGTGGCAACAATGGAGGACGCGGCAATGGAGGACAGGGTGGTCGTGGCAATGCAGGCCGCACTAATGGTATGGGTAATTTTCATGATGTTTCGTATGTTAATTATTCTTGTGCCAATTATATTGCTAATGATTTGTCATCAGCAGGAAGTAATTCATCTAACGGCAATTTAGCCAACACTCCTTCTTCAGATATTTGTGGTCTTTGTTGGTATCCAGGTCACCAAGCAGCTTATTGTCCTCAACGTTTCAATCACACCTTTGTGCCTTCCTCTCCTGATGGTGTCACACGTGCCCTAGCTGCACTGTCTGTTGGTGGTGAAACAAATGACTCCGTTTGGTATCCATATTCTGGAGCCGCATCTCACATGATCTCACAGGATGGTAAGCTATCTAATGCTCTTCCTTACACTGGTTCGAGTTCTATTGTTGTTGGTGATGGCACGAAACTTCCCATTAATAAATTTGGTAATTTAACTCTGTCTTCCCCGAGTCGCCCCCTTCGCCTCACGAAGGTGTGTCATGTTCCCCAGTTAAAGCATAATCTGATGTCTCTCCAAAAGTTATGTCAGGATAATTCTTGCATAGTCTGTTTTGACGAGTCTTCTGTTTGTGTTAAGGACAAGACCACGGGGGCGGTTTTGTTGCGGGGAATCAGTAGGAATGGTGTCTACCCTCTTCAGCCTCACATTCTAGAGTCAGAGTCGTCTTCCCGAGTTTGTTTAGAGTCTTCCCGAGTCTTCCCAGAGTCGTCTGTCCCTGCTCTCATAGCCACCAAGGAGTCTGGAGATGTTTGGCATACTCGCCTTGGTCATCCTTCTGCTAGAATTTTAGGAAGTTTACGTTCACAAAACTTGATTTCATGTAATTCTAAGTTTCATGATGATTGTGTTCATTGCAAAGTAGGAAAGATACATCGTTTGCCTTTTGAGTCTGTGACTCATCGTGCCCCCTATCCCTTATATTTGATACATAGTGATCTTTGGCAGTCGCCCGTTAAATCGAATCAATTTTTTCAGTATTATGTGGTTTTTGTTGATGATTATTCGCGTTTTTCATGGCTATATCCACTTAAACTGAAATCTGATGTCTATTCGACCTTCTTAGCTTTTCAGAAACTTGTTGAGAATTTGTTTAATTCCAAAATTAAATTTTTCCAAAGTGATGGTGGCCGTGAGTTTGAGAACACTCCTTTACTACAACATTTCTGTGATTCTGGAATTTATTTTCGAAAGTCTTGTGCTCGGACTCCAGCGCAGAATGGTGTTGCAGAAAGGAAACATCGAACCATTATCGAGATGGCACGTACTATGCTTATTCAATCTGAGTTGCCTACTCGATATTGGGTTGATGCGTGTTATACGGCGGTTTATACGATAAATCGTCTTCCTAGTTTGGCATTGCAGGGATCATCCCCGTTTGCTAAGCTTTTTCATCGTCCCCCCTCCTATGAGTTTTTGAAATGTTTTGGTTGTGCGTGTTTTCCGTAATTTTTAGATCCTAAAATCAATAAATTACTCCCTCCGTCCCCCAAAGGATTTCCCATTTTTCCATTTATGTTTGTCCCAATTACATTTCCCATTTCCTTATTTGGACATGGCCCACCTACTATAATATTATTTTCCTTACAAAAAGTATTTAACCCTACACTCTCTCTCTTAATAAACAATTCTAAATAATACCTACTACCTTACTTTTCCATTTTAAAATGAAAACTAAGCCCCACATCAACATCACTCCTTAAACTTTGTGCCCAAAGGAAATGAGAAATCCTTTGGGGGACGGAGGGAGTACAAGCTAAGTCTATTCAATGTGTTTTCCTTGGCTATGCATCAAATTATAAGGGCTATCGATGTCTTGATCCTGTTTCTGGCAAAGTTTATACAAGTCGTCATGTGTTGTTTAGTGAACGTAAATTTCCTTATCGTTCTCTTGTGTCTAGCACACCCATTGGTTCGTCTATGGATGAGTCTCTTGACCCCTTAGTCTGGTTTCCGAGTCTTCCTTTGTCTAGTGTTTCAAAGAATGTGTCCTCGAGTCTTCCATCCCCCGAGCTCGCCGCATCACGGGAGCACATTACATGCGAGCCCGAGGGAAGACTGCCCAGCCAAAGTCCACAGCACCAGTTGCCCACGACCGCAGCAGCGTGTGATCCTCCCCATCACATTGCTGCCAGCCCGCAGGGTCTACCCGCGCCCGCGGCATTACGAGCTGCGCCCATCACTCACCTCCCCCATTCCCCCGCGCCCGCACCCCCTTCCCCCCTCCGCTGGCAGCTGCTGCCAGCCTGCAGGCATCCCCTGCGCCCGCGGGTTCAGGCGTCCCTCTCCCTATTTTCCCTTCTTCGCCTATTACTCCTCCCCTTGATGTCTCCTCCGAGTCGTCCCCATCTAGCATTGTTCCTCCCCCTAGACGTCTTAGAAAGTCGTCTAAGTGTGTCGATCCTACTAATGTTCATACCATGACCACGCATCTAAAAGACGAAATCATTTCAACTAGGAATATATTGGATTTAAAAACCAATGTTGTTGAGTCTGAACCGTCTAACTTTAAGCAAGCGTCTAAAGATTCACGTTGGCAACAAGCCATGCGTGATGAGTATGAAGCATTAATTAAGAATGATACATGGGAACTTGTGCCTCGCAACAACAATAGAAACGCTCTTGGTTGTAAGTGGGTGCATAAGATTAAATATAATTCCGACGGTTCTGTGGAGCGGTTTAAGGCCAGACTTGTTGTTTTTGGTTATCATCAGCAGGCAAGTATTGACTACTTTGAAACCTTCAGTCCTTTAATTAAGCCTACTATTGTTTGCTTAGTTCTCACTCTTGCTGCTACTTTTAAATGGCCTATTCGTCAACTCGATGTTAAAAATGCTTTCCTTCATGGTTTCCTCAATGAGGAAGTCTATATGCGTCAACCTCCTAGTTTTGAACATCCTTCTCAACCACATCATGTTTGTCGGTTACAAAAATCCATTTATGGTTTGAAGCAAGCTCCTCGAGCTTGGTTCTCTCGTTTCAGCAATTTTCTTCTCTCTATTGGTTTCAAGTGCAGCAGTTGTGACACCTCCATGTTCACTCTCAAACACAGTAGTCATATTATCATTCTCTTGCTATATGTTGATGATATTGTGCTTACAGGTAATAGTTCCTCTTTGCTTCAGAAATCAGTGTTCTCTCTTCCCAGTTTGCTATGAAGGATTTGGGTGATTTGCATTATTTCTTAGGCATTCAGGTTTTACATAATCCTCAGGGTTTGATGTTGTCTCAAAACAAATATGTAGTTGATCTTCTTCAAAAATTTTGATCTTCATACTGTCAAACCTTTACGTACTCATGTTGTCTCTCGTGTCACTCTTTCTCTCTTAGATGGTGAACTTCTTGCTGATCCCACAGATTATCGTAGTATGGTTGGTGCATTACAATATTTGACTATGACTCGTCCTGATATTGCCTATGCTGTTAATTTTGTTTCTCAATTTATGCATGCGGCTCGTACTACTCACCTTCATGCTGTGAAAAGAATTTTCAGGTATCTGCAGGGAACTTCTGATTATGAGCTGTTTCTTCATAGTACTGGCTCTCCTACTGTGACTGTTGCCTATTCTGATGCTGATTGGGTCGGGTGTCCTGACACTCGGCGTTCTACTACTGGTTATGTTGTCTTCCTAGGGAAGAATTTGATCTCCTGGCGCTCTAAGAAGCAACCTACTGTTTCGAAGTCTTTTACTGAAGCTGAGTATCGTGCTGTTGCCTATAATGCGGCTGAAACAATTTGGATACGTCAATTGTTGGCTGATTTAGGGTATTTTCATCGACGGCCTACCATTCTCTATTGTGACAATGTTTCTGCTATGTATCTTACTGCCAATCCTGTTCATCATGATCGTAGTAAGCACGTTGATGTTGATTATCATTTTGTTCGTGAGATGGTTGCTAAAGGTGGACTTCAGGTCAAGCATGTTCCGACACAGTTGCAGGTTTCTGATATTTTTACTAAGGGTCTTTCTTCTGAGTTGTTTTGTAAACATCGTTCCAATCTATCCGTAATTCCTCCCCGTAAAGATTTAGGGGGTGTATTAGGGTAATTTGGTAATTAGACTCTTAGCTTATAAAGATAGAATTTCATCTCTCTATATATATAATAGTGCCAGACAATCTAAACAGGTTAGACAACTATTTCCAATACTCGTACACTTACATAGGCCCCCATAGGTAAGTAAGTGGAAATTTCCATCGGAATTTACTTTCCCCATTGTCAACCAAACACTTTAACCAAATTCTCATGAATTTGACAAACATGGCTACATCTATCCACTGGGTATTAGTTTACCCATCACTAATAAAATATTAAAATATCATTAGATAGATTGAGTTTGATTCCGCTATCATTACTCCTATTAGACGTGGGTAGTCCACCCGGTGGGCCGTAGCCATAATTCTTCTTTCCAATTTGACTTAGAAACTTACTTCCTATAGATGAGTACAAGTTTATGGGAATTTTTCACTTACCATATAAACTAACGACCACTAAATTTATGACAATAACTTCGGACGTAAGTGCTATTGACTAAGCAATGTTGTAGGCATTATCAAACATTATTGAACAATCAACAAGAAAACCAACACATAGAATTTTAATGTGAAAATCAAAGGATCACTGGGCAAATTAACGAACTATCTATTAGAAATCAAGAGATGCTCGATGATGATTTAGGTTGTGTTCTCTATTGATTTTAACTTATCACAAAATAAATAAATTTTAGTAAGTCTAGATACGTTTCATAAGTTTTCAATAATAAGTTATAACATGTTAAAGAATAAGTAGTTAAAATAAGTTGAAGAGAACATACCCTCAAAGCTCTCTTAGATTTCCCTACGAAAATTTCTCTCTCTAAAATTAGAATAATGTTCAAAAACATGACTTTAATAATGCAAGCATCTGTTGTGATTAGTTACAACATAGGGGACATAAGTTTTTAGGAAAGACTGTGATAAAGAGAGAGATAGAGAGAAAAAAAGGACTACTATAATAAGAATATCTAGAGATGAAGAGACCTCATTACCCAATAAGAAAATGTACGTTACTAATTTGAAATTTCCAAATAAGGACGGTGTGACAACTAATGTAGAAAGTAAGAGGTACTTATACAAGGGCATAATCTTAGAACGAAAGA
Source organism: Patellifolia procumbens (assembly GCA_947645195.1). Taxonomy (NCBI): domain Eukaryota; kingdom Viridiplantae; phylum Streptophyta; class Magnoliopsida; order Caryophyllales; family Amaranthaceae; genus Patellifolia; species Patellifolia procumbens. Next base: position 578,386 of record CANSGD010001116.1, read on the forward strand.
GAGTTGGTACATATATAGTATAAATATTGTCGTAGGTATACATTTAAGAATAAATAGGTAGCGGTTATGAAATAGTTACGTATCTTATAATAGAGGATGAAAAGGTACAAAACATTGCCAAATGTGAATGTGCTCGGACGGGCAAGATTTATGCTTGGACCGGCGGGGTTCAAAGGGTTCTCAGTGGGGAGACCAGCTTGAGCAATCGCTCAGGGCCCCCATTTTGAGGGCCCCATACATAAAAAAAATTACTTAAGAAGAGAAGTAATATTATACTTTTTACTAACCCTATAGAAATTCATATGAATAATTCCTTCTTAACTCTTAGTTTTCCTTAATTGTTCTCTTTTTTAATACATATTTTGTTGCTTATGAGGCCTACTATCATTTTCGCTCGGGCCTCGAAAAAGTTCGAGACGGCTCTGGACGGGGAGGTCTTAAACCTTTGAAACGTGCATACGCCAAAGTGCTCAGACGACGAGCAGGCCTTGTGCTCGGACGAGCGTCCCTTTGCTTAGACGAGCAGGCCTTGTGCACTTGTTTATTTTGTTTGCTGTTGTCTTGTCGTGAAATACGACATTGTTTCACTTGGTGCCTTTTGCTTGACTCTATGTCAACTTCCTCCAACACCATGTTATATAATACTTCATCAATACCTTTTTAAATGATACATATTCCTTTTATTGAATAGGCAAAATAAATGTTATATAACACAAATCACAAATTTTTTTTGTATGTTATTATAATTATGTCATTACTAATTACTTTGACTAAACTGTCCCTTTAGACTGCCCTAGCTTAGGGCCCCCACCCAATATTACAAGCCATACATCCCCAACCCCCTCTCCTCACACATCCCAAGCATTAAGAATTGATCCCTAGACCAAGTCAAGGAAGCTGAAAAAACTCACCACTTCAGCCAACCCCAATCCTTAGTCTAAAAGAATATGTACCTCCTACAGTAAAGACATACCTGGATGAATTGTTGTTAGTATCGATAACTGTTATGACAGATTGAGGCGATAAAGAATATAGAATGTAAAAGACGATAAAGAACACACACAATTTTAACATTGTTCACTAGCAATGTTCTAGCTACGCCCACCAGAACGGAGGGAGATTGATTTTATTACGGAGAAAAACCATAATACAGATTACGAATGTGTTAGGCACCACTAAGTAATGAATACTTCGGCATATGGCTAATTTTTAACACTAAAGATTTATATAAGCATTTTAGTACTTAATCTAAACAAAATGGGCCCAAAACAAAATATAAGGCATTTTCAACAATATCTCTATTCATGTCCAAGCTCGTTTCATTTATTTCATCCATCAACATAACTTAAAATTAAATTTGTTCAAGTTAAAAATTAGAAATTGTATATCCTAGAGAATACTATATCTACTGGTAATATGTCTTCTATATAGGTATAATTGTATAAACAAAAAATATATATTTCAAGTTGCTAAGTTACAAACCACTATACATGTATGTTTATATCTGTATATGATATTTGACTTGTTATGTCGTTCTTAATATTTATGGGGCCTTAGAACAAAAAATTTAACCTTCAAGTGCTATTAAGTTTGTGTCCTCGTCAATCTTAATATTAATGGGGCATCAGAGTCATTAACAAGCGGAAAAAAAGAAGAATATAATCAACGATCACATTAATTTGATTGAATTCGACAGGCCAGTTCAGCCATAAATTTAATTAATTAGTACTAACTCAAAGAAAATCATAATTACTTATCATTATCAATTAACTCTAAAGGCTTGTGATCTTTATGTTACTGGTGGTTTCTCTGATCTATTGAATTTGAATGTTTTGCTGTAGATAACTATATCTAGATCTTTTCAAAAAAAAAAACTATATCTAGATCCGTTTTTTTTTTGGTTGGATCTAAATCATGTCAAGATATATGAATCTTAGTCTATTAGGATCCGACCTACATCAAACCCTTTTTAAGCCCTACCAAAAATGATTTGTTCTTGTTCATTCCACATGTGTACCCAATGAGAAGAGACCTACATTTGAAACAATGTTATTCCTTTTTCTCATTTCTCATTCAGATAGAAGTTAGGGTCAAAACATTCATTCATGGCAAGTGATGAACAAAGAGGCAAAACGCCTCGCAAGAAGCTAAGACGACAATGGTTGTCGTGGTCTAAAATGGAATAAAAGCCATCAGACATTGTTTTAATGCAAATCAATTCGTTATACCTACCCAAATCAGATGCGATGACAAGGGCTTACGAGCACGTACGGCAGGTTAGACCTAGCTGAATAAGATGAAAACACACTCAGTTCCTATGAAAATACTCTTATTCCTACCACAGAAAACATATCTTTCGTTCTATTATGCTTGATGCGACAAAGGATTTAGGGGGCGTTTGGATAGGGGTCTTCAAGAAAGGGAAAGGGAATGAAATATTGGGTTTCCCTTACTTGTTGTTTGTTTGATGTTTTTTTTCCTTTCCCTTTACCCAATTTCAGTTTTAGTTTACCCCCAAACTCCTCTACATTGATTCCCCTACTCCCCCTAAGGTTTTGAATTCCCCCAAATCCCTCTACAAATCAGCCACCATTGACAACTTCCTCAACACCATTAACCAACCCCTAACCACTTTTGACCACCCTGAACTGCCACATGACGACCACAACCCCGCCACAAAAACCACCGCCGCCGCACCCACCACACACCCAACCAATCCAACGCCATCTGACCACCGCAAAACCACCACAAACCATCGCAAAACCACCACAAACCGACCTATAAACCGCTGAAAACCACCGAAACCTACCTATAAACCACCGAAAACCACCAAAACCTACCTATAAACCACCGAAAACCACCAAAATCGACCTATAAACCACCGAAAACCACTAAAACCGACCTATAAACCACCGAAAACCACCGAAAACCGACCTATAAACCGCCGAAAACCACCAAAACCAACCCACAAACCACCTCAAACCACCACGAAACCAGCAAGCCAAACCCTCGAAAACTTACCCAGATCTGGAATGGAAAACCGCCGACAACACTTGTAAGAGAGAAAGAGAGGATCGAACTCGCCGGTAAAAGAGAAAGGGAGGTCGCCGGCGCTTGTAAGAGAGAAAGAGAGGGTCGCCGGCGCTTCTAAGAGAGAAAAGGAGGTCGCCGGCGCCATTGAAAGAGAAAGGAAAGGTCGCCGGCGTCGTTGAGAGAGAAAGGAAAGGTCGCCGGCACCGTTGACAGAGAAAGGGAGGGTCGTCGGCGCTTCAGTGCACCACCAAGGAAGGGGGGTTAAAGGTGAAGGATTGAAACCCTTTCCTTCTCTAACCAAACATGTTGGGGAATTAAGGGGTTTTAGATTCCTTTCCTTCCATAACCCTTACTTGATTCCTTTCCCTTTCCCCCTTCTCAACCAAACGCCCCCTTAGTTTGTGTTGCTACTAAAAAATGTTTGATTGTCTTTCCTCGTTGCTTTTAGCTTTCCAATAGTAGGAGGTAATTTTTCTCGAATGAAGCCTTTACAGTGAGTCTTACAAATATGCGAAAATGAACATTAACTTGAAAAAGCTGGTGGTGAAGCGCACTAAACCCACTAAGTACCACACAGCAGAGCGGGATGCCTTAATGTCGAGTCTTTCTTTAATGCCAACTCGACACTAAATTAAATAGAAAAGAATATAAATAATACCAAAAGGTCTAGAGTTCAATTATTGCCAACTTTTTCAAAGATATCATAATAATAAAATAAATACCTCTTAAACTTGATAGATACTCTAAAATCTAATCACAAGTCACAAAAGGTCTAGAATTCAATTAATACCCCAAACGATGGACGTGCACCTATATAGAGGTAGGTGTGCCCAGGTAAACGCAGCCTCAAAAGAATGAAACGCAACAAGAAAGACAACCCAGATGTTGTCTGACGCGGAATGAACATCAGGCTTAAAGAAATATACATTAGAAAAGACAAACAACATTAAATCAGCATCCTGCTTATGTTTGACACGGAATGAACATAGTTGCCAATAAATATACATGGGAAAATGACAAACAACATTTAGTTTTGATAAGAAATTGTTTTGTCCCTTGACTAATGTACATCAATAAGAAATAAATGAAATTTAGTTTTGTAAATAAACAATGAATGAACATCAATTATCCTATGAAGAACCCATGAGTGAATTAAATGAATATGTGACTATTCTCTACTTAATTTATGAAAATGGGCAATGAGATGTATTATTATCAGTGAAATTTTCTGTTGTTAATGTTTAAGTAGTTATTGTTAAAATTCATTATGTATGATCTATTGTTCATCTTATTAGTACACACATTCATTGTGTCTACTTTAATTGTTCATGTATTATTAGCAATGAATTTTTGTAATGATAATGTTTCAATACTTATTATCAATGTTTATTATGTTGTCAAAAGTTTATCTACTAAAAGTTCATTTTGTTTGATATGGATTGTTATCAATGAAATTTTGTATTGTCAATTATATTATCAATGAAATTTTATATTGTAAATGTTCAAGTACTTATTATCAAAGTTCATTATGTATGATCCATTGTTCATCTTATCATTACACACTTTCAAGTACTTATTATCAAATTTTCTATTTTGCTGGTTCATAGAAAATAAACGATTGTTCATTGAAAATGAACCATTGTTCATTTCGTGTCACGGAAGAGGGAGTTTGTCGGCGTTTTGTTATTTTTTGGCTGCATTTAAGGTGGACGCACATTCCTCTACGTAAGTGCTCGTCACCATATACCTATTGCCCAAGCGTTTATTTGTGGGGTATTGTGGGGGTAGTTTGAGTTGTATGCACGCCCTTGTGTGAAAACTGTCCATAATATTTTTTTATCATAATATAATCTCATAGTTTATAAACGATACTCCCTCCGTCCCATATTAGTTGCAACACTTCTATTTTAGGTATGGATTCATCAATATTTATTATATATCATCCAACTAATATACCCCACTTATTCATTGATTTATGTGAAAAACATTAAAATACTACTCCCCCACTCTATCAACTTTTTAAAAGTACCACATCACTTTCTATTACATCAACTTTTACAATAAATTAATATAATCTACACCCTACTCTATCAACTTCCTAAAACTAGAGACCATGCACCGTACACCCGGGTGCACCGTGCGCACGGTGCACCCGGTGGCATTTTGGTGATTTTCGCGAACTTCAGTAAAACAACTCTAATACTATTTCCTTCTATTTTACATCATTAAGTGAAAGCTACCTCAGTGGTTGGGCCTCTATCCTCTCTCCGCGTTAGAGGGTCGCGGGTTCGAATCCAACCTCTACCACTCTTTGTTGTTGTTTTTTTCCTCCTTCAACTCATTTTTTATTAATCTTCTTTTATTCCTATTTTTTAAAAAGAAATATATTATTGCTCATTTAAAAGTTATATTGCTCATTTGAAAGTTACGATGCTCATTTAGTTATTTTTCAAGTTCAAGTATAATCTATTTGCTCATTCGAAAATAATATTGCTCATTTACTTATATTATAACTGATTACTCTATTTGGTATTTATTTTAACACATTAGAAAATATATTTTCTCATTTTAAGATATATTTCTCATTTGAAATATATAATGCTCATTTTAGCAATATATTCGTCAATGTGACACAGTATATACATGTTTACTAATCAATAAATAATTATATAATTGCTCATTTAAAAGATAAATTACTCATTTATTTATTTTCCACGTACCAGTGTTAAGCTACTACAAATTAGAAAATAATATTGTTTATTTTCTTCTTTTTTCTCAGTATTTATTTTTTATTTTTAGACATTAGAAATAGACATTTAATTTGCTCATTTAAGATACATCGTTCATTCGAACTATCTATTGTTCATTCTAGTGATATATTGGAAGCTTAAAAATTATAGTGAATATAAAAAAATTATATATTCTACACCGTAAAATAAGACAATCTTTGCTCATTATAAGGATGTTTTACTCATTTAAATTATTTTTTGCTCCATAAATATTCAGTGGTATTTTTAATAATTTCATTAAATGAGCAATATTCTAAGAGTTTTTTGCTCATTTAAGGACTTTTTTGCACTAAGTAACATATTTACTCATTTCAAAGCTATATTGCTTATTTCATTAATTTTTCAATGGGTATCTTATTGTTTGTTTAGTTTTTATTTGTCCACATTCAAAAAAGAATTGGAAAAAGTTAGAGAGTGGAAAAGAAAAGAAGAATATAATCAGAAAAAATTAAATCATAGTAACAACTCATTTTGTGAATGAGCAAATTTATTACCTCACTCAAGATCAAAATATTTACTGATCTTCCTACGTAAAAAAGAATGCTCATTTGATCAAATGAGTAAAATAAAATTGCTCATCTGATCAAATGAGTAAAATAAAACTGCTCATTTGATCAAATGAGTAAAATAAAACTGCTCATTTTGTGAATGAGCAGATTTATTTTACCTTAATTGAGATCAGAATGCTTACTTATCTAAACAAACATGCTCATTTGACAAATGAGCAGATTGATTTCTCTCCAAGACAAAATAAACTGCTCATTTGATCAAATGAGTAAAATAAAAATCGTTCAATTGTGATGAGAATGTATACTGATCTTGCTGCACAAAAATGATTGCTCATTTGATCAATTGAGTAAAATATAATCGCTCAATTGTGATCAGAATGTTTACTGATCTTGTTGCACAAAAACGATTGCTCATTTGGTCAAATGAGTGAAATATATTGTAAGAAATGGAAAAGGTTAGTGAGTGGAGAAGAAAAGAAGAATATAGTAAGATTTTTATCTAAATTTTTTTTGAAAATATATTGTAACAGAATATGGAAAATATCAAAAAGTAAAAAGGCGTGTTATAATAATTATATATTCTACCCGTAAAATAATTTTTTTAGAAATTTAAAAATAACAATTATAGTACAACATCCCTCAAAAAAATAATTATATTACAACAATATGCAAAATAATTGAAAAGGATAAAATAAAAAAAAAGCTAAAATAAGAACTAAGACTATGGAAGAAACATGAAAAACAAAAAAAAAATTAAATGAATCCAAAAGAGGAGGAAAAGACAAACGTTTAAAAAATTATAAATGGTTGGTATGGGAGGGAGTCGAACCCATGACCAACTGGCAAGCAAATAAACCTCAACACCAACTGAGCTAAGCTATCTAAATGGTATAGGGGCACGCTTTTAATACTTATACTGTTGCCCAGATTTTCGCATTAATTACAATAATGCCACCGGGTGCACCATGCGTACGGTGCACCCGGGTGCATGATAATAATTGTACTAAAACTATGTGCACAAGCTATTATTGCAACTAATATGAGACGGATGTAGTATTTTTTTTTTAAAAAAATCAGAAGTACTTTAGTAGATAAACACCACGCCTATGCATAGTGTCGTGTTTGAAATCAGCCCTCCCAAAAGAAGACAACGTTTGCCTTTCAACTGATCTCGTCATGCTTTGACTTTTATTTTATGGCTTTGGGCCCCTAAAAAAGCTACCTGTCAATACTAGTTAATTGCGCTAATCAATTTTTTTTTGTAGTGGAATGATGATCTTCGAAGTCCGGACTCCAACCTCCTTTCATATGTTCGCAAAGGTCATGTGTCTCGTTGGGTACAAACTACAAAGGGATATTGGCATATTGCTATATTTAGATACAAATTATGCATTATATATTTGAGTATATTATTAGAATGGTTTATTTAATATCATTTAATCAAAAAATATTTTTAGATGTACGATACTTATGGAACATCCAGAATAATTTGAGTAAAAAAATAGCTTTATAATCTAGATAGATTTGACAAAGTTGATCTGATACAAAAAGTATGGTACACCCGGGTGTATGACAAAAATTGTAATCTACATAGATCTGGCAAAGTTGATCTGATTGACCAAACTTGAAATCTGAAGTTGACTTAAAATCCAGTTCAGAACTGAAATGGCTCGATCCGAAAAAAATAGACTCGGAAAAAAAACCCAATTAAAATTGACCCAAAATGGTCCGAATAATATTTATCCTAAATTTATATTTTAAATTATAATTTTATAGTGATACACTTGTGATTTTCAAGATTATTGTTATTTTTTATAGCTAGTAAATCGTAAATGTAATACCCTTGTGTACCATAACATTCAAAACAATTTTCTATTTTGTTTATCTCAGAAAAAAAAATAGAATAGAATTTTGTTTTTAGGTGACGAGACCCAAAAACACATGATACGAACAAAAAAGCGGTCACAACAAAGAAAATAACACAATTGCAATAAATTTGTGAGGGAGAACATACTGAATTATAAATTTTTATTTTTATGTACCTGCGTCCCAAATGTATGAACTGATTAGAACCCGACCCAATGTTGACCAGACCCGAAACTAGCATACCTGAAATAGACATTGATAGATTGACCTAGTGGCTAGACAATCCACTATTAATAAACAATAAAAAAATTAATTTTTGCAGATGAGTTGGAATCCACTATCTCCCTTCTCTATTAGTAGTGTGTCATGAGTCAACTTAGTTTTCTTCGTAAATTAATTAATTCGATATTATTACTAGTTTGTTGTCCAGATATTGGTCGTAATCAAGGTTGTCAGGTTGAGATTCGAATTTCGGCAAAAGGCCTAACAAAATAAGATCCTATGAACGAAAAGGCAGCTAATTTTGGTCGGATAACCAACTATTTTGGCCAAAAAACCACCATTGGTAGTGCAAACTACTTGTATTACATATATAAGATAGTTTGATTAAACAATAATTACATAAGACATTTAAACCTACAATGTGCATTATTACAAGAAGTAGTTTTTGACAAAGATTCCACTAAAATATTACAAGAGGGGTCCACTCTTCAAGAATGTTTTTATATACAATTACAAACATGTAACACCACCCCAGAAACTCAGACGCTGAAATAGATAAGGGATACTAATATTTAATAGATAGATGTCAGGAATATTATCTTTTGGGTATGCCACTACTACTATAACTAAATGATTAAACTAACATAAATAATTACTAAACATAGATTAATAAATTAATAAGTATAGTATCCGAAATGAGAAAACTAAACTATCTCAAAACTAAATTGGAGGAGTTAAGAGTACTTGTGGGTACTAAACTTTGCATTTTGTTGCAGTTTGGGTACTCATGTTTCAATAGTTGCATTTTGGGTACTCTATGTTAACTTCCGTTTGGGTACTAAACTTTGGGTGAGTATTATTTTATTTGTCGCACAAATCGAGGAACTCATAAACAAAGGGAATAATATTTGGGCTTTATATTTTTAATTTTTTAGTATCCCTTTTTCTTTTATTTTTTCACTTTGCCTTTCACTTTCTCATCCTTTCTTCTTTCTTCGACCATCTGGTCTTCTCTTCATCCCAGTTTCCATTTTTTTCTTTTTTATTTGTTTTTTTTCTCTCCATGTGGCCTTCACTAAAAGGATCAAGCTTGTCTCCTACACAAGAAAATCAAGGTATGTTTGCTTATCTTTCGTTTTCTTGTTTTGATTTTTTTTTTTTTTTTGTGGAAATTGTTTCTTTTTGGTGGATTATTGTACTGATTTTGTTTGATTGTGATGAAATTGTGAGTGCGGTGTTTGTTCTATCTACTTTAATTTAGCCATGTGATGGAATTACCTTATAAAATAATTAGGGTTTAGGATTTTGTTAAATACTAGTTAAAGACTGATTTGTCCATTTTAAATACTTTAGACTCTGTTCGATTTTGGTTTTTTGGTTTGCTATAATTTAGATGTTTTAGGAAGTGAAGTTATTGAATCTAACTACTATGATGTATTAAAATGATTGATATGAATGAATTAAACAATTTCTTTTGCTACACATTGTCATTTATATATTGCATTTATCTCTTTATGGAATTGTACAGAATTGAGATTGAATCCTTGCTTGATAGTACACCATGGGGGAAAATGGTCGAATGGTTGTGACTTGATATACACTGGGGGCACGGTGAATATGTTTGATGACATTCCTGACATTGTTGATGCATCTTACATTAGAGAGATCATTAACAGTTTGGGTTACAAGAATATAATTAAATTGCATTTCCATGATCCTAGATTAGACTTTTCAAATGGGATTAGGTACTTGAGCTATGATAAAAGTACCATAGATCCATTTTTAACACTTCTTCTGAGGTTTAGAGTGCTACATGTGTACACTGAGCTTGAGTATGAGAATGATTGTGGGAGACGGTCTTTTGTTGAACTACTTAGTACAAATGACTGCCAAACCGCATCTGAGCAACTCCTTGGTAAACAACAACCAACACCACCTCTAAGTCATCCTGAGATGGACTATGACTCAGAAAAAACTGACGAAGATGATGTAGAGATGGTGACTGCCAGGGATAAGGTAAATGAGGAAAGAAGAAAAGAGTTATCATATCAAGAAGAGTTACTCATGTTAAATAGGTTAGCTGAATCAAACGGTAAGAATATTAATGACATCCATAATGAATTAGATGGAGGCAGTGACCTTGACCGTCCTAACGAGTCAGATGAAGAGGACTATGGCTACTTGGTTGCGCCTGAACCAACCCAAAAAAAACAAAACAGGTACAAGTTGTTAGAGGAAGGGCAAAGTAGGTCGTCTAAGTTCTACATTGGTCAGTCTTTTGAGAATGCTAAGAATTTTAGAAAGGCGATCATTGACTACTCAATTGAATTTTAGAAAGACTATACAAAATACATGGTATAACCTTTATTATATGCTTGGAAGTCTTGTTTAATCCTATGAAGTTAGGCCCATAATCCACTCCTTAATGATTAGCACATTAGCTAGTGTAATTCTATATCTATTCCTCTTGAGGGATGGTAGGAAAAAATAAATGGTACATCTCATATCAAGAAAGTACTTACTGTTATGATTGGAATTAGAAAATATTCTTTTGTTATGGATTATTGTTTTTCCTAGTTACATGGCTATCTACTTATTTGCAGTAACTTGGCATGCTTTTGCAAAGTGTATGTATTGGGCTTGTATAATATGCTTTTAAAAAGTGTATGTATTGGGTTCTTGTACCAGGTCCCTTGTGGTCACATTTATGCACATATTTGCAGTGACATTGGAGTCTTGAAGAGGAAGGAGCAGAATTTCAGTTTTTGGATTTTGGAGATGAAGAAGATAAACTGATTTTTGGAATTTGGAGATGAAGGAGAAGAAAAACTGATTTTTGAAATTTTGGAATTGTACCTGTCCAAAGTTCTATGCTTATTGAACTATTATTGATGATTTTTGGAATTTTTAGAATTTTGGAATTTTGCAGAGTGAATTTTGATAGCTGCAGCAATCCATAATTTAGTACTCCGTTTGTATTATTTAGAACATTAAGCAACCATGGCTTTCATTCTCTTTCTCAGTTTTTTAAATTAATGCTCAAAGTTCAGTACCTTGACAGAATATTGTGTAGAGTTAACTGCAATTACATATTAGTACCCAAATTGCTACTTTTGAAAGATGAGTACCCAAACTGCAACAAAATGCAAAGTTTAGTACTCAAGTTTGTGCTTTACTCTAAATTGGAGTCTAAATCTAAAACATCTAGCATATTGATTCTCACATCTCAACCAGAGCCCAAAATCCAAAGTAAACCACAACATAACTACCTGCAGAATAAATATATTAACAACAATCTGCAAATCAACGGAGAGCTATTGATAGTTTTCCTAAAGACAATCAAATACAAGTTTAAAAGCAAGAAATCACAATTAGAAAACAGTAGCACAACAAAACCATACAAATTAAACTCAACATAGAAAGTGATGACATAATAAGATAACATTAAGTACTTTTAAACTCATTCAATAACGAAAGCAAGAAAGATATGAAAAGAGTTCAGAAGTGATAGAACCTTCATAATGGTTCAAATTCTCTTATAAACATCACAAAAATGACCAAAGCGTAAAAACCATAATAAAAAAATTTCTTATTAAAGTAGGGACGAACGCAAGTGGTAACATGCAGCCCCACTTCCTAAGATTTGCAAGCGAACCTACAGTAACGCGCAGCTGATTGCGTCTAACAATGAACAAACTCTCTGTTTCGGATTGATGCTCGACGACTTTACATAATCGAATTGCCAGACGATAATAATTAACCCTGGTATAACATACAAAATTATTCTACTTGTAACACACAACCCAAGTAGTTAGTATTGTCCAAACCAATGAGATGTTAGATAGCCTTACACTCAAAGGCTCCCAAACCACAATCAAATCAAATAAAAATCACTAAACATACTCAATTCATTCCAACACCAATTTAAGATGTCAAACAATCTTACACTCAAAATCAAAGTAAAAAATCAATTGAGACGCCAAACGACATTACTCTTAAAATAAAAGGAAATTCAGTTTAGATTCCATATTGACATTACGCTAAGATCAAATAAAAATTTTGTTGAGATGCCAAATTGGCCTTACACTTGAAAAAAGGTTCGTTTCTAAAATCAATAATCACGTAACACATCATTTAACTTAAAGCAAAGAACTTCAACATACATAAACTAATGTATAATTGAAGAAAGTGAACGTTAACATGCTTTAAATCATCATAGAAATAGACTGAAACAATAATATAAACATTCCTTAGAAATAGACTGCAATTAATGAATTCTATGATTTTATCACATAAAATCATAGATTCTAAACATTCTTCATTGCTTTAAAGAAGCAAGTGATCATAACTCTCTTAGAGCTTTTGATCTAAGAGGAGAAAGAAACGAAGGAAAAGAGAGAAAATAGAGAGAGAAAAGAATCTGTTTTCATTATATTTCTTGTACTAAATGATCTAAGCACAAAATGTGCTATTTATATCCTAGCTATAACAAACTTCTCTAATATTCTGTTAGAGAGAATATTACAGTTGTCTAAGCTAACTAACGAACTATAGTTAGCAACTAACCTCTTTGCTTAACTAGATAGATAGTTACTTTCTTTATTACAAAGCAAAACTAACTAAGCTAACAAAGCTTCTAAGCTACTAAACTGATTCATTATTACATGAGATAAGAAGAAACTAATACAAGAGATGAATGACATAAGCTGCTTATGAATCTGTAGCTTTAGTTGATGGTTGATGTAGCTTCAGTTGATATTTGATGTTGCTTCAGTAACTTCAGCTTGAGTAGATGAGCTATATATATCAACAGAAATAGACTGAATTTTATAGAACAGAACAAGAAAACAAAACAGACCAGGCAGGAACTGGGTCGCTTTCCGCGACTAAGCCGGACCTTAGTCTCGCGACTCGCATGCCTCGTCGCGGCCAACGACGAGTTTGTTGGGGAAAGAGAAGAGGGCGCTAGACAACTTCAAATGATTAAGCAATAACACAAATAATAGAGGCAACAAGCAACAAACCAAGTAACCAACTAAAGCAAGGAAACAACAAGAAAGACAAGGATTACTGGTGGAAACCCGAGCTCCGGGTGAAAAAACCCACAACTATACACTTTGTATTTCAATGGAGGATGATGAACGCAAGCACTTGCATCAATGGCATTCCATTGCAATGCATACACACAATCTCTCAAACCCTAACTTTACTAGGATTACAAATTGTGAATCTAGCACTCAATGAATGGCATAAACTACCCTCACAAAATGCTCTCAATCTCTAAACAACACTCTTAGTATTTATAATTTAAGATTAAGTGCCCTCTAAAACGCTCACTTAAAACTTGGGGGAAAAACGGGCTCTATTTATAGCCCTTCGCAAAAGACGCATCGTCAAGATAACATTCCTTCGCGAGTCGCGAGTCACGACTGACTCGCTCGCGGCCCGCTACCTGGGCTTTCCAGCCTTCCTCCATGGCAGCTTCTCTTCGCACCTCGCACAATGCTCGCGAAGCTTCCTTTGACCATCTCCACACTCAAGACCCAACAATCTCCCACTTGGAGATCGGTCTAAGGAACATGCGAACGACACCCCAAACAACCAAGTGCTCCTACATCTTCCATCTTCCATCCTCCATACACCTTCTACTCAACAAGGAAGTAACACCGAGGTTTCTTACAACCTCGAATCAAATACATCACCACTCTCAAGGGACTTTACCTTCGTTCTTGGGCAAGCAATCCTCCCATGCTCCCACTTGAACTCAACACCCTTAATGATACGACCCAAGCTTTGGGACTTTGCACATGTTCTCCTAGCACTCTTCCCATGCTCTCCCCCGAACATCACACCCTTATCTTGTGCCACACACACAACACCCTTGTGTGAAACCTTCACCTTGTGCGTTTCTTTGCCCATCTTCATCATTGAAAACCCAACTTTATCAACACGGTTCTCTTCCAAAGACCCACTATCGATTGTTTTCCGGCCAAACGACACCCTCCGTGAAGCACCACATTCCAAATCACTCTCCACTTTGTGCTCCCCGAGGTGTACAAGGTACCCTGTTTTGTCCCACGAGCTTCAACACGAGCCCCTTTGACAACCCTCCATGAACCTCTCTCAAACAGACCTTTATAGCCGGCATTGTCAAGTTGACCAACCGATATCAAGTTCTTGTTCAACTTTGGAATTTACTTGACATCCTTCAACTCCAACAATACACCATTCGTGAGCTTTACACTCACATCACTACTCCCCAACACCTCCACATGCTCACCATTAGCAAGGTGAACATCTGCAAGTTTTCTGGAATCAAGCCTCCGAAACAACTCCTTGCAAGGTGTAGAGTGAAACGAAGAACCGGAATCAAGGATCCAAGACTCCATGTAGCAACCCGAGCTTACACACAAAGCATTTAAATCATACTCCGACATGAATGAAGCTTCCATCCTCAACTTGGCCCTTTCCATGCCTTCTTCAACGGACACTCTCTCCTCATGTGCCCGTTCTCACCGCAATTCCAATACAACATATTTGCACCATTCGATCTCACCGGCCCTCTACTCTTTGATCTCCCATGATGACTAGCGCTCCCACCTTGTTTCCTTCCTCTTCCCCTTCCATCACACGCGTGTGCCTCACCAAAAGAATCCCCGGATTCTTTCCTTCGAGTGCCTTCACTCAAGATCAAATCCCTCACATCATCACAATTTAGCTTCTCTTTGCCACAAGAGTAGCTAATCGCGGCCACCACCATTTCCCATGACAAAGGCAATGAGGACAACAAGATCAACGCCTTAACCTCATCATCAAACTTAATATCCACCGAAGACAATTGGCCCAATATCGATGAACTCATTCATGTGTTCCGCGGCCGAGCTACCATCATCCATCCTCAACTCAAACAACCGGCGTATCAAGTAAACCTTATTCATCACCGAGGGCTTTTCATACATACTTGCTAATGTTTTCATCAAACCCCGCCGTTGTTTTCTCATCCTTGAAATTAAACGCCACACTCCTGACTAATGTCAACCTCACAACACCAAGTGCCTTCCTATCCAACATTTTCCACTCTTCATACTTCATAATACTCAGTTTCTTCCCATCAATAGGTTCATAAAGGCCCTTTTGATACAAATAATCCTCTATTTGCATTTTCCAAAAGCCAAAATCCTTCCTATCAAACCTCTCAATCCTTATTTTACCCTCTTCCATTGTTTAAATCAACCACAAAGTTCAAGACTAACAAATTTCAATAACAAGCAATTGAAATCCTCAACAAACACTCAAACTTTGAACAAACACCAAAAAATTGAAACCCTAACACCAAAGATTCAACTTTTGGACTTTTCAATCACAAATAACCGAGTTTTACAACACAACAAATCCCAAATAATACCACAACAAATGTGGCTCTGATATCAATTGTTAGGGAACGAGAAGAGGGCGGTATACAACTTCAAGTGATTAAGAAATAACACTAACAATAGAGGTAACAAGCAACAAACCAAGTAACCAACTAAAGCAAGGAAACAACAAGAAAGACAAGGATTACCGGTGGAAACCCGAGCTCCGGGTGAAAAAACCCACCACTATACACTTTGTATTTCAATGGATGATGATGAACACATGCACTTGCATCAATGACATTTCATTGCAATGCATACATACAATCTCTCAAACCCTAACTTTACTAGGTTTACAAATTGTGAATCTAGCACTCATTGAATGGCATAAACAACCCTCACAAATTGCTCTCAAGCTCTAAGCAACACTCTTAGAACTTACAATTTAGGGTTAAATACTCTCTGATACGCTCTCTTAAAACTTGGGGAAAACGGGCTCTATTTATAGCCCTTCACAAAAGCCGCGTCGTCAAAATAACAAGGTAGGGGCAGCATTCCGTCGCGAGTCGCTAGCCACGTCGCGAGACGCGACTGACTCGCTCGCGGGCCGCGACCTGGGCTTTCCAGCCCTCCTCCTTGGCAGCTTCTCTTCGCACCTCGCACAATGCTCGCGAAGCTTCCTTTGACGATCTCCACACTCACGACCCAACAGATTTCTTGGATGCGGTCCTTCATAAAAGCGTACAATATTACAAAATTAATGAAGGTTTTGCTAATGATTCCAACATGATTCCAAAGCTCATAATACATCAAAATTGCTCATTCCTAATCTTTAAAATAAGGGAAATATAGTCTAAGGATAGTGCTAGCTACCTTGATTTTTAGTGAAAAATAATACTAGAACAATAAAGAAAGAAGAGGAAAAGTTACTCTGAAAACTCCAAGAAAATTGTGATGAGTCGTCTGACCAGAACAAAAATTACGATCGCCTCTTCTAATTTCTTCAAAAACTAATTGCACCATGACCAAGATCTTTTTGGGTAAATAGTTTTTGACTACTTAAATACCCAAATCTGTTGAGAAACAAAAGAGATATAAGCCAAAAAAATTGAATTATAAAAAGGGACGAAAAATGGCTGATGGGGGACAAAGATATAAGGAGAGGAGGAACGAAAGGTTGTGCAGCAAAGTATGTGAAAAACCTAACATAATGATGTGTTTACCAAGGATTTATGGTGTAATAATAAGGAAAATTTGTGAAGAACCCCTACAAGTTTTCAATTTTTGTGAAAAATCCTTTTCAAGTTTTTTTGTAAAAATAACCCCCAACAAGTTAGCAAAAAGTAATGGTTGCACCCCCTAAAAATTGGATTAAATCACTAACTTTAGGGGGTGCAACCACGAACTTTCCTAACTTGTTGGGTGTTATTTTCATGAAATAAATTTGCAGGGAGTTTTTCACAAAAATAGAAAACTTGTAGGGGGTTTTTCAAAAAATATCCTAATAATAAGGAAGGATGAAGAATCTAAAACTTTATGCATTCCGAATGTTACAAAGTAATCTAAGAGTCACAATATAAATTCCCATCTCCCCCAATGGCCGGTCAACACAGAGTAGTAACAAACTTGTTACTAATTCTCGATCGTCCAAAAATAAATAATTTGCAAATAATAATCGAGCATAAATAAATATCCGAAAATAATTTCTACATAACATTTCAAATAAAATGTATAGTCACATTTCACATTAAACTTAACTTAGTAAAATAAATAAATTAATACGAAGCTAGAGTATAGTTTTTTGTAAATCAATACATCGGAAAAAGAATTAATATAAATAAACTTATATAAACTACACGTTCAAAAATAATTAAACAAATGAATATAAGCGTAAAATCAAAAGTATTTGTATTAATGAACACTCGTTAAAATGCGAAAATAGGTCGAAATAAAAATGAAAAGTCCAAAATAGAAACAAATTGAGGCAAAGATTAACTTTAGAGGTTAAAACAATGACTAAAATAAATATATGGCAGAGTATTAAAATGTACAATGGTTATTATTAATACATATTGTTCAAATTATAAATAGAGTGATTTAGCGATTTTCTCCTTTTAAAATTTTCCACATTGTTAAATGTATGCTCTCTACCATACTCTATCATCTCGATTTTATTTACCGTGTCTTAACAAGGATATGGGTGTTCTATAGTATTTTAGACCTCCCAAAAGAATAAATCCTTTAATGAAATAAAAGTTTGACTTTGTTGCTAAAATGAATGCAAACTATATAGCATATGGTGCTAATTAATATTTGAAAAAGTTATGAAATGGTAACCATTGGCTTTGGCCTTGAGGGACCACTTAAGAATGTAGTTAGTAAATGTCTACTTCTCACTGATAAAGACCTAGCCATTAGTACAAGCTTACAACTCCTGAAGTCCAAACACAAAACATTCAAATTCAATATTAATGGTCTCGACTCTCCATCTTTTTGGCTCTTATGATGGAAAATAAACTCTTGTGAATTTTGATACTTGTATATGTAATGGTTTTACTCTTTTCTCAAAAAAAAAAAAACAAAAAACAAAATGACTATTTTGTATTTCATAAACTCAATGAAACCATCAATATCTTGAAGAATATAAGTGTAGAAATTATGAAGATATACATTTTAAGAGTAATTTGCATACGAATCTAATGGTATAGTTTTTTTTGACAACGTTTTTATTAATTCAAAATTCAAGTGTTGCCTAAAATTCGAGTACATTTTTCCTCTTTTTATAAATAGAAGCATCGGGTTGACTTTTCGACTTGCCAACGTGTAGCTTTAGTTATCAATATTTCTAAATATCTATTACTAAAGAATTAAAACTCATTATTTTAATAATATAAATTGAGACTAATCTTGTACCCCCTCCGTCCCATATTAGATGATATAGTTTGACTGACATAGAGTTTTTAACTAACTTATTCTATCGAGAGTAGTTCATTATCAGTATTTATTTTAGTACTCCCTCCGTAACGTAATAGTTGCAACAAATGGACTAGGGGAGAAATCCTAGGCAAAATTTGTTGATGATAGATAAATGTGTTGTTTGGTAAAAGTAGGAGAGAGAAATAACATGTGATTATGAGAAAAAGTAGAGATAGAGAGGAAAAAACAAAAACAAGTACATAAGAGGTGGGGAACATATATAATTTATTGTGAAAATCTTTACCTTAAGAAGAAAGTAGATAAATTGTTGCAAGTATTATGTTACACCTACTTTTGAAAAATGTTGCAAGTATTGTGTTACGGATGGAGTACATAATAAAGTACATGTTGTTGGGGTTGGGGATTGGTGGAGTTATTAAAATAATTATATGTGGGACCCATTTATATTAATGTGTCTATTGCTCTCACATGCCATTTATATAAAAGTATATCAACTAATGAGAGACGTATGAATAAAGAAAGTGTATCAATTAATATAAGACGGAGGGAATAATATTTAAAAGTGAAAAATATGGTAAAAATTAGGAAAAATTGTCAAGAATAAGTCAACATTTGCGTTGACCGCTTTTAACAAGTCTACCTTCATTTATTCTATTAACAAGTCAACCTTTCAGCTACTCCGCTATTAACAAGTTAAAACCAGTTACCAGCTCTTATTAACCTCTTTAACAGGTTAAAGTGACACGTGTCACTCTGTTATTGAACGTATTAAATTTTAAAATATATATTTTAAAAAATAAAAAATAAAACAAAATTAATCCCCCCCACCCGTCACCCACCCAAAATAATTATCTCTGCTCTCACCCATCACCCCACCCCACCTCCCCCACCGTAGCGATCTCCACCTCGATCAGGTCCATAACCACCACCTTTTCTTTCCCCTCTTCCACCATACCTACCACCACCCCTGCCTCCATCATCAGAAGGACATTCACGAGCAAAATGGCCAGGCTTACCACATTTAAAGCAATCACCACCACCTCCAGATCCCCTTGAACCTCCTCCATAACCACGATCACGGTCACGGCCACGGTCGCGATCACAGCCACGATCACGATCATAGTCTCCATCTCAATCCCACCCCCTTTTAGTGGTTTTCTCTCCACCCACACTTACCACTCCACATCAATCATCATCATCACCATCTTCAAATCATCATCGTCACCACATTCATCATCATCATCAATCGACATCAATCATCATCAGTTCATCACGTACATCTGTCATTGATTTACGATTTTTTCAGGGGCTGAGGTTCGATGGTGGTAGGGTTGGGGCTGGGGGGTTCGATTGGGCTGGGGATGTTGCTTCGAAGGCGTGAGGGGGTGGGGGTTCGAGGGTTTGAAGGGACGAGGGTGTCGGTGGTTCAAGGGTTTACAGGGTGGTGGTGGTTCGAGGGTTCAATGGGGGTGAGGGTGGTTTGAAGGGGGTGGGTTATGGGGGTTCGAATTGTGGATGGGGGTTCGAAGAGGGCTGTGGGTGGCGTTTCAGGAAGGGTTCTCGTGGTGGTTGGGCTGCGATGACTGCGTTGGGGCTGCCAGTGGGTTGCGAGGTGGCTGGTGGCTGTGTCAGGAGGGGGTTTGCGGTGGTTTCGACATTAGGGTGGGGTTTGTGGTAGGGAGGTGGTGGGGAGAGATTTTGGGGTGGTTTCGACATTAGGGGTGGGGTTGTGGTAGAGGTGGTGGGGAGAGGTTTTGAGGTGGTGGGGAGAGGTTTTGAGTCGGTAGTGAAGGTGGAGGGAAGATGACAGAGAGAGAGAATGGGAGAGAAGAGTGAAATTTTAAAAAAAAGTTAATTAATTATTTTGAATTAATGAGATTAAGACACGTGGAAAAGTGACTTAAACTAACAAGTTAACACTAGATAACCGGTAAAAAAAACTTTTTAAAAGCGAAGTAGCTGAAAGGTTGACTTGTTAATAGAATAAATGAAGGTAGACTTGTTAAAAGCGGTCGACGCAAATGTTGACTTATTCTTGACAATTTTTCCTAAAAGTTAATATATGAATGTTATAAAAGTTAAACTTTCGTATTTATATAGAGATGGATGAAATATTAGATTCATGATGATAGATGCCTGTCAAAACTGTGTAAGACAAAAATTTTGTAAACTTAATTAGGCCACTTAAGTTGAGGGGATTACTTTGAAGTGGGGAGTGGGCTATACAATTAAACTAATAGCCACACCAGAAGTGTATTATTTATTTTGAAACACCATAAAATTTTGTCAAATTACACACCAAAACTTATTTGATATTTAGGAAAAAATTATATGTGTATGATCAATTTTGAAACACTCTATAATAGAAAATGTATTATCTATTTTGAAACGAAGGAAATACTACCTTCCACCATCCTAACTACCTTCGAGCTACCATTTTGTAGTCCCTCCACCATTATCTTCATCAACCCAATCCACAATGATTGCTTTCTTTTAATTGGGGAAATGATAACGATACGTCATGGATGAATGGAAGATAAAAGGCCTAATGCATGTATTTGACTGAAATTTTTTTTGTACTCCCCGGAGCATGGTGCTCCGTGCACCGGGGGTGACGTGGCTAGGGCAAATCGACGGTTGTCGGCCACACCAAGCCTCCCGCCAGCCGTCAACCTCTCTCTCTCTCTCTCTCTCTCTCTCTCTCTCTCCTTTCCGCCTTCAACAAAACTTCCGGCAACAACACCCAATCGACGAAAGCTCTGGCGCTCCACCACTCTCTCCACCTTCTCCTCCTTCCCTAAACTTCAGGCGACCTCCATTAACGTCGGCAACGTTGATGAACAACTTGAACCAGATGCTATTCGAATTTTTGAATGATGTTCTGTCAGATCTGGTTTTATTGCTCTT